>KZ505647.1:1958250-2473671 GCA_002844005.1 Limosa lapponica baueri | reverse complement strand
ATCTTCCTTCCCCGCTCGTTTTGGGTTTTGATGACTTTATTGGCACCGGATCTCGCCCCGTTCGGTCCGGCGGCACGGATTCACGGAATCCGCCGTAACGCATACTGGAATGCCATTGGTAGAAAATTTACTTCCAGTGACAAACTTTTACGGACAGAAGATAAATTACGGGAGCTTTCTAAAAGCCTGGAAAGAGCTGAGGGACTTCTCACATTTGTTTTTAATCTCTTGTCACTCAAAGATCTTCTATATTAGTCGTATTAATTTTCTATTACATTTCTACAGCAGATTGAGATAAGGACTTTAAAGTAAACAGGAAGACTTTCAATTAGTTGTGGCTAATTCTGTTCAATTGCCTCGTCTGGAGGTCATGCTGCTTCAGTCATGAAATGTGGATGGCTGTATTGACACCATATGGGACTGAGCATAGGAATGGCTCTGGGAGGTGAATATTTCCAGGAGTCGTATAGGAAAGTGTGAGGGGAAAGAAACTTGGTTTTTTTTTTCTCTTTTGGCTGATGTGATTGAAGCATACGAATCAAATACCGGATCTGCTTTACATTCAACAACTGGCTTTGCTTCCTATTAAATTTCATCCCTCCTATTCTTTTGAAGTATTTCAGTACGCTAACATAAGTTTTCCGACAAAACTTCAGGCGTTTTTTGGTACTAAGCTAAGCTTCATAGCTTAGTTTCTTAGCTTAGCTTACTTTAGCACTGTTAAGTTAAAATTCAGGTGTGACAGCATGCTAAACAAAAAAAACAAGGGGAAAAAATCACGGAACTTTCATTCTTAGAGTTGCTTTAAAAAGCATTTTGCATTAGCAGTTACCTAAATTTGTCTTTTCCACTTAAGTTACTGAGAGACAATAAAACACATTGCAGGGCTTTTTTCTCAGCACAAGGGAGGTTTTTCTAATTAGAATTCCCTTGGTAGTGTAAATTGTCCTTATGTAAGTTCACATTCCTTTAAAAGTGTGAGAAAATAAGTTCCACTTGTATAAATAAGCTTTGGTCTGTTGTAAGAAACCCTGCTGTGATTACTCATTGGACAGCTGTGTCCCTCGCGCTTAAACTCACCGGAGTACATCTTTGTAGGTGTCACCAAACCAGTGGTCTGGCCGCTTTTGTGTAAATATTTCTTTTGTTTGTGTCAAATGCCTTAGAAGTACCCTGGGCTTTCTTCCTTCCTCTCTTCTTAAAGAGAGCGAGGAAGAGCGTGGCCGTTGTCTGTTACCTCCAGCTACTCCAGTACTTGGGGCTGGGATTGCGCAACGTTTGAGATGATAATGCGTTTCGGTTTTACATGCGCAAAAAAAAAAAAAAAAAAAAAAGAAAAAAGGTTTGAACGGCCTGGGTTATTGTTGCAACAAACTGTGCACTTACAAATTGTAAAAGATTGTTTATGAATGTTATTGGTGTATGTTTAATGTGTTTTCCATGGAAGTCTGTAGCAGGTATAGCCAAAGGCTAGTAGTTTAATTGCAGGCTTTCCTATCCTCTTTAGAAAACAACTAATACACGTTGTTCTCAACATACGCAGGCGAGATCTCCCAAGCAGGAGAAGGAAGAGAAGGTCCAGGCCCGCGTTAGGCTCTACACCTTCCTCTGCCCATCCGTCTGCTCGCCTCAGTGGAATGTCAGATGGAGTTGGCTTTCGGAAGCTCTGTTTCACTCTTCCATTCCTTTTTTGTTCAAATTCCCTAATGAAATAAAAGGAGAGAATCTAATGTGATAAGGTTGTGCAACCTCAGGGAGGTTGAAAAGAAAATGAGCCTGAGCACTGAGGTTTTTTTCCCCTTCTTTTTCAGGGCTACTGCTTTGTACGGAAATGGCTTCACGAAATAGGGTGTAAATAGGGTATAATTGCCAGCTTTACTGTGATTTTAGCCCGAAGTACCATCTTCTGCGATGCTACCTTCACAGAAGGTGACAGACTGCTGAGAACTGATAAACATTTGTAATGGTTTTGTGTACAAATAGTTCTGAAGTTAAGATTTCTGTTTACTTCTGGGATGCGTGTCCCCAGATTGTAAGAATGTGGCTTTGTTAGAGCTGGTGTAGCAGAGCTGGAGGAGGAGGGAGGGAGGGAGAAAGAGTGTTGAGCCTTGGCCGGTGTCCTCCGTGTGTGCAAACTCCCGGTGGCACTGCTGTACCCCTCACCAGGTTCACTGAGGAATGCTAAAACTGTCGGTGGGGCAGGAGGGAAAGTCTGAAAGATGGTTTTCACTTGTGTTTGTATTACATCTTTAGTATTTACATTTTATAAATCCTCTAGTTCTCTACCAGATTTGCCAGAAAAAAGGGCTGTATGGTTTTCACAGCTGTTTTTCAATATTTTCCAGACTAAAACTTGAACATAGCAAGCTGATTTATGAGTCACTTTGGATCAGTGTCTTAAAACAGCTACAGCCTGGCTTTTTGTTTTTCAGCTCTCCTGATTTCTGCTGAATTAGCAGCTCTATAGGCCCCAGTGGGACTGATTAAGAAGCTGTTGCTGGATTTGCATTTTAAAATTTGACTTGGGGCTCAGGTTTCTGAGTTCTCTAAGGAAGAAGATGATAATTGTGACTAAGTGTTGTAAATTAAGTTAGAGACTAAAAGTTATATTTATAAAATGTGTGAAGAAACACTCAGCCTCTCCCTTTATGCATTAGGCCTTCCTTTCAATTTTTTGTCACACAAACAGTGACGTACAGAGTTACGTTTCAGCTTTCTAATGTGGAGACTTTTGAGTTATGAAATATGGTCATATAAACATAATGGGATATACAAAATAGTTTCTTTCATAAAACGGATTCTTAAAAGGCCTCAAAAACTTTGGCAAGCTTTTTCAAGTGGGGGCAATTCTACTTAAATGCTCAATCACTTTTATGAGAAATCTGAGGTGAAGAACAGGTATATGTACTTTTTATTGTTATAAAGAATTTCTTAATATAAATCTGGTTTCTGAAGTTTCTGAGTGCATTCACTGTTACATCTTTCATGGCTTTTGAAATTTTAGTAGCAAAAGTAATCACAGAGGAGATTTTCTCCCCACTTGCAATGTGGTTTTAACAGACAAGGAAAATTCAGAAATGGAAAATGCATAGTAATAATCTTAGTGTTTTAACGTTGTCAGTTCCATTGCTGTGAAGGAAGAATACTGATTTGTTTTCAAACCTTTTCTTCATACTTGTTTAAAGATACGTTGCGAAATGCATTGGACTGAGATGTACTTGTAGCTTTGCAACAGGGATGATAGATTTTTATATTTAAAAAATGCCTCAGATCCAGTGCTTACAGAAGTTTCTGAAACTTCTGTAGGCTTAAGCTTCACTTAGAATATTAGTAAAAGACAAATATTTTAACTCTTGGTTCACTTCCAACTGCTCTGTTTAACTTAAATATAACTTGCAAGGCTTTTTTTGGTAAAGTTTCTCCTGCCAGTAGCACTGAAATAATGTTTATTAAAATATTTACAATTCATATTTTATCCAACAATTGGTAGACAAGCATGTATACAGCTGTGTGAAATAGGCAATTCAGTATTGGTTTTTTTTTGTGTTTTTTTTTTTTTGTTGGTTTGCTTTGGGTATTTTGCAGCTTGTGTTTGACAACCTGCTGTAAGGAAACCAGGAATGATGATTTTGTACGTATGTATTTTTTCAAAGTAGGTGCTATGTGGAAAATCTGAGAGTATCTTTAGTGTTAAAAAACAAACACACACACACACAAAAAAGTTTGAAACCTAGTGTAAGTTGTTACGCTCACGGTTGCCTTGATAGACTCCAGATGGATGTGAGCTTGAGCTATGAGTGAAAGTGTCTGGCTCCAGTGTGGTGATCATGCACAGCAGTGGTTGTAATTGCAGGATTTTTTATAGTTTAAGGACTCTGCCAGATTATTTTTTTTTTTTTAAACATGTTATAGCTCCAGCAGAACAAATCTACTCACGTCTGTTACTGTCTGGTAGGTCCTTTAGGCAAACATGTTTTAAATAAACCTTTTGCAGGGTTTTTAGATGAAATGAAGAAATGCAGGTTTTTAGCACTAATGTTGAAAGCTCTTTGTTGAAATAATTACCAATTCCTAAGTCTTGTATGAAGCATGAAGAACAGTAACATATTGGGCACTAACAGCCATAACTTCGCTGAATTTTGGCTGTTTATTTGCATAGTTCTTATGATCCCTACAGACTAAAGGCAAATATTGAATTAAATTTAAGGGTAAAAATTGTCTCTACTCTGTCTGCTTTAAAGGACCAAATTAGATTTCCCTCAAGATCTTTGTAACAGCATACTTCTCCAGTCTTTACTTTTAAGACTGCAGCATGAGAATTTTAAATCTATGCAGCTAATATCTTCATGTGTTAAACAAAGGGATTTTTCTCCAGTCTATGGCCAGACGAATGTTTGCACTAGATTTTAACGCAGTGAACGATGCAGTCCTCTAGCTCAAGTGTGGTTAACCTCATTTACAGGAGAACTCAAAATCATAATGATGAAACTAACATTTGTGGGTTTTTGAAAATGTTAACACTGTATTGGTTTTCCATCTTGAAGAGGAAAATCTGTAGGGGTTTAGACACCTGGAAGAAGGCGTGGATATATATTAGGTGCTTCAGTCCAGAGCCGAGTCTCAGAAAACATTCTCTCTGTGGTCACCTGAAGGTCGTAGAGGGTGTTCCCCTTCTCTAGGTGGCTCCCCCACAGCCTTTGCCCCCCCCCTTTTTCTTTTCTCTTGGAAAATGCGTTTTGCACCTGCAGGTCTGCCTTGTGCACACTCCTGTGCAGCCCTGGCTTGGGAAATTAAGTGTATTATCTCCTCCCTGCCCATGGCCCTGAGCCAGGAGCCGGTGCCACAGCTCCTGCTGGGCCTGAGCCACTTGGCTGGCTCAGGGCACACCTCGTAACCAAGTGCTGGTGGTACCCCTGGTAGTGTCTGTACATGCCTGGGATTATTTTTAATGTTTGATTTTTACTAATATATATTTTTTTTAACCACTGACTCCAGGCGAGGACAAAAGGGACAATGAAATTGTCCTGGCAACATTGAACAAGTACGGCATAAAGAACTGGTCTAAAGTCTGGAACATGGTTTTGCCATCCCCACGTGGTGTTGAAAAAGCCTGGGTGTGGGTTGCAGCATTACACCCGTGTCCAGGAACCTGCAGCGGTGGGTGCGGAGAAACCAGAGTTCTCTGGATCTGCAGTTGTTCAGGGCTTAGTCACAGAGCGGAACACCCAGCACAGACCCTTGAACTTGGCTTGATTTAAGCCAATTCTGGTCCGTATGGAGCAAGAATATGATGATCGTCAGGTTTCTTCGATTCCAGAACTCTAGATGGAGAGTAGGCACATCCATGGCCGTCAGGCCTGTGTTTGCCATGCGCAGTTCAGGTGACTGTACTGCATCATACTATCCAGAAAAAGTGGGGAATCCTGGAGTTTCCTCACAGATTCAGTTTGAAATACATCATACCCCTGTGGCTTGATGAGCGCCCCAAGCACGTTAGATGACTGTTCAGTGCTTAGTTAGCGTGGGGAAAAGTGTTACGAAGTGAGAGAAGTTTCTCTGCCTTAACCTGGTGCTACAGCAGCACACTGCTGAAGCGTGATGATGTGAGTCTTTCTGTGTCTGCACTGCAAACTCCCCCTGGTGTGAGTTTAAGAACTCCTTGAAAATAGTGCAGTTTTTGTTTGCTGGCTTGGATAAACTCAGTGTTACAGCGTCCAGCCAGCGCTTTGCAGATAGCTGAATTGGTGCAGGTGAGATAGTGACAGGCTGTAGAATGGGATGCATTGTTGTGCATGTTGGGGGGGATGAGTGACTAAGAAGGAGGAGGTCTTCGACAGAACTGGCCGTAGTTACAAGATCAGTTGTGAATCTACCACTTGTGCAGATCTCTACAGACGTGCAAGTTTGAGTTTCTGAAACTTCTCTACCTTCTATTGTATGGCCGTTCTTTTGTTTCTGTGATATTTCCAGTACTTCTGAGGCTACACCAAAAGTGTTTTTGGACTCTGTTTTATGGTGGTGTCAAATGTTTGAGAGGATGTATGGTGAAGATGCATTGTGTCTGTAGGGAAAGGAATTTCTTGACCATGGTCAAGAAAATGTGTTGCATTCTTAGTACCCTGGCTTGTTTTGTAGCAAACACTGCAACGACACTAACAAGATTTCTTAGAAACTGCATCAGTATATATTTGGGATCTTCAGTACAGAGTGGCACAAGCTAAGTGCTCGAGCTACTTCTTCAGGTGCGATTAAGGGCAGTATTAATGTGGCTAGTCATCTTAAAACTCAGAATTAGGCCTTTCTGTGTCTGTTTTCTTCTGATTTTGCTTAAGATCCCCATTGAATTTGGTTATGTAGGAATGGAGTCCTGAACTGTGTGAAAGTGTGAAAACAGAATTGAGATTTATCAACAGTCCTCATTGTATACTTGCAATCTGTGTGTTGCGTTATAGAAGTGAGTGAGTACATGAGTAAATGATACAAATACTATGATTGACTCAAGGAATGAGACTGCAATGAGTATTGGTTTATGAATTTTCCTTGTAACCAAGAGGTAGCTTTAGCCAGATCTTTTGTTGTGAAGAGATGGGGGAGAAGGGTTGTTGGTGATGTATATGAGTCAAAATCTTCAGATGTTTTTTGTGGGTCTTACACACATCCCAATGAACAGCTCTAAATTGTTCAGAGGTATAGGAAATTCTTTGACACTGCTGGCAGTGATCGAGGTATACTTTGTATACTCAAATGAGTTTGTATTCTAATTTTACTAATAAAAAAAAAACTTTTTATGGACTTGGAAACAAATGATAACATAATTTGGGTTGAAATTGTGTTGCTTTACCTGATATATTATGGCAAAACTGACAGGCTGTTTATTTTTGTAACTTCATAGGGACTTAAGTCACAACAAATTATCTTCAATCAAGACCAGTCTCTTGGATCACCTTCATAGTCTTCAGGAAGTGTAAGTTAATTTGTCTTAATTAAAAAAATAAAAACAACACCTCCCTCAAAAAACCCCAACCAAAAAAACCAGCCAGTGTTTGTGTATGCTAATTGCATAGCTATTTCTCTAGGGATAATTGGTTGAACAACAAAGATGTTTGCTGTTCTGATATTTTGCTTTAAGTGAAACTGGAATTATTTTTGAATTTTAGAGTGACACGGTTCAGGAATTTAGCCAGTCCAGTGTACATACTTGTGATGAACATCAAAGCTGACTCTCCCTTTTCTAATGTTAATAGGAAGTTGAACAACAATGAACTGGAGATCATTCCAGATCTGGGACCAGTCTCTGCAAATATAACTCTTCTGTCTTTGTAAGTAGATGTTACTCTTGTCCCTAGTTAGTGGAACTAACTCTACCAGCTTCGTGGAAATATGTGCATTACAGAGACTAAAGTGAAATAATTGGAAATAGAGCAGCTTGTGGTTAGGAAGTTAATTATGTCATGTTATTTAGCAGGTTGTTTAAAATGTGTATAATTGAGCTTAATCCTTGTAGTTTTTATGCTACCCTCAGATACAAAGACTGCATTAGAATTAATTTATGTTGTGGTAGTGCCCAGAAGCCTCAGCCCTGTTGTGCTAGGCACTGTACAAACATTAGTAAATGTTATACAAACTTTTACAATGCAGACTTTAAAACAAGAGTTGCACTCTATCATTATGCATCTTGGCTGAAATCCCACTTGCGCTAAATCATGGCAGAATTCCATTAATTTCAGTGGGCAATATGGGGAAATCCCTTCGAGACACAGCTTCAGGACAAGTATCTAGGTTAGAAGTTGTTTTGCTGATATCTTTAAAATGTCTTTTTTGAGCCCATTTTAATGTGTGGCATATTTATTTATTTATTTTTTTTACAGCTACAGTTACTACATATAATTGAGACACATGATTATGTCTATGTTCATTGTTTTGTTTGAAACTAATCAGTAGATTACTTGGTGTGGCATCTGTAATATGAGTACAAAGTTGTAAAAGGCATATAAAGCCCATAACCAAAACAGTGTATTTTAAAGGAAATACTATTCCTGAAGTTTTCACTTGAAATCAGTTGGATTTCTCTCCCTCGACGCCCCATTATCCAATTTATCTAAAATCTTGAAGAAACTGCTCACAAAAATAGTTACTATCATACTATTAATTGGGGAAAAAAAGAAAAGACATGTTTTTCATGTGAGGGATTTGGGTTTTATCAGTGGGAATCTGAAGTGTCTAAAGCTAGTAATATGTAGCCCTCTGGCCATATCCTGACCTTGAATACAAATTGCAAGTTACCATTCTTGAAGAAGCCTGAAGGGTTAAAACAATACAGTAAACTTTGGAAAGCTGTTCAGTTAATTAAATTGATCACTATTCAATTGCTTACATCTGGTGATTTATAGGGGTTTGTTTTTACTCTAGGCCCAGGTCAGCTGGTGCAGCCGCTGTGTCTGGACTGCTCTGTTTGAATAAGAACTAAGTGACATTTGATACTGATGTGGTTTCTTACAGATCAGAATCAGAAAAGAATGAAAGAAAAAGCAGATGGTGTCTGACAAATAACTGTTGAATTTAAGTGTATCTTCTATTTCTCGTTAGTGTTGACATTATCTTTACACTGGCATGGCATTCTGTAGTTTAAGCGTCTAATTGATATAAAGAATATATTTCTTTTTTTTTTTTTTTACCACCTTGCTAATGTTCTTTTTGCCACAAGGTTGGAAATAGTAACATAAGAAAGTGGTTTAGATCCTTCTACATTACTTCTGATGAAGACAAAGTTGAGAATTTGTCTTAGCATCTCCTCTAGTCTTTCTCATGGAAACTTACCTATTTTAGATAAACCTAAAATCATCCTTCTGCAGCTGTGCAAAGATTTCTGTATCCCTTTGGGAGAATAAATGAAAATCAGTCAATGCTGTATTGGTTGTTTCATATCGTTAGGTCACTAACTTTGTTGATTTACTCAGGTAGTCAAACATGGAAAAACCTTTGTTCGATCTGTGCTCCGCAATATATATACAGACAGTTAAAAGGGAAAAAAAAAAAAGTATTTCTAAAAGCTGTTATCATACTACCAATGCAGTTAAAGTTGGTTTGGTTGGGTGTTAGCTTGTTCTTGTTCTAATTTCCGTTATTTCTCTGTGGTGTTGGGAGATTACTGAATATAAGTGTGCTCCAGTTGAGATTTAATATCTATTCTATGACCACAGCAGAGATTCCTTAGATTAATATGGTAGAAATAATTCATTAAGTAATTTATAGGTTTTACTTACACCGACATTCGTAAGTTAATAGTAGCTAATACAATTGTTCTGTATCAAAATGGATGTACATAGAACATAAAATTAGAGAGTGGTATTGCATTGTTCAATAAATAAAGTATCTTGTTTCTTTTGCAAAGGTTTCTCTTTAGAACACAGAAGAGAATCATAAAATCGTTTAGTTTGGAAAAGACCTTTAAGATCATCAAGTACAACAGTTAACCTAGCACTGCCAAGTCCACCACTAAACCATGTCCCTCAGCACCGCATCTACATGTGTTTTAAATACCTCCAGGGATGGGGAGTCAACCAGTTCCCTGGACAGCCTGTTCCAATGCTTGACAACCCTTTCAGTGAAGAATCTTTTCCTAATACCCGATCTAAACCTCCCCTGGCATAACTTGAGGCCATGTCCTCTTGTCCTGTTGCTTGTTACTTGGGAGAAAAGACCAACCCCCACCTCACTACAACCTCCTTTTGGGTAGTTGTAAAGAGTGGTAGGGTCTCCCTTCAGCCTCCTTTTCTTACAGGTTGGAAGTTATTTATGTAAAGCTGTTAATTCTCATTTTTCAGAAGAGAATACAAATAAAGAGGAATAAGTATATAGCAGTTGTCTGGCATAAAAATATATGTAATATAGTGGTATCATAGATGGACAAATATTCATGGACAAATGATTTTTTTTTGTTTTTGAAGTGAAAAAATATGTTCACTTAGTTTTTCTGTGTTGGATGTTATTCGGAGGGGTTGAATCAAACTGAGTTAATGTATCTAAGTCATGCAAAGAGAACACATGGAACAATTACAATATAATTTTTAGAACCACTGTTCAAAGAATAACTATACTTGAAACATCTGACTTTCTTCAGGATTTTAAACTTTTATATGAAAGGAGCTTGTGGAGCCTTTCCAAAACAAATCAGTGTTTCCTTGTTGAGTCTTTGTTCTGACTTTCAAATAATAGCAGAAAGGATGGTGCTAGTCTTCTGAAACTTGATTTGATTATGTTTCTTGTGAGATACGTATATGTTGGCTCATTACTGTCAGTTGAAAAGCCAGTCATTTTTCCAAGGAGTCTTCAAGGAATGCTGTGGAAGTGGTACCTTTCTTTCTTGCCAAAATCTTCATTGTCGAAGATACTTTCTTCTGGCAAGAATTTTTTTTCACTTCTTAGTATTTGTCACTCAGCTGTGGAGCCTTAGAATTTTTCCTGTTCTGCAAGAATTTTCTTACTCTGCAAAGGAAACCACACTGCTGGTATGTCTACAGTGAATAATAGTGCAGGTATCTCCATACAGTACTATGTGTCTAAATTCTTTGAACAGCGTAAACAAGCATGGGTGGATTATCATGTTAGTGTAGTTTCCATTTCTGGAGCTACCTCATTTCTAGCTCTCTAATTGATATTTATCTAGCTTGGCTATTTACATACTGTTGAATTATGCAGGGTAAACATACCCAGAGCAGTAGATGTTCCCAGTCTCATGTTCATGCTCTGTCTGTAATACGAACAACGATGCCAACATTTTGTTTTTATGGATGCTAGCTGAGAGTTGAACACCATGGGAGAAAAGAGTATCAGGCAGGCACACACCGCCAACCACCCTGGGAAGACCTTAAGTCTGTGTGAAAGAGTATACAAGCACATGCAGGCGCGCTCTCGTTACATGGCTGGAGATGCATCTGTTTTGTTTTTTTTTCTTTTTTTTTTTTTTTTACATGATGAGTATGTATCTTGTCACATGGCATAGGAGAGCTTCTGAGCCTCCTGGGAATCTGGAAACTGCTGTGAACTAAATGGGTGGTACTTTGGGCTAAATCTGTTCAGGAGGCTTTAGGTTGTGAAGCTGTGATGGCTTGTCTGACACTAACAGATATATCATGCTCTGGACAGAGGAAAGAGTAGGATTCATCTTCGCTACCCTAAATACTTGAAAGTTTGACATCATAAGTATGAGTTACTAACTGTAGGCCCTCTTCAGGATGAGTAGAGAAGAAAAGATGCTCTCTGAAGTGATTTGTCTTCCCTAAGATAGTTCACGTGACTTCCCTACTGAAGACTATCCAGATACCTATTTTGAACTAACTTTTAGATGTATAAAATTAGGTTCCTTTTGAAACATCTAGCCAATGATGTGCTTGGGCATTTCTGTCTTACAGTGATGTTACTTGCAAAGCTCTGATGGCATCTTTCAGCATGTTTGACCATTTCAGTAAAATACCTGAAACTGCAGGGTGTTCTTTTTGCTCACTCACTCAGCCTCTTTCTCTGTTTTCTGTGAGAGAAGGCAGGAAAGGGGCAGTTTATCAAGGCAGAAGGAGAAGTTCAGCGTTTGCCAGAGGTTGTCAGCTCTCCAGTCAACACAGCTCGGAGGTCAGGTCACACCAAGACCTTGACAACATAAGCTTTTTGGGAGGGTACTGGATTTAACAACTGATTACCACAAAAATATACTGTACAGACACTATATACAGTAATACTGTATTTACTTATTCCTAGAACTAAAATATGTTAGATGTTTCCCAATTTGTGTTCCTGAAGTGCTTGTAAAAATGGTTAAATTAATATGGAATTGCTCTACACAGTTGTGGAGGTCTTATATTGGGAAATTCTGCAGTTCTGGGAGAATAAATGGATTATTTTTCATTGTTTCTAGATATGTGGATCACTTTTGTGTGAGGTAGAGAACTAGGCACTAATGCCCTTGTTCCAGGAGAACAAGCAGAGCTTCTGAATTTAATTCTCATTCTAATGGCATTCCTTATCCAAGATGTTCCAGTCCTGTCCTATTTATCCTGAAAATCTGCTAGAATCTGTGATGTTGGTCCGGGAGAAGAAAACTAGAATTGTCTTTTACATCTGTCATTGCTGTTAAATTTTGTACCTAGCTTGAATCCAGATACAGGTTGAATACAAGTAATACAAGTACAATAGCCTTTTATAGAAGTCCTGCATGGACTCCTACCAATTACCGTTTGCACTGAGCTTTTACTTTTATTAAGTACTTTTAGTCTGATTAGTGCTTTTTAAGGAAGAAAGACACTGATATGCAAATGCTGCAACACTATTCAAGGCTTTGTTTAAGGATATACAGTTTAAATAAGAACCCCATACTACTTTTCTTACAGAACTTTAAAAAATATGTAATTGTAGACACCATCCGACATCATCAGTGTACTGTATCCTTGAGTACTGGGGGATATGGAAGGCAGCAGTGACTTTAGAGAGACAGAGCAACTTTGGGTATTAAAGCCTCCTGCCTGTCCAACTAAATTTTACTGTTCTAATCAAAATGCATAAGTAGAACTAGACTTAATATTAAAAAACATGTTTCTTATTACCCATATCCAGGATATATTATACAGTAATCATCTTGTTGTCTGTAGGGACTAGAAAAGCTATACATGCCAAAGTCTCTAGTGCGTATAGTGAAATTCTGACGTTAGACTAGCTTTAAACGATGGAGTGTTTTAAATAAGTTTGTGATTTTTACATTTTATTGAATGGAAATTATTTTATTTAAAACCACTAGTACTTATGGTGCAGGTGATTTATGTTGTAAAGACCAATCACGTTAGTCTAGGACACAAGCAAATACTCAGTCTTACTAAAGCCAGGGTGGAAAACACAAAGTTTGTGATGCGGGAATAAAAGGAGCATGGATGATTCACAGTTCAGTAATGTTTTTCAAGTTTTACATTAATACGTGGTTTATATTAGGTTCCCACTTCACTTTTTGCAGAATGTGAAATCTTCTTTTCATAAGAGACGTATAGAATATGCAACATGGTACAGGTTTTCCTCTCCTACCCTGAGAGGATCCTCCAACCTGATCTGCTCAGGAAGCCTTTAATGCGGTTAAAACAAGGAATCACGTTTCACTTTTGAGTTATGATGATGAAAAACGTTGACAGTATTGAGGAGATTTCTTGAAATGTGCCCACTTGTTTTTTAGGTGCTGAACTGAATCCACAAGTCACTTTTTTGAAGGTTTTCTGCAGCCTTCCATTTGTAACGTGTTTCTGTTGGTATATGCCAGTTTAAATGCATTGGCTTTGAAGACGTGTTTTGTGTCCTGGATGTTTAAAAAAGTAAATGAACAAAACATATTAACAAACAAAAAAGATTGGTCAGGGGATAAAACAGGACAAAAGAACTGGAATGTAGCCAGTGTTAATTGACTGCAGGGGTTCACAAGTTCTCACAATAAGCAAAATTTGTCCAGCTTTAAATGTAGCTTTCTGATCAGCCAGTCTAAAATGACTCTGATCACTTCATTATTCACCTCACGCCTTTGGTGTTCAATGAGCACTTCTGAGAAGTAAACTGAGAAGTTAAAATTGAATTGCTGTACTGAAAAAGTGCAAAGTCATTCTCTTCAAAGGCAACAAAAAACCCCAAACAAAACAACAAAAAAAATTATCGAAGCCATCAACAATTATTTGTTTAAAAAAATTTATTATTTTGGTCACTGGATGCAAACAAAAACCCAGCGAATGCCTGAAAAGTTTTTTCAGCTCCAGGCAATAGTATGTGCTCTCAATGGGAGGTTCTACTTGTTGCCCATCAACAGCTGCAGAAGGGAAATTTATTGCAGAAGACCTTCAAGTTTCAATGTATACTAGTTTTAGTAAATAAACTCTGAAATTTTAGAATTATCAGAAGGGCTGAGGCTTACCTTTGTGTCTTACTATATTAGTTCCTTGTTGCTCCTTCCTTCCTTTGCTCATTAATCCTGATTTCAGTCATCAGTAAGATTTCTTCAGTGGACAGCGTGCTTTGCTCCAGTCTGAATAAAATCCTGTTGATGAAAGACCGGGTTACAATGTGGTTGGTTCTTGAGATTGGTCAAGCTTTGTGCTGTCCTGCAGTGGAGGCAGAGCTAACTCCGATGCAGCACAAACCTTTGGTATGTGGAGCTTATGATACTGCAGTGTCAGTATCTTTACTTAATAGAGCTTTTCAGGGTGAATGGAATTGTTCATGCTACCTAACTAAGATGTATAGTCTGAAAAAGGATTTTTCTTTGTAGCTCTTAAAACTAAGTAAACTAACTCTTAAGTTGAAGTGGCTTCTCATAGATCTTTGCTAAACAAGACGCTGAGTTTATGACCAAGGATTTGTAAATTTATCTGTATTTTACGCAGCTTTGTGCTTGCTTCCATTCTCCTTGCTGGGAAGAACAAAATAGTTGTACCTTCTTCATTGGGGGAGGGGATGTTGGGGGGAAGAACAGAGCATATACTGGTCAGTGATTTTCATTCTTAGTTACAAAAAATAAATCCCTGTTGCCAAAAAGATACTCTTCCAAAATTTAAGCGTGCACTGTCACATCCTGGCTTTAATTAATCAACATACAGCTGAAGTACCTATCTAGCTTTATGCACAAGCGTAGTTACTGAAGTGGTGACTAATCCCTTATACTATTTAGAAGGGATTTTATTTTAGTATTGTATGTCCATTTCTGTTTAAAATATGGAAAAGTATATTTATATATGTTTTGTGCTATTAGGTAATCCAGATTATGCTTCAAATAGTCATCTTGAGAAGTAAAATTCAATTAATTGAAGGAAGCATGCATAATAGATTGTACCTTTGCCCCAGCTGGCAATGTGGAAATAAAAGTGATAGTTTTCACTGGGCGGCAGTATCTTAATAAGGAAAACTCCTGCAAGGGGCCTTCTATAAAGATAGAAGTTTTTTTCATAATCCTTATTTGTGAGATTATTTGGAGTAGGTGTAGGTATGAGAAATCTGCCTCTGTCATCTCACAGTAGTCTAGAAGTAGAAGCTGTGTATAAAGCCCAGGAGAATGCTGTCTCAGTTTGCATTCGGAAAGCCACAGTCCCAAGAAAGAAGTTTAGATGCAACTCCTGAAAATGAAAGCTCACATTCAGTAGGAGTGGATGCCTTTCCCTTCTATGCTTGCCAGAGAAAGTGGTATTGTGTGTTTATAAAGCTAGCATACTAAGCTGAAGTCTGGCTCCCAATATTAAGAAAATGTTGGTCAAATATTTTACATCCTTGTCATCTCTTCAGCTACCACTTTATTATGGGAAGGATTAAGCTTTGGATGCTGCCTGGAAGAGTTTGTTTTGAAGAAGGATTGAAAGAAAGGATAGAGGAATGCCAGACTAGGCTTCAGGCAAAAGGCTACTTGGAGAAAGTCCCAAAAATGAGAGTGGTGGTAAACCATGTGTGACTTGGGCTGAAGTTGCGAGCAAAAAGCTAGAGCAAAGAAACTTACTGGAATTAGTTCTTGCAGTCTTTGACATTTGGTGTGGAGACTAAGAGGAAGTAAATGAAAGAATTTGAAAAGGAACCTGTCTTAGTCAGACTTGCAGACATGGAAACTAGATTTTTATGGCAGCAATTTAGACTGAATGATGGGAAAAGGGAGAAGTATGTAGAAACCCAAAGCTTGTTGTAGCAAAAATATACAGTAGTGAGAGCCTAGACGAATGCTTTTGCAATGAGAATGGAAAAGAATGCAATTTTTATGAGCTATTTGCAGTGGAAAAAAAAAAAGCTGGCATGACTTTCTGATCAACAGCGTTAAAGAAAAAGGTGAATTAAAACCAATAATAATGGATCAGAAAAATAAAGAACACTGTTCCTCTATGGCAAAATGGCAGAATGGTAGGAAATTTTACCAAGGAGGAGGTGCCAAGTTGTAGGGCATACCGTACAGAGAATGAGGGAAGTCAGAATGAAGTTAGGAGGTCAGGCATAAGTATTGGGGTTATATTTTAGACAAGTGGTTATTGCTATAGAGCAGTGAAATGTAATGACTCAGTGCCTTGAGTGAAATAGGAGTGGACAGCAGAACATCCCTCAACTTCTACTAACAGTTGAGATTAGGAGTAAAGCTAGAAGAACGTGCAATCTGGAGTGCCTGGACTTTGGTCTGCACCCTCCAAAAGGGAGGGTTGGCTCTGTAACAGTAAAGGATAAGTGTTTTTACTTAATAAGTCCATACATCAGATTAGAAATATGATTTCTAATATTGCAGGACATTATGCTGGGTTTAAACTAGGTCATACTTATAACTGTCCAAGATTTTAGCATTAACTAACAGTCAGAGAGTGCACCAAGTCTGCAGTGGGTTATTATGCCTGTTGTCAGCTCATGCTGAAATAGCTATGCTATTTCATAGCTGGGTTTTTGTGTATCTTCTTTAAAATAATGAACTTACGCATTCATTTGGCTATCACATGCTAAGTAACTTATGATTATTTTGGAAAGGCCAGAAAGTGTAATGGGAAACAGACTCCAGGCTATCGAGAAGAGAGCTTGGAAGGAAAGTTTAATTAATTACATATTTGTACTGTGACTGGAATCAGGAGAGAATTGCTATGGAGTATTGCGTGTTTGGAAGTTTGGATTTGCCTCTGTCTTTTTGGTGATAAGAACACCTCTGATAACAGAGTTGTTTCATTCTTGTATCTTTCTCTTCTGCTTTTCCCAATTTGTGCTTGCTTTAGGAGTCAGTAAGCCTTTGATCTCAAGTTTTGGACAGGGCATCAGTAGCCTACAGAGTTCTGAGTTTTCATTTTCTACTGTATGCCTGTATACCACAAAGATCACAAAAAAATAAGATCAGAGAGTTACTGACATCTGGCTTGAAAGAGCACCGACAGGCATAGATCATGGAATGAAGGAGACCTTTTGAAGGAAGAACAACTGCTTACTCTAATGAACTTGAGAAGCCTGTGTGTGGAGGCATCAGACTTGTAGACCTACCAGTAGGACTGGAAGTGAGCCAGTATCCTGACTCTGTTTCTGGCATCTTTGTCTTGGAAGAAAAACAGTTTCACTTGAAATATTTCTGTATCTTAACAACTGCAAAGATTCAAAAAAATAGAGGTTCTTAATTCAGTGCGGTTGGGCGTCTAAGGGTGAGAAGAGCGTGTAGTCCCATTTATATCGGGATTTTTCTAAGGGCAATGTTCAGCTTGAAACCATAACTACAATATTTTAAAAGATGTAGTTGTTCATTACAGTTGGCTAGTTTTAGTAGTCAAATGAGTAGAAATGGAAGAAAGAAGATGAGTGTCTTTGTTCTCTCACTAACTCATACAAGAAGGAAGAGACTCTTTCTTCTGTTATGTGCTCCTTAAAGTTGTCCAGCCTTATCCTAAAAGCCACAAAACATGAGTCGTCCAGCGCTGTCTGAGGAAGTTCATTACAGTATTGATCTTTCATCTTTACTATCAATTAGGTTTTGTTTGTTTGGTTGGTTTTGTTTTGCTTAAATTTTCTTCCACTCTGTGTCTTGACATCCTTGTTTCTTAAAAGAGCTCCAAAAGTCCAAAGGAACTTGGGTGGGTGAATGGAGGGAAGAACAGGTGAAGCAACCACAAAGATGTGAGGAAATGTGAAAAAGGAGGCTGTGAGCCGTAGTGGCACTTATTGGAGACTGCCCAGTACGTGCTTGGATGAGGACAGTCACATCTGCTTTGTCTGTGCTCTGACATGGCTGCCTCCAAGCCAGCTCTAAACTGGAAGCCCTGTAAACATAAGGTGGTCAAACTAAACATTGATGAAACCCTGTGAGTTGTCTTCAGCACTGCCCAAAAAGATATGTCTCTATTCATTTGCCTGTTTGTGTGGCAAATTTGGTATATTGTGCCTCTCAGGACTTAGTTGAGGGGCAGGAGATACTGTCTTAGTTCAGAATCACACAGATATTAAAACAGTTATTTTACATCTAAGAGCTTTGGAGAACAGGCTGCACAGACACAGCTCTCCAAAACTGCCTTTCTAGACAACTGTTCTTTTTACCAGGTTGCTCCACCTTCTCGTGGATCAGACTAAGGTTCTCAAAACACAGCAGATCAAGATCTACCTGGACGAAAGTTATGCTGGAGAAGGAGCTGCCAAGAGTATTTTCGTGCTGAGATTTTGAATAGAAACAAAAGATAGGACTTAAGGTCTTAATCTGTTTCTGAGGTGGGACTTCTATGTTACAGGATCAAAGTAATGGAGCTTGCATATACATTTCTCTTAGGTAGAAAACATTACATATTGACAATCTTTATCAAGAGATACTTAGTCATGCTATCTCAGATCTTTAAAAACTGTTTTGGTTTTTTTTAGCACATAAGAGCAATTACGTCTAAGTGGTGTTAACTAGATCCTTAACAAAATGCATGCAGAAGGTGCTGCTCTGCTTTATATTTCCCCAGAGGCAAGGAAAGTACAAGTCAGTATGTCAGATAACTTGTAGCTGTTGTTTATATAGAATGAATTTTGAGATCATGATTGATAGGGCTGTTAGAGATGTTTTGGCCTAGTAGGTTGGTTGAAGTCATGAATGCTGAGAGGGAAAGCTAAGGTTTCTCATACCCCTACCAAAAAATTGATATTCTGTCTTACAGGCTTATGTAAAAAAAATTAGATCAGTCTGCATGCACTCTTGGGGTTTTTCTTTTTGCCGCAAGTCAGGGAGTAAGCACTAAAACTGCAGAAGACATGTTCAAATTCATGCAGGTATTTTTGGTGCTTTTATCTGTGTTCTGTTGCTGTTCCTTGTGCATGAAGAAACGGTGATCAAATTGCTGCAGGTCCGCTTCTGTGAGAACTTGATGTGCTGGTTCTTGTTGCAGGGGTTCTCTGTTGCTCTGATCTCTCCTTGAGGGGCTGTGAAACGAAACCAATGTGGGGTATGCTGCTCCTTTTGTCTGAGCACAGTAATAACAGCACTTTGCTGGAAAGTTGGTTTTCTTGTTAGGTTTTTTTTGTTGCCTGCTCCCACCCCCTAACCCCCAGTGAACAAACTTGTATGCTGTTGTGCTGACACAGAGGATATGGTTTGGTTTGGCCTTGGCAATTAGATAGGCTTGCATTTTCACACACATCCATCTTGACTAATTTTGACAGTGATTTGGCAGTTATGAGGACGCCAATACGTTGTTTTTATTTGATTTACTTAAGTGATGACAGTGAAGAAAAATCAAATTAGAATTGAACTTTCTCATTTTAACTAAAGTTGGGCCTTAAAGTAGAACTGTTTGGCTCAGTTCAGCGCTAGATGATCTCCTTCTGGGTGTGAATTATCATTCTTAATTTTTTTTTTAAGAGAGAACTGGACTGGGAGGTTGCAGCAATAAGAATTCAGAAATTTTGCGGTTGAGTAGCTTCTACAAATATGAGTAAGCAGAAGGTGCAGTGAGGGCTAGTTTGATTTTCATTGTGAGATGGACTAGGACTTTGATGTGTAGCTCAGTTTCAGTGAGCAGAAGTTGCTTTCTCCCCAGGATATGACCTTACCATCACCAAGAAAGAAAAACATTCCCTGAAACAAACAAGCTGGGGTTTTTTGTTTGTTTGTGTTTGTCGTAACCTGGTTTGTGTCGGGTAATTTGCCAGTTGGTTTAAGTGCTAATCTGAAGGCTGTATAAGAGTTTTATGCGGTTCCATTAGGTCCAGCTAAACTTTGTAATACAGGGGCTATTATCCTGCCAGTTGTGAGGAATTTCTGTTTTATGGAGCAGCGCTGACACAAAGACAGCACTGTGCAAGCCGTCTCTATAACTGAGCACTTTCACGCTGCAATTTAGGAGGCGTGCAGTTCAGGAAATTGCTGGCTTCTGCTGGAGCACACTTTTACTGCAAGGAAAATTTTATTCGTCACTCAAGTAATTGGCAGCTTTAATACCTTGTTAGTAATTACCTTATAAACAAACTAATGCATAAAGGCAAGGCTCTATGACCTGTTATCTAACTCACAGTCTTATTTGGCCAGTGGGACTGACACATGGTGGTGGTGTTTGTTGTTGTTTTTTATTAAAGTAATTTGTTTCCATTTATTATAAATACTTTCAGCTAAGAGCTAAAAAAAAAAAAGCAGTGTACCTCTACCAGACAGCCTGAGGAATGAAACATGATCCGAGCACGGCGTTGGAGGGGCTGCAAGATCACTTACCCATTCCCACATGTGGTCAGGAGGCCCATTAATCTAACTTCTGGTTCAGTTTTTGAGTCAGGACTTTTTTGTCTTGAGCAGTAATCCCCCCCTCACCCCTTGAATATGTGAGGGTTGTCCACGCTATCCTAAATGTGTGGCTTGCTATTTGATCCAGAGCAAATATTTCCAATAAAGGCAAACACTTTCCAGAATCAACATTCATGTTGATAGTTTTACTGAAATTGCCTTTGCCTGCAATCTCTAGGAGCTGGGGAGAACTCCTAAATTTTGATCATTCATCATATTAGGTACAGAATGTACCACAGCCAGAACTGACTTGAACTTCCTAAGGTAACAAGGATCATTTTGGGTTATGTTCATTTAAGTGGTCGTGATCTGTTTTCCCCTATTCCCTACCATTAGCCCCAAACGAGTAACCCTATAAATGTTGCTGATGTGCTTGTATGATTCTGTACGTTATGCAACTGTGGTGGAAAAACTGGTAGGTTGCTGAGTATGGACACGAAATATGATCGCTGGAAAAAGTACATATCATTAGAAGTGAAAGAAGGGGGGTATTCCTTATAGTAGACCAGCATACGCATGTCTTTAAATGCAGTTGCACAGGTTTTGTTGTGGAGTTGGGTGTGATGCTTAGCTGAAGTTTGAGCAGACATGAAGTCCAGAACCTCTGCAATGAGCTGTAATAAGCAGAAATGTTATTCTTTGCTCACTCACTAGAAAAATCCATAGGATGAAATACTAAATGTAGTTGCAAAATTTGAGAATGGCTTTCTGAGGGAGCGTACTGTCATCCATCTCTTCTAATCTAGCTATGTTTTTCATTTTCATGCTATAGGATTTTTTAAAAAAACAAAACACGTTGTCTAGCTACTATGATGTTAATTTGGTTAAAACAGAAAACAACTCTAATGTCATTACATAATGATACCGTGGCATAGTGTTCAATGCAAATACCAGATATTTCTACTGTTCAGAAATAGATGATCATAGAGTTTAACATCTTGTTTTAAAAGCCATGAATTGCAGTAATTGGATTCTAAGGCAGTTTTTTTTC
Source organism: Limosa lapponica baueri (assembly GCA_002844005.1). Classification (NCBI taxonomy): domain Eukaryota; kingdom Metazoa; phylum Chordata; class Aves; order Charadriiformes; family Scolopacidae; genus Limosa; species Limosa lapponica. The sequence continues at coordinate 2,452,432 of KZ505647.1, read as the reverse complement.
ATCTTGTTTGCTGGGAATAGGTTTTAAGAAATTTTGGTGAACACATTTATTTAGTACATTCCAAGTTGTGATTTGGGATGGCTAGAAATGAATGTCACATCTAGAGAACATACTTTATTGGTTTTCTTTAACTAGAAATTATTTTCAAGTGGAGGAGTTAAGAACTAACTTTTGTCAGTCATGTAGTTAACAGGTGTTTATTCTGGAAATGACAGTCTTTTGACTACTGTCCTTAAATTTCAGGACCAGTAACAAGATTGCCAACATCTTGTCTGAACATCTGAAGCCATTTCAGAGTCTAGAAACTTTGGACTTGAGCAACAACAACATATCAGAGCTAAAAATATCATCATTTCCATCCTTACAGCTCAAGTATCTGTAAGTAAAACTTAGTATTACTTTTTTTTTTCAGGTTACTTTCAATAAACTTGTTGGAAAGCTTAGATTGGCAGCTGTTTGTTAAGGTACTAAATCTTCCTTCAGTTACACACGCATTCATTATTCATTCCTACTTTCAACTGTTGAGTTTTAACCTAAGCTGCTAATTTGAATACACGAGTTGTTGCAGTGAGATGTTTTAGTTTAAAAAAGTGAAGGTTGTTATCTTGAGATTAAACAAATAGATGCGTCTCTTGAGAGAAATAGTTATGTAACAAAATGAACTTAAGTTCCCCATGGCTGAGCTAGTCTTGAGTTACATGGGGTTTGGGGGACTTTTTTGAATCTATCTTAATCTTTATGCAGTAATACTGCAATGCCAGAGCTATACTGAGTGAGAATAAAGTAATGGGGTTGCAACATGCTATCTTCTGCCAATAATACGCTCCTGCAGAGTAGAGCAAAATGTTGGTGGTGAAATACTATTTGGCTGTAGACTGAGCTGTCAAGAACTCTAATTAATATGATAAATGAAATTCCATTTATCAAGGAGTAGGCAACGCAAGAGCTTTGTGTTTCACTACTTGGTATTAAGAATTTATTAAATAACTGTAAATTTAACCTTCTAGACATTGTTTCAACAGGTACATTAACAGTAACCGAATAACCTCCATGGAGCCTGGTACCTTTGACAATTTGTCTACCACACTTCAAGTATTGAAACTGAACAGGAACAAAATTTCAGCAATCCCTCAGAAGATGTTTAAACTCTCCCATCTGCAGCACCTGTAAGTGCAACCTACAATTGACTAATTGTTTTCAGGTTTTCCAAAGCACTGGGAGTGCTTGAACTTTAACCTTTAATTTAACCAGAGGCAGAGTGAGACAGACACAAAAAACATATTACTACAACCCTTACTAACTGCAGCTTTGTACTGAACAAAACTAGTCTTACATATTGGTGAGATGTGAATAGTCTTTGTGTTTAAAATCGTGTTTGCCTATTAAAAGAAAAAAATAAAAAGCAGTATTCCTGTAAGAAAGCATTGGAAAAATACTAGAAGTAAACTTATGTAGTTCCACTACAGCAGTCTCTTATTTATTTTGTGCTTTCACAGTGAAGCAAAGGTAATTAATTTGCTTTCAGAAGCAATATGCTTGACTAAATAGATCTCCGTTAGTTTCACTGATACAATGCTGTCTACAAGCGTTTTTATCTAATCAAGTTACTTAATATCAAAGAGGACGGGAAAATAAAATACCTTTTTCCTTTTTTTTTTTGAAAACTTAGAGTGCAGGAAGTTGGCAAGAGGATGGGCTAGGACTTTGTCAAATCCTGAATAATTATTTTCCACATATAGATAGTCAAGAGCTAAAAATGATCAACTCTCTTAGGTTAACCTTGAAAGTGAAAGGTCATAAGAGCAGTGAAGTGTTAGGATGCTTGGCACATCTGGAAACAGTGACTGTGTCTTTTCTGTATACAAATGCAGCAAGAGTTTCACTTAAGCCTCAGTAGAAGAGTATGAGAACAGTCCTGCAAAGCTCAGGATTTGTTAACGATCTTAGTAGACTTTCAGATCTTCGATTCAACTGAAATTTTGGAATTTGGTGATATTCTTGCCTAAAAAAGTTCTACTCATTCACTGTTTAATCAGTAGGCTGACCTAGTTATGTCAGGTAGCTAATCTGCAATGAAGGTCAAAAATTTGTGTTATCACATGGAAGAAGCATTCAGAGGAGGAGTGGGGAAGAACTGAAGGCTGTTCTTGCTGAATGTTCTTCACCGCTTTATGCACATATAAACACAGGATGAATAGCGTTCTCTATCAGGTATCTGTTACCAGGTAGGGTGCATATCAGGATATCAGAAAGGAAAGCTGAATTCTTACAAGACTGAGATTCTGAAAAGTAATTGTGATGTAACTATGCAGAGAGAATTATCTAGGCCTTTACCTCCTATGGGGAAGTAAGTTTTGGAAGGAGAGGCTTCTTCTTGGTTTGGTAGGATTCAGGTTGACAGATCTTCTTGAAGAGGCAGATGATCACTCATTGTTGCATGAGGGCCTTTTCTTACTATTGTCTGATCCTATCTCGTTATATATCAATTGTTGCTAATAAACATAACTGTTTAGCAAATGATAGCTATTTCAAAATTCACCGTTATAAAACCAGTTAACGTTGTTCTTTGTGCCTGTGTGAAGCTAGACTTCCCTTTTTAGGTAGCTCAAAGTTGGAAAGCTGCTTGGGGTTGATACAGGTTTTGGAGTTAAAGAGGCCCAAAGCCAAGACAGTGTTGGGGAGAGCAGGAAAATAGAAAATACTGAGTACTACTGTCACTATAGCTTGTCCTCCAGCTAGTTATGCCTTATAACTCCCTTCCAGGATACACATGGGTTCCAGCTTCTGACCTACAAGGGTATGTGTTGTGGCAGAAGGGTGAGTGCCAAGACCACTTGAGAAAGAGGGAAGGACCTATTAATAACTAGTTGTGGAGAATGAGGGAGGAACGTGTAATGAATGCTTGACTCCAGATTAAGAGAAAGAGGGATCAGACAGGATATTTAATTTTAATTTTATTTAATAAACTTTTCACTTTTTGTTTCTGACTGATTATTGATTGCAATTACAAGCTACCCTTAATGGCTCTACTGATGGATAAACATCAGGAACTTGCTTTCACTTTTGAATTTGTGAACAGGACTAACCATGACATTCTAGGTCTACAAGGATTCTTTAAATCTGAAAATCAAGGAGCTCCCAAGTACTTGTCCTCCGTATTAGAAAGGCAGAACAGTGTTAGCATGGTTAAACATAATGTATTACAGTAAAATATTTGATTTTTATTACATCTTGTCTCTGTTGTTTTATGTGCAAGAAAAGCATTTAAATAAGGTTTGTTTCCAGAGAGGGAAGAAAGGTTGCTGGCATGCAGGTAAACTTACTGTGCTATAACTATAAATTTTATTGATGCAGGGAACTGAATCGCAACAAAATTAAAAAAATAGATGGCCTTACTTTCCAAGGACTTCCAGCTTTGAAATCACTAAAACTGCAGAGAAACGGGGTTACTAGGCTCATGGATGGTGCTTTCTGGGGATTAACCAGCATGGAAGTCTTGTAAGTATCAACTTTCTGCTGATAAATTCTGCTGAAAGCACGTGAAGTAGAATTGTGCAAAATGAATAGAATTGCTTGATAAAATTTAAAGATGTTTTTGAATTAAACTGCTCTAGTATGGTTTGAAAAGCAGGAAGCAGTCATTGGTGTATGAGTAGGACAGCACATTCTGAATGCATGCATACAACTCTAAATGTAAATAGAGGCTGCAGCTCTCTAGCCAGTATCATCAAGTCAGATGTGGACCCATGGCACAGCACGCACGCCACTGAGTTTCTGGACCTTATGTCTTTTATCTGTTTGTATGTCTTTGTGTTTGTTTGTAGGCAGCTGGACCATAACAACTTAACAGAGGTAACCAAAGGCTGGCTTTATGGCTTGCTGATGCTGCAGCAGCTCCATCTCAGCCAAAATGCCATCAGCAGGATCAGTCCTGATGCCTGGGAATTTTGCCAAAAACTCAGTGAACTGTGAGTAGCTTTTATTCTATTCCAGTTTTGAAAGCCGGGCACATGCCAAAGCATGAACTTCTTACCACTGATCTGTGAATTTTTCATAACAAAGTTTCCAAGGTGACAACAACTTTTTTGTATGTGGGACAGTTGTATTTTGTTGAAAGAAGTTGAAGCCAACTGTGACTGCTTCATTTCACTGTGGCAGTGGTACTAAAGCTGTAACACAGTAATTTTCAAATGAAATAAATTAATTCTGCAGTAATTTGTGAATTATTGGAAACAATACACAATCTCTGTGTTAAAAAATACTGTAGTAGGTTTTGTGACAGTTGTAAGGGAAGAAACATTCCCTCACGCGGAAATTTCACCTGGCTGGAACTGACTAATATGCACTGCAGCATAAACATTAAAATACATTTTCTTCTTGAATTTGCAGGGATTTGACGTTCAATCACTTAGTAAGGTTAGATGATTCAAGCTTTGTTGGTTTAAGTGTGCTGGTCGGACTGTATATTGGAAACAACAAAGTAAATTATATTGCTGATTGTGCCTTCCGGGGACTTTCCAGTCTACAGACTTTGTAAGTTGTAAAACTCAATTTTTAAGGTCAAAAACCTTAAGAAAAACCCTCAGTGTTTATAGATATTCTTTTTTTCTTATGAAACATACAAGAACCTTTTGTTAAATTTCCCAGATCAGCATCTGTTTTTCTTACGGTAGGATTTTTTTTTTTCAGAATAGTTGGGAGAGGGAGGACTTCCTGTTCCATTAAGGCGGTGCACAATGGATGGTGGTGATTACAATACGAACTTTCAGTAGCGTTACTATGGGAGAGGCATGTCTCCATTTGAAGGCAGCAAGCAGCGCTGCTACCTACAGTTTTAGGGGGCTGGATCATAGTTGTGTCTTAACCGAATCAACATTTTTCCTCATGGTAGAAATAAGACAAAACTCAAAACTGTGTACTACTGTGGATGCTGATGCTTGTCATGACTGAGCAATTGCTTTAAGCATTTGAGGATTTTTTGAAATAGCGTTTCCTAATGGAAGGGGAAGAAAGAAGTAAACTAATCAAAATATATTCCACTTCATTAAAATGTTCCATTTGCATACCATTGACCCATCTGTTAGCCAGATGAATGAAATGGTTGCCTTTCCCTCTAGGCTTTGAAAGGGGTGCTAACATCTTCCTTTCAGGGCTTTGCTTACACACTCACACTTTGGGCATCTAGCAAAGAAGCAGGTCGGAGGGGTGTATGCTATGGTCTTTACATATACAGAAGCATACAGATCATGAAGAGAGGAATAGGTGTCTAGGAATTAACTGTTAGGCTTTTTCTCCTCTGGCCCTACCCTGTTGATTCTTTGCTGACACACCTTTCTTTTCACAAGTCTCTAATCTCTGTGCTTCACAGATAATTAAGCTATTGTTGTGGAAGTTGTAGGATGTAAAATGATTCTTTTATTAATAAATCCCTGTGTGTTCTCTGTGTGTTAATATTACAAACTTATAAAGGCATGAGTGTATTTTGTTTTGAAGAGGCAACAGTTGATTCCTTCCCTTCCTATGACGCTCCTTTTCTTATTATAGTATCTGAATCTGTATCTGAATACCCTTGTAGGGGAATATGGGTTTGTTTTATAACATTTCTTAAAATCATTAGGTTTGTGATCTTTTTAATTATCAGTGGGAAAAGTACTAATGGTCTTCAAAGTCTCTCATTAAAAATTGAAATGAAATAGCTAATCAGGAGAAGCTTCTCTTAAAAAAACAAAAAAACAACCAAACAAACAAAAAAAACAACCCCCAACCCAAACCAGCAATAAACAGCCTACTGGAAAGCTATTTTAGAAATTGTTTTAAATAATACATGGTCTTGAAGAAGTATGTACCTTGTTCTTTTTAATAGCTCATGTGGTTTGATTTCCCCTCCCTCCTTAAACAGGGATCTGAAAAACAATGAAATATCATGGACTATTGAAGATATGAACGGTGCCTTCTCTGGCCTAGATAAACTTAAAAAGCTGTGAGTATTGCTACAATATTTGTATCTCATCATTCCTTAGAATAATTAGCTTAGATTATGTGTGTTTCAAGGGACAACCCAAAAACTTAATGATGTTACATTTTTCCCTAGCTGAGGTGATTTTTTTTTTCCTCCCATACCATTTTGTTCTCTATAAAATGTTCCTTTTCTATAAAAGAAATTCCAGATTTTTCAAGTCAAACTAATCTGAAATATTTTAGAAATGACGACTGTTTATGGAAACATTTCTCAAAGAATGAGGGTTTCCTGTAATAGGAGGTAATAAGTGACAAAGTAAGGAAGTGAGGCAGTAGTAGACAAAGGCATAGTGACAGGGGTAGTCTTTGATGAGGTAATGCAGCAACCAATGGAAGTGGCTTCATTGCACTGAAATTTTCAAATGCACATTGATGAAATAAAAAGCTGCTTATGTGTATACATTTAGAATAATCCATATTACTGAACTCTACACATTAAATGTCTTCTAAAACCAGGGTAGAATCTAGATGCTTACTCAAGGGGAATAAGTAGCTGTCTTTTAGAGGTGAGATGTTTTGCTGCATTGGGGAAGGTTGAATAGTTTAGAAACAAATGCCAAAAATGCAATTGTTCAGGTCAAAAAATGCTTCCATTTTATTGTATCTGTTTTGCATCATGTACTTACATTTTTCAGGATACTCCAAGGAAACAGGATTAGATCCATTACAAAGAAAGCGTTTTCTGGGTTGGATGCACTGGAACACCTGTAAGTAGTAGAAGTTCACATTTAACCCAATATTGGAAAAAATTAATTTTGCTACTAATTGAAATAAAAGTAGGACTAACAAGTTTTGCTTATGACTTAGAATGAAATACACTTACCCTGGTTGCTACTGTGAACTTGAGGAGGTTTTTTTATTTTGGAGTTACGCTGAATATGAATTTTGGAATCAATGCAGAAAACGTTATGTATTAAGCTTGCTATAAAACTCCTTAATCCTGTCTCTTTAGTTTTTGAGCTGGGGGATCCTTTGTATATCACTAATGTAGCGAACTATTCTTTGAGTCTTAAATACATTCAATTTAATAAATTACTCTTTCTTCCTCTAATGTTATTTTTCTTTTTCTGTTTTCCTAGAGATCTAAGTAACAATGCAATTATGTCAGTGCAAGGAAATGCATTTTCACAAATGAAGAAACTCAAAGAATTGTAAGTTTCTATCTAAAGACATCACCTCTATTAAATATATCTATCCATATAAATATATAAATAAAAGCCTTGTATGATGTTGCCTGATGCGGTGATTAACTCCCATGGTAATCTCTGAAGTCATGTAAAAAGGGTATGTCAGTGTTTTGGGTTTTTATTCTTTTTATGTGATCCCTGTATTTAAGTGAGGTAGTGTAAGATAGGAGGCGTTCATTTTCTGCTACATTTGGTGTCTAGAGTCCTTATTTTAAATTGCCTGATCTCTAACAGGTATTAGATAAGGGCGACTTTGATGTAATGTGCTATAAGATCAGCAGTGCTATCACTGAGCTAAAGCTTACTGGACCAGTGAAATGCAGTGCTGTAATTCTTTTGTGAAGACCTCGTTGTCAGTGCTTGTAATTGGGTCCTTCTGTAGTAGCAAAGGGGCAGATCTTCAGAGAAGTCATTAAGCGGTCACTAGGAAGAATGTATTCTTCTAGTGAGTTTTTGGGGTGTTTCTTTTTCTCCTCTTACCCTCTTTTTCTGTTGATCAATGCAGAAAAATGCTGCCACTGTTCCCTGTGTTTTGAACACAGCTAATTCTTCCTTTTGCATATATCTTATGTCTCCGCTATTTGTAGCAGCCTTCTCTAGTCAGGTCTGTTGTCCTGAGCTGCTCTGTGGGTTGTTGTTCTGCCAACAAACTGAAGAATAACAAAAAGATGCTGCTCTCATTATGAATAGAAACTACCTAGTGCTTGTCTGGAGCTTTTCATTTGTGTTCTCCAGACTCCTATCGAGTATCACCCTGGCAGCTGGCTCTCTGCTTAATCTTATGGTATTACTCCATGTTGGGTGCTACAGAAAATGTAACAAGGAGCCTTGCGTATTTAGACTCATAGAGCAGCCCAGGTTGGAAGGGACCTCAAAAAGTCATCTGGTAAAACCTTTCATGGAAAAGTGAGCCTAGGTGAGATTATCGATCACCCTGTCCATTCATGTCATGAAAACCTCCAATGCTGGGAACTCCATGATGTCCCTGGGGAGGTTGTTCCAGTGTATGATTGTTCACACTGTAAAATGTTTCTTTCTTCTATCTAGACAATACTTGGTTTGTTCTAAATTCAGTTTGGCGTTATCCATATCGTGGTGTAGCTGTGGCTGCTCTGGAGAGCAGCAGCCATGCTTCTACCCATAGCCAGGGGTTTTCTGCCTTTCGTCTTCCTTGAGTTGTCTCTGGTTGTATTGCTTGATCGGTTTGCTGAGCTCACTGAGCCAGCTGCAGGTCAATTGCTAGATCTGGCCCAAGAGAAGCAGCGGGAGCACAGTGCTGACAATTAGGGATTGACATAGGTGATTTGAAGAGTGATCAAATGTGATGGAATGACAGGCTAACGCTGCTCCGGGAGGTGTAAGATGCTACAAGATACCAGACTCTGAAAGCTTCAATGAAATAACTGTTCAACATATGTCGGGGTCTTTTTCTGTACTTTCGTTGAAACACCTGGTGGACATCCATTATGTCTGAGGAAGATGTAGACAGATGGTAGAAAGTGCTTTCCCAGAAGTAAGATTATTTAGTATAAATTCCCATCTAGCAATTGTATTCTGAGGCCCCTAGAGAGTAAGTCTGAAAATAGTATGACAGATAGCAAAAAATGCTGTGGTTTCTTTGCCTCCTAAGAATAAAGAATGTCCCTAGAACCTCAGTGAAAGATAACCTGTTTCATCTCAATGTGAACTGGTGAGTTCACATCCCTAGGTTTTATCCATGCAGTGTTAGTATGAAAAAACAGCACAGAGACACTCTTCCTTTTCTTCACAAAAAAATCAAGAATTGGTATTTCTTCATTTGTCTTTAAAGCTGTTTCTCTCCCCGGATCCATAAATTATTTTTGCTCTTCCTCCAAGAACAGGTAAGATTTGAATAGAGGAATTTTATTACTGACTGTGGTTTTTCGTATGTTTTTTTAAGGGTGATTCTGAGTTTTCAGCCAAAACTTGAAAACTCTTCCTACTTCAACCCCTGATTCTTGATCCTTCACAGAATATCCCTTTGCTTTCTTATTTTTTTCCTCTCTGTCAATATGGCTGTCGCATAGGTTAGGTGTCGTGGTTTCGGCCGAATTTACCAAAACCAGACCAACAGATGGCCCTTCCCCCAGCTCCCAAAAGAGAGGAGAGGAAGAGATAAGGAGATTTAGAAGTTTAGAGTGACTAAACTACTTTAATGAAGAATTAATATTAAAATAAAAAAGAAGAAAATAATAAAATAGATACAATATATACAAAACTGTATCAAGCTCCCAGGATGACAGTCACGTCACTGGCAGGCACTGGGAAAGTCCCAGACTGGACTCAGCGATGGATGGGAACTGGGTTCCAGCTCTGGAGTCAGGAACACATGGATCGGGATCAAAGGCAGATGAACAGACAGAGTCCTCTTCGGACGTTGGTCATCGCAGAAAGAGAGTTGACGCTTTGATCCCTTGGCTTTTATACTGAGCATGGGGCACATGGGATGGAATACCCCAGTTGGTCAGGTTTGGGTCACCTGTCCTGTCCGCTCCTCCCCACAGATGCAACCCCTCTACATTTTTCCATTTCCAACCCTCTAAGGGGGCAAATAACAAAAATGGGCTGACCTTGATTGTTATAGCAGTAAGTATAAGCAAGGGCCTCTCAGCATACTATTCCTTGGCATGTAGCACAAACATTGGTCTTATCATTCTAAGAACGAGCAGTTTTCTCCACAATATGCTGTTAATTTCAGAGAGTTAGAAGAGTCCTAGCTAAAATGTGAAATTACTGAACAGAAAGTTGGTTCTGTTTTACTTCAAACCGGGACATTAGGTAAGCTGATAACTAGTTCTGTCTGCGCTAGTTATTTCAGCACTTGACTATTCTTCATCTCCCTGCTCCCCTTTTCAGATATCTTCTGCAAGATAATTTCTGACTGAAAGGGAAACAAGGGAATCCTAGAATGGTTTGGGCTGGAAATGAAATAGTCTCAGAAGTTTTTTATGTTGGCTTGTGTGTGTCTTACTGCTAACTGTAGTTTTGTACCCAAGGCACTGCAAACATGCCTGACTGCCTGGACTCATATTTGTAGCAGAAGCTGGGAGTTCAGGATAACGTGTTCTTTGTAGAATGTAGGAGTCATGACAATGTCGTCGCCACATCTGACCTAAATAATATTGCTGTATTTCTCTTGTGATATATATATTTAGCCTCTAAAATTTAGTTTTGTTACTGACATAGTCATACAGATCTGTATTACAAACAGAAAAAAAAACAACAAGAAAACCGGCTTTGAATGTAATTGCTTTTTCTTAGGCACTTAAACACGTCAAGCCTCTTGTGTGACTGCCAGTTAAAATGGCTCCCACAGTGGATGTCAGAGAACAACTTTCAGAGCTTTGTAAATGCCAGTTGTGCCCATCCTCAGCTGCTAAAAGGGAGAAGTATTTTTGCTGTCAGCCTGGATGTTTTTGTCTGTGGTGAGTATAGCCTCTATTCCTCGTTCCATAGAACAAATTTTGCTGAATGCATTGATTTTTGTTGTGGTTTCTTTGATATGTTTTGAATTCGGTAATGAAATGGAGAGGATTTAATATTTGTTAACATTTCCTTCTCTGTTCCCAAACTGTGACGTAGATGCTCAAAGCTTGTGGCTTTGCACAAGATGGGGAGTGGCGATTTTCTGACTTTTGTTTCATGTACAGCTTGCTTACATAGTACGTAGCATAGCGTGCAAGGGAAGGCTGAATAGCTTGTGGTGGTAAATGTATATGCCTCGATTTAAAAGATGGATATTGTTTAGATAACTATCATTTTTAAGTGAGACATATTTTGGCAAACTTGAGATGCAATTTTTGATTTTGATTATTTGTAAATTATTTTCATACTTGAGGTTATTCCAGAGCTGAGAAAATATTAAGGTAAGATAGCCATACTGGCCTTAGCTCTGACGTTTTTTTGTGTGTGTGCTTGTTGTCTACTTTAAAAATTATTTGGACCATGTAAGTTACTGCCTGTATGTAAACTGCATTTTAAAACATCTGATTACCGCAGTTACGCTACTGATATTTTGTAGTTTAGTATGGCAGATACCTGTACTTTAAGACTTGAGAATTTGAGCTGATAGCATCTGCCATAAAAATGAAATTCTTCTGTGTATTTAGTAACATTCACTACCCACCTATATGTCATGTTTCCTGTTTAAAGCAAAGTGAAGCATTTAGAGTAAAGATGTGTGTTTGACAACTCTGGTACATCTGATACATTAAGTGGGAACTTTGAAAATATCAGGAAATTAAGATCTAACTGGATTTCATGTGTTTTTGTTGTATACATTTTATTTTTCTTATTAAGGACAATTAAAACTTTATATTCTCTGGAGACAAAACAATAACTTTGTCTTCTCAGTAACTTTCCTCTCGTAGCAAGTAACACTGCTTGATTTTTACTGTTGCCATTCATGCCTTTTTTCAGTGGAAAAGCAGGCACAGACTATACAATGGTGCACAAAAATGTTTTCTCGCTTCTTATTAGCAGTTGAATGTTTAATATATTATTGTTAAATAATGAGTAGGTGGTGCATAGTCTAGGTACTGCTGAAAAGGAGAAGTTGACATAGTGCAGGAGATTACAGATTACTCAATAGCTAATGGAGTATATATGAAATATAGTTCTTTTATTTATGAGAAACTCATTCTGGCAAGAAATTAAATTGGAGGATTTAAATATATATCTCTTATTTGTTAAACCACAGGGCACCTTGATCTTTCTTTTATCTGCTGAATGACATTTTTAATGAATTTATTTCAAACCCTTAAAGATGTATTAGCAGAAAGGGATGTACTAAGAGTAAGTTGTTACATTTAATACATAAAGTAATTGTCATGCAGAAGTAACTAGAATCTCTTAATACAATCAGTGACTGTTTCACTGCTTATTAATTCTTCAAAGTGTGCCCTCACTAGACGTTTGGGTGTATACACCTTGCCTTATAAGTTTACAATGGCCACTTTTACTTTCATAGAATTTTCAAGAGGAGTGTGTTAAGTCCTGTCTGAACTGAAAATAAATAATCTATTACATGTAATCTATACGAGTGTATAAGTCCTCCAAATTGTGCCAAGTTACTTGTTGAGGAGATAGGAGGGAGTCATCCTAAATTTGCTAAAGGAAAGCACATGTTAGGCAAGGGTTCCATATCTGTGAAATAAAAAAAAAAAGAAAAAGAAAATCTGTGTAGTTTGTGCTTCCTAAAATCACATCTTTCAAGCTGAAACAAATTATGAAACTTTTTTTACTAAAGATAACCATGGAAGAGAAAGAGAATAGATGCTTTTTTTGACCTGTATTATTACTTCACGTTAACAAAGTGATGCTAAAAGAGTACCATCTACATGATGAATAGCTTGTTTTCTGTTACATAGTAGTCAAGTGGCTTCTATAAAATGAGAAATGTATTTCTCAGAGTGTATACGTCTGTGTGTATATGTGTTTATGTGTGTATATGTGTGTGTTTCTTTGATATATGTATTAAAATACACTCTCAAATTACTCTGTTCTGACAAAACACATTGCTAGAGTGTTCTTCTGTGTTCTGTAGAATTTGCTTATTTGAGTGACCTTTTCATCCCCTGCTTCTTGCCAAATAATTAAGATTTTAAAATATTTTATTATTCCATTGATAGCACAACTAAAACAGAACCAACTATTCTCCTGTCCTTTCACAAGGCTAATTTTTTACCATGTTTTACTTAGTTATCCCTGTGCAAAGTCAGGGAAAGTATCAACTCAATTTGCAAGTGGTATAGTTTGTCACGGAGGACTTAAGGGCATGGGTAGGAAACGTGAAAAAACAGATGGCCTGGGAGATTCTTAAGGCCCACGCTTAGAGTCCCATTTCGGGGGATCCGTGTTGCCCTGGTGCTGGAGCACAACTCCAGACTTGCAAGTGTTCTTGCTGGCAGCTCAAGTTCAGGCTCTCTGCACATCTCATTTTCTTTGGTAACATGCAGCGTGGAGGTTCTTCAAGGCAATAACACTTTGACCCTGGTATGTTGTTTCCAAACAAGACCTAGAGAGGCAGAGCAGCTAGGTGAGACCTCACCCTGTGCGGTACAGGCAGGGTCTGTAACAAGGAGTATTTGGGGCCCAAGGCTTTTCCTACAGTGCCTGTGAAGTGTGGGCCTCTGTCGTTGTCAGGAGGTAGGTGACATCTTGAAAGCTGGGAATACTTGTAAGGCTTTTGCTTTTGGAAGACCAAGCATTTAATTGCCCATTCCTTTTGTGCATGCAATGTACACATAATTGACAGAATAAATAGTTCAGAAGGAAGCTAATTATGTAAATTCACAAACCAGCACTTTGAAGATAACTTTCCAATAGTAAAGGGATCTCCAGAAACTAACCTCTTGAAATTCTTGTGTGCTGCCTTGCTTAAGGGATATTCAGCACTACAGTGTTTGTAAGGTGGACCATAGAGCCACAAATCACTGCAACATTGACTTTTGTACATGATTGGTTTTTGTAGGTTTGGGGAAAACCCTCGACTTCAACTTGCAGTTTCTGATGGCAGAAGAGCTATGCTTTCAATAAAGAAAACCTCACAGCAGCCTGAGGTGTTGTAAAGATGAAGGGTAGGCTTCATGACTGACATTCAGAGTAGTTCTTACGGATGTCAGGGTGTAGTTCTCTCCTCTTTAGTGCTGCTGTTGAACAAACTGTACACAGTCTGCTTCTAAATGTGCTTTCTCTTCAATAAGAGATGACTTGGCACAATAAACCCATAAATACGGCAACTTTAAATGCCCTAAGGCTAGCAAAATTTGAAGTGAAAGCATTGTGTATCCATTTTATAAATAGTTATCTGACACTTCTCTCAAACCTACAAAACAAGGCTTTCTGACTTTTTCTAAAGAGAGTCCTTGGGACCCACATATATCTTTTTCTCTTCCTCTGTGTTACTTTTTCTTTTTCTCCTTTCTGTGCAGATGATTTTCCTAAACCACAGATCACTGTCCAGCCAGAGACCCAGTCAGCAATCAAAGGCTCCAATTTGAGTTTTGTATGTTCAGCAGCCAGCAGCAGTGATTCCCCAATGACTTTTGCATGGAAGAAAGACAATGAATTACTGCAAGATGCTGAAATGGAGAATTATGCACACCTCCGGTCACAGGGCGGTGAAGTGATGGAGTACACTACCATCCTTCGACTGCGCAATGTTGAATTCAGTAACGAAGGGAAATACCAGTGTGTTATTTCAAATCATTTTGGTTCATCCTACTCTGTCAAAGCCAAACTTACGGTAAACAGTAAGTATGTTACTTTTTACTTGTGGACTTAAAGTAGAATTATTTTAATCAAGATATGTAAACACAGTTTTTTCCATTCCCATCATCGGCATCTTTTAGAAGATCCCTTAATAAAATGAGATTATTTATTAAAATGTATCTAGTTACGAAATCACCATTTGGTTTTACATCTGGCCCCATTATGGTTCAGCACAATATACGAAAAAACAAGTAACAGATCCGATTCAGAGTAAATCTGACAAAAACTTTGTAATAAGATAGGAAAACATCAATCTTTTCTTTACAGGAGGTAAGCGTTTACTCTGCTTCAAGGTACTATGGAAAGGTCATGTAGGAGGCTGTTAGCAGAAATGAGATTTTGATCTAGGCCTTCTCACATACTTCACAGCTCCCTCCCTTTCTCTTTGCTGGCTACTGATAAGTTTAGGTTGTATGCTTCTGCATTTTCCAGGCCCACGATGGGTGTTAAGAATATGCTGTACAAAAAAGGAAAAGTATGTTTCATTTATTCACTTTGGTGTCACTAATTTTTCTTTAGTGCTGCCTTCGTTTACGAAGATCCCCATGGACTTAACCATTCGTGCTGGGGCAATGGCACGTTTGGAATGTGCTGCAGTTGGGCATCCTGTCCCGCAGATCGCTTGGCAGAAAGACGGTGGAACAGATTTTCCTGCAGCGCGCAAAAGGCGCATGCATGTCATGCCTGAAGATGACGTATTCTTCATTGTTGATGTAAAGATCGAGGACACAGGTGTTTATAGCTGTACAGCTCAAAACACTGCTGGAAGCATTTCAGCCAACGCAACGTTAACAGTACTAGGTAAGACATTGGTGGTCCTTGACAGCATAATCTCCTTGAACAGGACTATTGCTGAGCAATATCATTTAAAATCATGAACTGATTAAAGATAGCATTGTTATGAAAGTGCTATATAGAAATAAAAATACTCTGAAATAATTTGTATTGACACATAGTTATAGATTAGGAACATAGCACAGCACACAATCACTACTGTGATGCAAGATAATCAGTTAGTTATGTTTCTCATATCTGATATGCAGGGGGAAAGAAAATGGGGCTGTTACTTTTGTTTAGACACAGGAGATTTTGTTTAACTTGTGATTTCCTGACATTTTGTTAACCATTTTTAATCTAGTTCTCGGCAGTCTTGAGCCTGTATGATTTGGCCTTTTTACCTTCTGAGGTAATCAAGCGTATAGGTCTGATCAATTGACAAGTAAACTGTAGGCTCTAAGTTCAAATTCCTTGAATGTGTTTTTTCTGAGAATGAGAGTAAGCTTCATTAGGCCTTACTGATGCATTTAATTTATCTTTTCCTCTTGAGCTGTGAAGGAAAGTGACATGTTCCCATTCTTGCAAGGTCATTTATAATATAAGGCTTGTGCTTGCTTTTCAGAAACACCATCATTTTTGCGGCCTTTACTGGATCGAACTGTAACAAAAGGTGAAACTGCAGTCTTGCAGTGTATTGCTGGTGGTAGCCCTCCACCCCGACTGAACTGGACTAAGGATGACAGCCCTCTCGTGGTAACAGAAAGACATTTCTTTGCTGCGGGCAATCAGTTACTAATTATTGTGGATACAGATGTAGAAGATGCTGGGAAATATACTTGCGAAATGTCTAATACGCTTGGAACGGAGCGGGGCAACATCCGTCTAAATGTAATTCCTACTCCCACCTGTGATTCTCCTCAAAACATTGCCCCGTCACTTGATGATGATGGATGGGCCACAGTTGGCATTGTGATCATAGCTGTGGTTTGCTGTGTGGTGGGCACTTCCTTGGTGTGGGTGGTCATCATTTACCACACCAGAAGGAGAAATGAAGATTGCAGCATCACAAATACAGGTGTGTAAACTGAAGGTTTACCTTGGAAAGGAAAAAAAATATTTGTGGTTGCTTTGCGATGACTTTATTGTAGGAACATTTGTGTGCTTTGACTCAGTCAGAAGAACGAATTGCTTGTTACCTTCAGCACTTTGCTGACAAGTTTAAAAATGCTTCTACAAACTCTGAAGTATGCTGATGACTGTGGTGTGTATTTTGCTTTCCCACAGATGAAACAAATTTGCCTGCTGACATTCCAAGTTACCTGTCATCCCAGGGGACACTGGCTGAAAGGCAGGATGGATATGGTTCATCTGAAAATGGCAGTCATCATCAGTTCCTCACGTCTTCCATGGGAGGGTACTTCCTGCAGCAGAGGGACAGTACTGGTAGGTGTAAAACGTTAAGCAGATTTTCCATGTTGCTTGAGTAGCTGCAGTTTGGCTATTGTCTTTCTAACTAATAGAAATAACACTAGAGAAACATCTTCACTGAAGTTTGAGAGGGTGTGAAATTTATTGTTTGGGATTGCTTCAATGAGATAATAATGGAAACTTTGTTCCGTTAATCCAAATGACGTTATGTCTTTGCTTAAATCGTGAAGTTTTTCTCTAGTTTCAGGGGTAAATTTAAACTGATCACGTTTCCAAAACAAAACTGTCCAAAAGGAATTACAACAGCATGTCTTCCTCTGTTATAGCTTGAAAAGGATGCTTGAAATGAAGTGCAGGGATGGGTGGTAAAACCGGTGTAACTTTAATATTATATAACTGATGTAACTTTCCTGTTAGAAAAGTCATTAAGATCAGAGTGAATAAAGGATTTAAGGTGACTGCAAGCTAACAGCTGCAGTACTTAATATTTATACATCTGGCCTCTGAGAATCCAGAACATACTTGGGTTAGGGAGGAAGAAGCACCTTGCTGGGAAGGGATTGGGGTCAAGATACAGTCAGGAGTTGGGGCAGGTGGGAATGGAACAATGGTGAGATAGTTCTGCGCTTGTAGGGAGCGAGAGGAGCAGGCTTTTGGGAACCATTGAGCTGAAAGTCAGTATAGCTCTTCAAGCAGCCAGTGACTCCCTTAGGCTCTTCTACCCAGGACTTTCTCATAGCACTCCGTGCTCCACAATGAGCATAAGCCTGGATTCCAGTGCTTTAGAGGAAGTCAGTCCCTGTTTCTGATCCCTGTGGTTGGTTTTGTTCTGTTATCCAGGGGCTGTATGATGAAGCAGTGTGACACATTCTCTGTCAAGCTAATTAATTGAACACTTGCTAGAATTGCAGTTCTCATCAAAAGGTTAGGTTAAACTTAAGCAATCTCTAAACACACTATGAAAATTAGTTGAACAGACGAGGTTCTTGAAAGAACAAAAGTTACTCAAGAAATGGTAAGCTGAAGTTTAAGAAAAGACCATATGCTGACATATCAATTTTATTTTTAAGGCATTTGCCATCTAGATAACGGCAGTGAAACTGACTTGGAGGGTGTTGCAGATCCATTCCTGTGCCACTATCTGGGGACTTCAGGGACTTTGTATTTAAAAGGAAACACATATGGCTCTGAGGCCTTTGAAGCATACAGTCCAAGTAAGTGTGCGTGTGGAAAAGTTTTAGTCCTAATTTAATCTTGTGCTATGATGAATCTATGTAAAAGCAATTTTGCATTTTCTTTAGGTTGCAGCCCTGACCAAAGAACAGTATGCCTGGACCCTTATGAGTCTGGATATCTAAAGAAAAAGGAATGCTGTCAATACTCACCTCCACTGGAAGATCCCTTTGATCAGTGTGTTGGCGTAATTGGGATGCATGCTACAAGTAGCAAATTGATTAACTCCATTTATACTCAAAATGAAGGAACTGGACTAAAAAGCAAAAGTCTGAACTCAGACACATTTGATTTAAACAGAAGTTTGGAACCCTCATCTATTATCAGTAACAGCACTTTCATGGGTATGTTCTATCTATTGGTTTTTATTCAAGCTGTTGGTATTCTTGCTGTCTCTTTTCCTACTTCCAGCACTAAACAAAACTGATTTCTCAGCTTTTTCTTTCCTGCTCCTTATAGGAGTAATTCTGTAGTAGTGTTTAGGCGCTTATATAGATAGTGTTGTGAAAAAACTAATTTGGGGTGATTTTGCATTGGCTTCTTTTTGCGTGTTTCTGTGAATTAAGAAAGATAATACAGCATGTAGGAAATAAATACTTTAGAAAGGAGGAGAGGAGAGACAAGGTGTAGCTGAGTAAAGGCAGTTTGAGAGTTGGCCTTGATTCTTTGCATGTGTTCTTGTCTTTTTGTTTTCTTCCCCCTTTTTCCTCCCTGAGTAACTTGCAACACTGCAGTATCCATTTTTTTTAAGGCTCACACAACTGTACACATAGGCTCACTCTCTCTCCACTTCAGAGCATGAGGACAGTTGGATGCCCCAGAATGCAGGGTGCGCTCTGGATGCTACCAGGAGTTAGCTGGAAGATGGGCTCTGTCCTGTGTTAGAAAGGGTACGGCTTGGGGCTTGGTCAGAAGCAGAAGTGGCATACATCGAAGAAGTCCTTAGGTCAAATGTGGCAGTCGAGTTGAGGTGGTTCACCTCTGGGTGTAAATGAGAGCCCTCTTCTGTTTCTTGGGAAACCTGATTCTAAGGACCACTAAATACAATGTCCCAAATGTTTAAAGGTCACGAACAGAAAAATTATTACAGTAAAACTGTGTAATGAGCATATTCAGATTACCGGGAGATCTTAATAGCTCACGCTTACATAAAAATCTCATCAGTGTTGTGATTCTTATATTTTATCTTAATGTAGCTGGCAGATTTCCATAAAAGTTAGAATACTTAAATACACCTTAACAAACTTCAGGCATACCAGAAGTTTTACCTGACAGGCAAAAGGTGTGCAAGGTCCCAGGAGGGCTCAGGGCAGGTGGGGAGACTTGAACTTTGGAGTATGAGGATATATTGTATAACACAGTGAGCTGGAACGACTTACCCTTGAAACTGTAAGGCACTGTGGAAAAATGCCCTCTCTACTCCTGCTTTTTCATCTTTTCTCATGGGTGTATGACAAAAGAGTTTGTCAGGGTTTAACCAGACAGAGTTCCTGAAGCTTAATTCAAGGTTTGCAGTTCTAATCCAGATTGCAGGGAGAGATGTGGGGGAAGGAGAAGAGTGTTGCTTTACCTTTGAAGCTCCCTAAGTTTTGGGTGTTGATTCAGTTGTTTGGTCTAAAATGCATATAAACTTCCATACTGCTTTCATCCCTGTGACATGTGAGCACCAAGTGCAGCCCTGGTATCATGGATTGTCTCCCAGCTGGTGTGTCAACATGGTTGATCAAGGCCTGGGTCTGCTGGCTCTGCAAGAGGACCTGGAGAGGAATGTGCATCAGTGGGTTCTTTGTTCTCAGGGGGTGGGGAGGGAGGTTACAAGCTCTGAAGTTTTCCCCCTTGAAAGCCAGATGTTTGGACTGTAAAACATTGCAGATGCCATGACATCTGGCAGAGGTCCTGGGCCTACACACATTCTTCTGGCTGCCTGCCACTGTTGCTGTGGTGGGACTATCCAGATAGGGTTTTACCACGTATCCTGCAGAAGGTAGTTCTACTGTATGTGGGTATACCCAGAAGTTAATGCAACCTCGAGGGCTTATATTCCCCTTTCTGCCCTAAAAATCTATGCAGAGCTACTTTTTTTTTAGCAGTTCTCTGAGTTACTACCCCACCCAAGTCTCATCATCATTGCCTTAGATGCTCCATAATCATTAGCACTCTTCACTCAAAGAGCCTATGGTTAGGTCTTGGAGGTGGTAGCTGTAGAAAAAGTCTTGATAGACGTCTCATCTTTAGTTGTGGATTCGCTTCTTCAGCATCACTGTCTTCAAATTCAGCCCCCCTTTTGCCTCTACAATTACAGTGAAGAAAACAGCTGGCATTAACATCACTGTTAATGCATGAGCCAGAAACTTCACAGCTTGGATTTTTTTTAAAGATAGGATTCATTTGTAGCTTTGGTGCTATGAGGCACATCCTTTCATATTGTGTTAGGAGCAAAATTGCTCTGCAAGCCATTGATGCAGATATGGACCTTGTCCAAATCAATTTTTAGTAACTTCTCAGATTACAGTTTTACGTGAAACCTTTGCTTCTAGCAACTAAGCAAAACTAGATGTATGGCTTTTTGGGTGCAAAATTTATTAATGACTGTAGTGTTAAGTTACTAATAAAACCCAGGGTTCTTCAAAATTAGCCTGTGGCACGTTGACTTCTGAAAATAAGTCTTTTGAGTGTTACTTACAGACACTACAGACTCGTGATGGCCATATCTTTCTTCGGTGAAAAAAAAAAAAGGCCCTTCATGCAGAGAGGTTGACGCTAACACCTTCCCAATGGTGAAGAGTGGCAGGCACACTAACTATTTTCTGGCTAGTGAATCCAGATAAAAATAAAGATTCAGCTGAAATGCCAAATTCTCTTTGGGCTACATCTGTTCTAGCCAGTTGAGGGCAAAAACATGAACATGTGTGAATGGAGAATTTGGCTGGCGCAACCTTTATTATTAATGGGAGATGCTAGCCAGAAAAAGATCAGTTTAGCGTTCAGATTGCACAGCGGGAAGATGTTGTATAAACCTATACATGTTCGGTTTTTTCTTTTTTCTTTTTTTTTTTTTTAATTTATTTTTTGCTGAGTGGCATGGCAGATTTCATGTGTCATCCATTCACTGAAGAACAAAATAGGGACACTCTTCTTTCGCATTATCATGCAGATTTCTCAGTATCTTGTGATAATGTTTGCAGTTTGGTCTGCGTGTCCACCTCCCTCTTCACCACCCTCCCCAAAGAACAATCAGCATGGGAGTAGTCATAAAAACAAAAGTATTGAAGTTATGTGTGGCTATAGATTTACTTTGGAAATGTTTTTAATGTCTCAGGTGGCAGAATCTTGCCTTATGCTTGTGATCACACGGATATTTTCTTTTAAGGGGTAAAATAACGGTTAAATAAAATCTAACTTCGGTGAGCTTTTGCTTGTGTTGATCTTTGGCTTGCATTGTAATGTGCAGCGCTTAGTGAAACACAAAACTGTTAGCATCGCTATTTCTGTACTTACTTACTCACACACTATCTTTCAGGAACATTTGGAAAGCCTTTATGGAGGCCTCAGCTGGACTCTCTTTCAAGTTGTAGACAGCCAGCAAATTGCCAACCAAAACCCTCCCATAATAATCCTCATGCCTCACTGGACTTTGATGCAGAGGCAGATGAAGATGGAAAGGAAAGGACGGTTTCTAGGGGAGAAAATAGCATTTATACTTACAAGCAGCCCTTTGAAAACTTTAGGACTTCAGCTTTCCAATCCTGTGATTTGGATACATAGCTCCTTTTGGGCCTCCCATTGACTTCTGGAACCAAAGAAATACTTTGACATACTACTACCTCAGTGTGGAATTTTATTTAAAAAGGGAATAAAGAAAGGAAGAAGGGAAGAAAGAAACCACGTGATGCTATGAATTCAGAACAAATAAATGCATTTTTATTCAAATAAAGCATAATTGCCAAAATGTTCTACGTTTTTATACAGGGAAAACATGCCTTATTAAAAAATACTATATTTCTAATTATTTTATAGCTTTGTTTTATGCAAATAATATCTTTTGTAAATTAATGGTGTAAATAATACAGCATATGTATTTCTATGTCAGACTTCATTTTATTGAAATGAGTAGTAATCATTCTAATTTTGTACTGTTACTTGTACCTTTTTACAAATGGAAACCCCATGCTGTTTGCAGGTATCATGCATCTTATTTGCACATTACTTTTAATAAAATATGCTGCCAGGTGGTCTCTGACCCACATTAGTGTACGAAGAATGAAAAGCATGAATTATGTTTGCCTTCTGTAGTGTGTCTGTAACTTTATTTGACTAAAACTTGTATCTCTGGATTTACTGTGTTAAGTATGTTCTGCTTCTAAGAGCGGGTGTGGTTCCTGCCACAATTACTGGTGGCTGGTAAGGTGGGTTGAGGATACTTGTGCCAAACTAAGTATGCAAATCTTCCACTTTGTGAATTCCCACTCTTAGACGTGCGTGCACACGTTCTCACTTTTCACGCATGCAAGGCTGTGGCACCCATGGTCTGCCCGTGCCTGTGTTCACACAGTGTGTGTGCCTCCGGTGGAGAGTGTGCACAGTAGGTGCACAAATCCATATCGAGCTATTTAGTTAAAGAAGAAGAAAGGCACTGGATGTCTGCCTGGTAGCATCACTCTTTTCTAAGTGGCTTAGTGTTAAACGTTTGCCAAATATGCAGTGCATGCCTGAGTCTTTGCTTTCCCATACCCTTTCTCCCTTTTTTTCCCCCCCTTCTGCAACTACATCCACGCCCAACATGAGAAGGTAACCCAAGTACAAGATAATGTTTTCTTTGGTTTAACTTATGCTTCTGTTCCTTATTCAGCTGCCCTTTTCTGGTTATAGATGAGATCTGTGCATTAATTCAGTTGCTCAATCAAGTTGAGCAATTACAAATTTTTGCTGGATTAAATTTGCAGTAAGGAACCCAGTGCCTTTAACTATACGCAGTCAGAGAAAGAAGATTGCTCACTGTAAAATGGTAATTAAGACTAAGTGAAAACACTCTATTTTGGTTTTCTATGTGCAGATACCTACTATTTTAAAAAGCTGTGAATCCTGTTGTCATCACTGCATTAAAACAGCAAGACTCCAAAATGGTTAATATTACAGGACGTCGGCTTTTTATGTCTGTCGACTTTGAAGGTGCAAACTTACATGCTTGCCAAATTGCTTCTTTTAAACTAAATTAAAAGCAGCTGTTAGAGTAGGCCATCGCAGACATCATGGCTAAAGCTAGAGCAAAGGTTTCGCTGCCTGGTGTAGCTGAGCTAAGGGCTTTTTGTTGTTTGTAGCCAGAAACCTGGTACCCAGATTGCAATGCAATTTCCCTTTAATTTAGGCACCAGTATTAGAGACAGGAAGTTAATCCATCCTTAGTCACTGGTGGTCTAAGTGTAGAAATGGATTTTGCGTGCTTTAGTTGATCATATTGCCAGATTTTCTGACTCTTATTGTTAATTTGTCTTCATTGCTGCCAGATGTGCTGATGTGGTGACAGATATTGATATGGGTATTTGATTGTAATTAAGTGCATTTTGAAAAAGATTAATTTTTCCTGAGTTAGGCACAAAGCTATAAGTCAGTAAGGCAAGAAATCTTAAATTTGATTCACTTGATAACTCTCCTTTTTCTCTCTCCTCCACCCCCCAGTGACCCCAGCTTTTTTAGGGGGAGGAGAGCTGGGGTTCATGATAGCTTTTGTTTGTAACCAGACGTATCTAAAGACTAAAGAAACCTAAAAACAGTAAGTACATCTTTCATTTCAGAATTAATGTTTATACTTAAGACTCCATGTGAAAGGTCCATCATGAAAAACAAGCTTTAAATTTATTTTCTGTAGTGGGGGAAGGTTGGGAACAGTGGCAGTGTCATTTTATTCCTTTTTCATCTTCTCCCTTAAATACTTTTTTTTTGACTTACGGTTGGAGAACATAAAGATCCTAATCTTCCAAGGACATGGAGGTCTGTACCCAAATAAATGTTCAGGGTCAACAACTGAATTTTAAATGCTTCCCATCAAGTTTCACTTAGCATCCTAAAAATACGAATGACTAAAATTTCCATTTCTGGGTATTTAAGGCATCTTTTCTGCCATTGTGAGTTTTCATGTTTAGTAAGCTGGTTGTACTTAAATACAGTGGCAATCTGTAAACTGCAAAATACTTGCAGTATCTTAGTAGTTCTTTTTAAGACCTCTGATGTAAGCAAACATCTGTTTGAAAAGGCTTGCGAGTGTTTCCTTCGTTCTCTCTCTCCCCTCTCCCCCCCTTCCTCCTCTGACGATCCAGATGTATGGGAGATGGTAGTTTGATACTTACGCAGCTGAAAGCTAAATCATAAGTTAATGTGATGGGGGAATAAATTGTGGCCAGCACTGAGTAAAGCTCACGCTGCTTCTCAGAGTCTTAGAATGAGAAACAAGTGTTGCTGAATGACAAAACAGACATTTTGCAGTTTTATGTCCAGCAGCAACTGGAATCTTGCCATGGGCTTCAAACTTGTAAAATGTTCTTTAAAGGCAGTATCCTCTTAATGCTTTACACAACAAAATGTTTTACCCAATGAACTCATACAAACAATTGCTGAGGTATAATTTCTGCAAGCCCCGAATAATAATTTTAATAATTTTAGACAGAAAACGGAGTAACTTTATCAGAATCTCTCTGGAGCAAACACTTCCTAACTGAACAGTGTATCTGAGATGACACTGGGGGATATCTGCGTAGTTTCTCAACTGAAGGCTGTTACTATTTCAAACACATAAAACCTGAAGAAACACTACAGTATTTCAGGAAGAAATGCTTTAATTTAGAATTTGTAACTGTAAATGGATTTTGACAGTGCCATGATGGCAAAGGGTTAGGCCCAAACTTTCTGCTGAAGAATATTGCTACTTTTCCAACTGAGGACTCATTAGTGTCACCAAATATTTCTTACTTCATTCTTGGGGATCTCTTGAACACTTGGGTCTTATTCCTTGAACTGCTTCAAAGCAGCTTAAAACCAAGACTTGAGATTCAGGATCCATTAAACATTCACGAAGATTTATACTACAGATAAATGTAGTTGTGTTCTGCCAGCCTTAAAAGCCAGGACCATAATTGGGGATTGTGTTTCTTTTCAAGTATAAATGTAAGCAGAAATTTTACTTGCTACCTGTAAGACTTCTTGTTGCAGATGTGACACATCTCAGAGAATTATGTTTTCTGCATGAAGTCTTCTCCCTTTTTGTCTAACTTCGTGTATTTCTTTGTCACAGAGAATGTGTCTGACTAGGTGGTTCTTAGTTCAGCAGCTGCATGAAATTATTTTAAGAAAATAAGAGGGGAGAGAGCCTCGGCCTGTTCAGTGAAGGGAGGAAACTAATGTATAAGAAGGTGCAGTTCTTATACGTATGGTTTTACTCAGATGGAGAGTTTATCAAGTATCTTCCTTTATTATATTTTAGGGAAGTATTACAGCAGGGGATAAAAGCCATAGTGTCTTTGCTCACTTAGGTGTGGTGAAAAGTGTTGCTCACTGTTGTTGTGCCTGAGTGTTAGGCTTCGGTAGTTCCACAGAAACAACGCATGTGCACATCCTATCACTTACTGAAAGGCTCAGGAGCCCTCTCTCGTTTCCCATGCTTGTTTTTCTCTTGTAGCTCAATACTGCTCCTGTGTCCTTTGGGGATCCTCTTTGGCATCCCACACTACTCTGTTTGCAGTTTCTTTATTTACCCTGTCACTGTGGTTACAGGCTAGGACAGATGTATGCACAGTGCAGTTGAAGGCAGTAAGTCAGTAGTGGTTGGGTGCTGGAGGAGAGGAGAGGAGGTGTGGGGAGACAGGCTAGCACAGCTTTAGGAACCTCTTGGTATGAATATGCACTATATCCGTAATGGAGGAGACATACAAAATATTTTGAATAGGATACATGCGTTGCCATCATCTTGACAATATTTTCTGTGTATTTAATTCCACTTGCCCTCTGTCCTCTAAAATGCCAAAAGCAGCTAATGCACCAAGGAGCATGTCAGCTGAAGAGTTACGTCTTTCTGCGTCTAAAAATCTCCTTTTCTGGTAGACAAAAATCAAGATCCGTTTGTTACTCTGTGTTTGTGTTCAAGACTAAATATTGCTGGTGCGATACATAATTTCCCAGAGTTGTGTGGTCCATGGGGTCCACTGTGTCAGAATGTCTGTGATCAATGTGACTCAAGAATGCTATGGGACAACAGGACCTGAGAGTGAAGTTGGTAGTAATTTAAGCTCACTGCTTGTAAAACAAATTTAGGCTTTGTGACTTGAGTCCAGGATTTTATTTCCCACACAAGAGAGAACAGAACCATAAATTACTCTAGATTACGGACTGCTGCTAGGACTTCGACATGGTCACTTTTCCTCAGCCATCAATAAGTGCTTTCGTGTTATACCCGTTCAGCTTGACTGTTGACCATGGGCTGTTCACCAACAAGTGCAATGCAGGAGTTTGCAGTCTGAGCACCTGTATATACTGTGTTCTGAAATGGACAGTGACTAATTTTAAACTCAGTAAATTTCCAATATCATTGCACTGGAAATTAAAATCTTTCTTGCTTGACAGAGGTAATAAGATTCCCTGAATATAAGACAGGCTTTGAGATTTTGTAGGCCTTTACTTTGAAAGACTTGTATGCAGCGTGGTCTAAAGAGTCCCTCATTTGCCATAGCAACCTGCATCCTACTTATTTTCAGCACTTTCTTTGTCCATGTGCATGGAGAAGCTGAGAGAATTGGGTTTGTTCAGCCTTGAGAAAAGAAAGCTTAGGGGAGACCTTATCACCCTGTTCCAGTATTTAAAGGGTGATTACAAAGAAGCTGGAGACTTCCTTTTTACAAGGAGTCATGTGAAAAAGATGAGGGGTAATGGGTACAAGTTACTCCTGGGGAGATTCAGATTGGACACAAGGAAAATTTTTCATAATGAGAACAATCAGCCATTGGAATATTTTCCCCAGGGAAGTGGTGGATTCCACATCATTGGACATGTTTAAGATTCGGCTGGACAGGGTGCTGGGCCGGCTTGTCCAGACCGTGCTTTTGCCAAGGTTGGACCAGATGATCCTTGAGATCCCTTTCAACCTGGTATTCTATGATTCTGTGATTCCTGTCGTATCATAAAGTGGGTTTGAATAATTCCCTTGTCCCAAGGGAATAACTTGTGCAGGTTACTTTTCATAACACAGTTCAATAAGCTTTTCAAGGAGTCAGAGCTGCCACTCTACCAGCCCTTGAATTGGGCAGCTGTACCATTTTCTGCAGGACACAGTACAGTTGAGCTGGAGATACTTGGTGAGATACTTGTTTGATGCTGGGTCCACATACAGCAGAATTGTTGCTGACAAAGAGCCCTCCAGGTGGCAGGGAGAATTGCATCTGAAGAGATACACATATTTTCCCCAGAAACATCAGAGGAGTTTTTGAAACTGGTTTTCGATCTCATTGTGATCTAGACTCTTAGAAAGAACCAGAAAGACTTACTCCTTCATTTGGCATCACATTTGCCTTTGATCCGCTCATGACTCATCTTTTTGCATGCAGAAAGGTATTGCAGACTATTGACTGACATAGTTGAAAACCAGAGAGCTCACACAAAAAATATTTGATCCACTGGTACCACATAGTAATTGTTACAAATGAGGCTTCTGTTCAATAGGTTTTTAACAGCTGGGGCTTGCTAGCACAGCAGAGAAGAAGCTACAAGACATATATATATAAACAAGCCAAGTCTTATAACTGAAACTAGCTACTCTTGACTTAAAGTAAACCGTACTTGCACTGCTACCTGCTGCAGGTCTGTGTACCAACAGCATTAAGAAAGCATCAGTGCTATAGCAGCCAACTGCTCAGAGCCTGGCTTCTGCCACACGCTGATCATGTTCTTTATTAGCGTAAACTTCTTTCTCTATTAACCTTCCCTCAGGAAAGGGGAAACATGGCCCCCATCGTAATTAGCTTACACAGCCTTCCATGTAAGCAAAAGAATGGAAAGTGTCAGGGGTGCTCGCAGCAGCCTCGTAGGTATTTGCTGTAAGCAGGGAAGAGTTAATCTGCTTTCAGATTTTGGCAAGGGGACAAAAAACTATGTGTAAAATAGTACTAAGAATGAATTAAATTTCACATAACTGTGACCACACAGTAGGCAAAGTAGTAAAATGATGGCGATGATGGAAAATATGACTAATCAGAATGCTGCATTAACTTAATGAATAAAATTATGCTTTAGTATAAGGCTTAAGTGCCTCATTTTAAAAATGTGCTTGTTTATTCCCTGTAGCTTGTAACAACAGTGTTATTTCACCTACCAGCACACTCTAGCAGTTTCATCTGAAATGGCATTTTCACTCAAAGTCCTTTTAAAAGAAAAAAAGGAAATGAAATAAAAAAGAAACTATGTGACACTAAGACACTGTAGTTGTTTTACTAAATTACTTAAATCAGGAAATGAAAAAAATTCTGAAAAAATGGAAAAACTCTGATTTTTCATTTTGAAACTACTTGTTGATGCAAAATTATTTTCATTTTTATTTTTAAATTCTCACTTTTCCATCCAGAACCAGAATATAGAGTGCAGAGCCCTTTGGGTTATCAGGGCAACACAGACCCAGCACAGAGACTGGTGTGGTCAGAGCTGTTGCTTGTTCTCTCCCCACCGCACATCCCTCTTCTTCAAAATCCATTTGATCTGTATTTGGCAGGTCCTTGCGGATTGATTCTCATTGCCGTCAGAGCATGTTTCTCTTCCTGATTTCTTCTTAGCAGTTCTAATTCAAAAGGTTTCTATAGTTGCAAACAGTCAGGCTTAATATCTTTCTGTGTGATTAGAAATGTGCCGGTCTCTACACTTTGAGAATTGTAGGAAGCTGATCCCTCCACTTTCTCCATGACCCAAGGTGGTTTTGCATCTGAACTAACACTGAGTGGACTCTCCAGAGGTGCTGCCACATATGCTGAGGGAAGCCATAATGACAGGGGAGACCCCCACCACGGGGCAAGCCTTGCTCCAGCAGATCTGTGAGAAGCTGTGTGAGCACCACCCAAATCATCCCTCCTGTGAAACTGAAGTGCAAATAAAAGGCTGCATCACACAGTCACCTCTCCAGGCAGCTGAGGAAACTTCTTAGTTTATAATGTTTGATCAGCTTAATTTCCTTTTAAAAGAAACCAAACCTTAAACAGCGCCATATTGCAAGATGATGGAAATCATATTCAGCATTCCCAAATACCATCAGCTATCTTCCCTGCTTTCTTCAACATCTTACTGTCTTGCTGAGAAAATATTCAATAAGCAAATAGAAAAGCAAGTTATTGCAGGTGCGAAGGCTGAGGAGAGGGATCTGGGAAAGGTATTCCTACCTCTTTCCTCCACCCAAAACTTTCCAGCTCTTCGATGATATTGGACCTCTTTTCTTCTCACATAACATTCTTAAATGGAAAAGTAGGGATTTGTTCATATAGTTCATCGCAATTACAAAGTAACTATTTTATAAATTTAATGGGATTTTTCTTCTTTTTTTTTTTTTAATGAGGTCTTTCACAAAGGAGTTTTGAGTCTATGTGGGCTTCCTGTTTAAGTTTCATATTTTCCTCAGGAAAAAAAAAAAAAAGAAAAAGGTCTGCTTTTTTAGGGCCAGGTGTTTTATATAGCTAAGTTAAAACATGCCTGGAAAGGCTTTGGTTATTTTACTGTCTGAAAATTAATGCTTTTTTTTTCTTCTTCTTCCACCCCTCTTTTTGTAACAGTTAACATATATCCCTTTAAACATGCTGTTTATTTCTAGTGTTTTCTGCTTGGGAATCTCCCACCACCATTGGTTTCATTGAAACACTAAATTCAAAAGTGGACATTGTTTTCCTCCTCTTCCTCAAATACTCTTACAGATGTTGCTGTAAATCAATTACGAGGCTGACATAGCATTTGGCTGCCTGACAAATGCGCCTTAATAACGCAGCTCAGTAAAATGTGGAATTTCTGAGGTACTGCTTGTAACTTTTTCAATGCTGTTGTAAATTCCTAGCCATGTCAGCGCAGGTGGAAAAAAAGTCATGAATAAAGTGTGTGTGTGTGTGTGTGTATGTTTGCGTGCACACATGTGTGTATATAGAGGGGGGGAGTAGAGGTTGCGTGCACTCATTATTCCTAAAGAGTTCCCTAGGTGGTTCACCGCTTCCATGATTTAATTCAGTTACTTGAAGTGAATTAAAAAAATAAATCCCTTTCTTAAAATCAAAATGATCTTGCTAACAAAGTTTTAGACAGAGAATGTGTGCATGCAAAATGAAGCAAGTAGGCTGTTGCTGCTATGGACATGAGCCAGTCCTCCAAGCTGCACAGCAGAACTTCAGATAGAGCCATTTCAGTTACCCACCACGAGCTTCTGGTTCTCAGAGGGCTCAGCTGAGCTGCCCTTCATCTTCAAGAGAAATCAGCAGTGAGCTGGAGCGCTATGCTGATGGTTTGCAGTGCTGGGCAAGGATGGGAATCTTGATCCAGGTAAAGCTGGGTGAAAAGAATCCCAACGTCTTTTGGTTTTCTGTTTCCTTGCACGACCAATTCCAAGAGGTAATACGTTTGGGTATTTCCTTCTTCATTTTGTCCTTAGGCCCTTAAGGCCAGGGTCATGTTTAGCAATACAGCTAATCTGATTGAATGGTCTGTGCTGATGAGGAGGCCCCCATCCAGCCTGCCTGGCCATGACAATCCTCCTGCCTCACCTGTGGGAACTGGCCTTCACCTGAACACATGCTGAGCCTGGCAAGGGGTTAGAAGAACCTTCCCCCCAAAATAAAAAATTTCTGGCTGCTCCCTTTGAATCCATGAGTGAAGGACTACTCAGGAGCTGTTACACAATAGCTGAGGGTAAAACATTTGGAGGTATCTTAGAGAGCATTTGATGAGCTGGTTCTGCTGAACTACCAAAGAGGAAAGTTGGGCTCAGGGAACACTGATTTTAGGAACATCATCTCTCTTACAATCAGTGCTAGGAATTATTACTGCTAAACAACCAAATAATATCAACCTAAGAACCTCTTTCTTAGCTATTATTTCAGTCATCACTACAGAAACATGGCTTAGAACAAAACACTGAGTTATGGTACACAATAATAATTATAGTTCACAGATACAGCGACTAACTTTGAGCTGCACACAAAACTAATGTTAAAAGAATGTTTATTTTCACAGTTACAGATTTTAAAATCAGGTATAGCTAAAGGAAAAAACAAGTTTTTGCCCTTAGCAATGTCTTTAGCTGTTTGGAAACAAGCAATTTCTTAAATATGGTAATGTATGTATATTGTATTTTCACTTCTTAAATTTATTTCAAATACAGTCTACCCACTAATATGCAACAGGATCGTCAACTGACAAGGATTATTAGGCTTTAAAATTTGCAGAATAAATCAGCTAACTTAATTGGAAGACTAAACAGTAAGCTAATTTTTTCTGCTATCTACTGTTTTATGGTTATCAGTATTTATAGGAGCATTTCCCAAACACAGCATGCTTAAACGTAGGTCCTCTCATCCATCAAAGTACTTGATTTAAGGGGAAATTTATAATTCTGTTCTCAGCAGACTTCAAAAAATTATTGAAGTTCAAAAAATCAGCCTACTTCTAAAAATTATTGTTGCCCTGTATATTGCAAAATGGCATGCTTAAGAACTAGGTCCTCTATATCTTAAAACCAATTGGTCCAATAGGTGATCAAACCCAGTATAGTTTCCCTTAAGTGGTAGCAGCTTGTTGCTGCAGCTGTTCCTGGTCCCTCTTTTGTGTCAGTGCCGTGAAGCCACACAAGATTAGCTCCCAGTCAGTGAGGCTCCTGCCTTGGACCTCCAGCTTGCACAGAGAAGGCAAGGGCTAAAATATGGGTGTGGTGTTGTGTGGTGGCTTGTTTGGTTTTGTCAGGGTCTTAGGGGCAGAAGACTCAATAAGTGTAGAGGGGAGCAAATATAGGAAAAGCGAAAGAGAATTACCGGGGAGGAGTGTGTGTGGGAAGAATATAAGCAGTGGGCCATGTAGATGTGCACAGACTGGGAGGAACAGGGATGTTCAACTACCAAAAAACCCTGAGAAAGACAAAACAGCAGAAAGAGTCTGACTGGCTCCTCACTGCATCTGTCCCCACAGGCTGGAGGTTGAGCTGGGAGGAAGGAGAACAAAAAGTTGGACATTTGTCCTACTGCCGCAAGGAGGGTCTGCTGTCTACATTTTTGAGCTCTTTTGAACAAAGTTAACTCAAACTACTGTGCCATAGATCATTATGAAAAATACTTTCACTGTCTTATATTAGCACCACCCAACCCACAAGCCTGAAAGACACTCGCATTTTGATGTGCACTGTGAAGAGCCCACACTGTGCAGTCTGGTGACTTTGGTGGTGGTTTTAACTCATGCAAGGGAATACAAGTGGTAGTTAGGGCTCGGGTTCTTCCTGTTTCATTTTAGCTAATGGAAAGTTGGGCCTTTAGCCTCTGGTAACTGTCTTGGTTTCCTCTGAACTCAATGGATAAGCAATAGGCATCTCAGGAGCTGCTTCTTCCCTCATGTCTTGGAAACCTACCTGAGGAGGAGCTGCAATCTGCTCAAGGTTGCCCACACCTCTGCTGTCAGCCCTAGACAACCAGATTAAATTAAACCCCTAAATTTTGGTCATGTAGGGGTAGGTGAGTAAATCTTGTGCTGTAACAGTATTTGTTCCTCACTAGGAATGAGCAAAAAGAGCACAGTTCAGCTGACTTCAGAAAGCCCCAAACTGGTTTATAAAAGCTGCAAACAAGAAAAGAGATTTTTAATTGTAAGCTGTGGTGCATCTGAGATCATTAAGACGGTAGCCCTTTCTGCTGACTTTAAATGCTCATAATAGGAATGAAGGATAAGAGGACTAGAGATAGCCAGAATTCCATTCGTTTTGTCAATACTATAACAAATAAATTTTGGCAGAAAATTTTTTACCGTAGAAGTCATCTGGGTTTTCCTTCTCCAATCCACTTAGAAAAGCCTCCTGAAACATGCTTTCTCACAAAGGTCTTTCTGATTTTCAGCTTAAGTTTACTCAGGACAGGCATTTACTCTCTGGAATACTGTTTTTTCAGTAGCTGAAAGTAGATGGAATCATACCCAGTATTTAAACTCTGGTGGTTTTATAAAGATCAAGCATATTCCTTCTCAGCCTTTCTCTTGCTGCACTAAAGAAGCCAAGTTTTTGTACTTCCCTTTGAATATGATTTGTCTTTTCCTTAATCAATTTAGTATCCTTTTTTGGCATCTCTTTCTTCTAAATTGATAAATCCAACCAAGCACCACTGTAAATCAACAACGGCAATCATTTGAAAAAATTAGCTTTATTTTGAATGTTGAGTTAAATACTGAAACCCAACTAGGAGAAGAACAAAAAAAGTTAATATAGATGTGCTTTATGATTGATTAAAGCCCCCATGTGGGATCCACCAAACCTATAATACAGCCCTAATGAATTCTGCAGACCTACAAGAACTAATGTTGTCAGAGGAAGGAAAAAATGAATTTCTGTTGAGCAGAAGCACAAAAAGATACTGGCTTGTTTTGGGGCAGGTCATGTTACACTGTGTATAAGTACATTGGCCTTGTTTAAGTACATTGGCCTTGTTTGATGTCAATGGTAATATTCTACTTACATTAAGATTTTATTAGTGCTCTAGTGGTAAAGTATAGGACTACTGGAGAGGCTGGTAACAGTGCAATGGAACATTGGGTTTAGATCTTTCTGTTAAAATGATCTAATTTCTCATTAATGCAGCCAGCAATTAATTGGTACTTACAACTAATGGAAATAAATCAATTTGATCAATGTTCAGAATGTGTTACTCCTCAGAAACCTGAATTTTAATGAAAAGCAAGGACATAGTCTGATGCTTTAGCTTGTCTGATCTCCCTTCTGTTCACACTATGTGTTGGTTGCTTAAAGCATGTGAATAGTTTTAATTACACTGTACCAATTTAACATTCTAGCCTTAAAACTGAAATGATATATTAAGAAGGCAGTTAAAGGAAAAAAGCAAAGCCTCAACTTTCCCCAGAAAGTAACTAACTAAGCAAATACAGTCATATTCAGACCACCTACATGTCCAATGTTGTTGCTGCAATAGCTCCTGCATCTAAGTTCAAGAATGCAACAAAGCATCTGAGCTGCAGACTATCAAGAATTTCAGGAACCTTTCCATTCAGGCAGTGTATGACTGGATTACATTTTTTACCCCAAACTTATATGTTTTTGGAATTTATCTCATGGTGCTTCTGTTGCCTAGCAGTAAGGCATCTGTGTAAGCATCTAACATTTCCTCAGTGATAATGGCAAGAATAACCACTGGTGCTCCTCTGGGTCCTTCCTACAACCAGCATTTCCAGGAGGAGATTTGGCTTAACAGTATCTTTCCCTTCAGAGGGAACCTCCATGACCACAATGGGTGGATATATAACTGCTAGATGGTAAAGCTGAGTGAAATGAATCCCAAAACAAATAGTAGATGGTTGAAAATGCCCTGAAGCTAGCACTTACCAAGTATGGCCTGAGACATGCATTCTTGTGAATCTTAGCTGTGTTTGGCAGAAAATATTCTTATTCTCCATGTATTTTCACAGAGTTAAAGTCACTTCAAAACTTAGTAGTCTTGATTTTCTTGTTTATCTCCCTTTTGCTTTCAACTAACATGCATATGAAAGAAACATCATCTTTTCTCCAAGTTTATAATTGCCTGAATTACAAACCTCAGGTGGAAATGGCTGCCAAGCTGCCCTGCTCAGATATTTATTAAATGTCTCTCTGTCTCTGTCTGTGTCCTGACGTGAAGCTAAGGCTAAGCAGGCAAAAGCAGGTTATTCTTTGAAAGGGTCATTCCTTCAGTAGGCAGAGGCAGCTTCACAGCTGCTTGCAGAGCCTTCCCTAGTTCCACCTTATTTCACCCCTTAGGTCCAGCTTTGTGCACCAGATGCTTCTTTTTTCTCTCTTCCTCACACTCATCATGATTTCACAAATAGGGCAAGTGGCTTTGCTCTGAAGTTGTGGGATTAATCTGTGTTAGCTCTATAGGTGCTTACTTCTAGCTTTCAGGTTTGGTTTGATTTTTGCTTTTGTGTATTTGGTGAAGGGTTTTGTCCTTATGTATTGTGCAGCTGGCATCATCTAAAGGGAATTAGTTTTCTCACAACAGTATGCTTCATTTCCTATTAATACTTCCTTAATTGAAAAGGTTGTTCAAACCCCTCATCAGCTGAGCACAAAACCACCTAGAGATAAAAGAAATTGTACAGATTGAGCAAGAAAATTTAATTACTTTCTTTTTTTTTGAATTAATTCTATAATTCCTGGAACACTTGACAAGAGTGCTCTAAGGAAAGCATTGTCATCCTTGCCTTGCAGAGGCTGGCTGAGTCCATCAGATCCAGATGGCCCTTTGGAAGTGCCTGTGTTTCTCTAAGGACAATGAAATGTGCTTGGAGCAGACACGTAGGAAAACATCATGGCTAAGCAAGAATTGCTCCTGGGCTTTTGCCTTGCATGGCTCTTCTCACACATGATGGAGAGACTACTTTATCACTAACATACATTGAGAAATATTGTCTTCATGTCTGAGGTTCTAACAGCTAGGATTTCATTATTAAGTTGGATGGAACTATAAACTCTTTGTTTAAGCACATAAATGTGAAAAAACGTACAGTTTTTATCACACACTCCCCAAAGACCTAATATATTCACTCTGATTATGAATCCTGAGAGGTGAGCCTAAAGAATATGAAGCCAATATTGCGTTTAATTTACTGTTTTGTTATAAAACATTTCACTGTATAAGTATTTATTTTGTAAGTTTGAATGGAAAAAAATGTTTTGCTGTTGGGAACCTTATAACTTTATATTACCACCCAGATAAATAAACAAAAGATAAGGCATTTCTTAAGATACAGAATGGAAAGAGAGACTAACAATTTTTTTTTCCACAGAAAATATTTTTCCCCATCAATAAATCCCGAAGAAATTAGTGACCTTTTGAAATAGCTGCAGACTAAAAAAAAATAATTTTATTTTACCGTCTTTGCTTTTTTCTTAAGTTTGAATCTTCAATTTTAGTTTCCCTCTGTGAAATTTTAAGGTGCTTCCCAGTCAGCGTCTTCAAGTTTTCAGGAATATCCAAATATAGTTATCAGTTTGTCTGATGAAACAGATATCTCTGATGCTCTGATACATCAAAAGCCTGTCTTTCATATATCAGAAAGATTCACTCCCAGCATTGTTAAACTTGCACAGCAAAATGAGATTTGCAGGTTGGGAGCCTGCAGGGATGTAAGAATACCTTCACTGTCTTAACATCTCAGTTTCCCTATTCAAGCCTGCTTTCTTTTTTGGAATGAATCAATCAGTTCCTTCTGGGATGAAATCCAGATGTGTTTCTGGGGATGACTCTGTTCGAGGCTGTTCCCAGTGGTCAGCTGGGGAACGAGTGGGGTCACTGTTCTCTGCAAAGCTTTCTCACATGCCTTCAAATCAAGGGCCAGAGCCTGTAGCACACACCCTTGGTATCATGGTGTACAGCCATTGGCTTGATAGGCTGTAACACACTTCTTTCTTACATCGTTTCAGGGCATTGTATCTAGAAAAAAAAAAAGTCAAGGGGGGAGAAAGAAATTTAAAAAATCTCCAGAATAATGATGTCTTAAATTCACAGAAGTGCTAAATGGAGCCTGGAGGTGACCCAGGCTTACAGCTGTTCTGAAGGGCTGCTGCCAAGGTTTTGTAGCAGAGCTTGTCCTGAGCAGCATGCACATGAGCCACCCTGTGTCACTTGATCTGGAGCCAAGCATTGGTCCCTTGGGTGGATGGTTCTGTGTGGTGTGGTGAAACAACTACCGGCATCTTGTGAGTGCAAACTAGATCTTTGGCTGGATGAATTCACAGCCTGATCTGTGTTAAAAACCGTAACAGCATCAGTCTCCGTGTGCAGGGGAGAAGCTGGAATAGCTCAGAGCACCTGTCGGTTTGGGATTATTTGGGGTGCGTTTGTGTCTGTTTCCACTTGTTCAACAAGCCGCTGAGGAAATTATAGTATTACACTTTATTTTTAATAAAGCTGTGGCCGTGGAAGTAGTAGCAAAGACTTCTATTCATGTGCAAAATGATAAAAGGGAGGGAAATGGCTGTGGAAAATCTGTAGGGAAAAAAAAAAAGAGAGGAAAATATACATCTACAGAGCTCAATGTGTCAGCAAAGATAAAAGGTGTTTTGTTGTTTTTTTGTTTATAATTATGAACTTTGCTAAGAATGAGTCCAGATAAAATTGCAGCTGAATTAGTCTGAGCTGGCTTGAGCTGGAATCTGAGGAGTTAATCAATATCCAAGTCAAGGGATGCAATTTTTCCAAGAGCGTCCTGTTCTACCTTGTACAATATTTCTACAGTATACCAGTATAACACA
Organism: Limosa lapponica baueri; assembly: GCA_002844005.1. Classification (NCBI taxonomy): domain Eukaryota; kingdom Metazoa; phylum Chordata; class Aves; order Charadriiformes; family Scolopacidae; genus Limosa; species Limosa lapponica. The sequence goes on along the minus strand of KZ505647.1, from coordinate 2,415,004 downwards.
GTTGTACTCATGGGATGTTTTTTCATTTAGTTCCATCAGCACTGAATAACCTCTCATACTTTGCTTTGACTGTTGGCCAAATAGGCTAGAAGTCTTAATGCTTCATATTTTAGGGAGGGTGTCGTGGTTTAACCACAGTAGGCTCCTAAGCACCACCCAGTCACTCACTCACTCCCCTCGGTGGGATAGGGGACAGAATCAGAAAGGTAAAAGTGAGAAAACTCATGGGTTGAGACAAAAACAATTTAATAGGCAAAGCAAAATGTGTATGCACAAGCAAAGCGAAACAAGGAATTCGTTCACCACTTCCCATGGGCAGGCAGGTGTTCAGCCATCTTCAGGAAAGCAGGGCTCCACCACGGGTAATAGTTACTTGGGAAGACATATGCCATAACTCCAAACATCCCCCCTCCATTCTTCTCCCCAGCTTTTATTGCTGAACATGATGTCATAAGGTATGGGAAATCCCTTTGGTCAGTTGGGGTCAGCTGTTCCAGATGTGTCCCCTTCCAGTTTCTTGTGCACCCCCAGCCTATTCACTGATGGGGCAGTGTGAGGAACCCCAAAGCCTTGACACTGTGCAAGCACTTCTTAGCAATAACTAAAACCTCCCTGTGTTACCAGCACCGTTTTCATTACAAATCCAAAACGCAGCAACTTACAAGCTACTATGAGGAGAATTAACTCTATCCAAGCCAAAAGCAGTACGGAGGAAAAGGCAGCATGAGATCATAATTGGGGAATACTGTTAAATTTGCCTGATAACATCCTTTATTGGTTATTTTGTAAGTGCCTTTCCTGTTTTGTTTTGTTTCTCTTTTTTTCCCTATTGCGTTTCTAAATTATTTGAAAGACATGCAATATGATCTTTCCCTTGACGAAATCAACTGTCTTTAGAAAGGTTGGAATTTAACCCCAAAACATTTAAGACAAAAAAAAAAAGAATTAACATTAAAATATACAAAAGATTTTTGCAGTTAAACCTGTAAAGCTTTTACCATATTCACTGACTTTACATAACCAGTACCATATGATTTGGGAAAACAAATGTAGTATGATTTTTGAATTGCTATCCTTTTAAAAATTGACAATAATTTTTTCAGGAAAAAAAATTGCAGAAAAATCATGGTCTCAAAATTTGGAAAACAGCCATAAAATCATCTAACCAGTGGTCTTCTGAGAAACATTTATGTAAAAGAAAAATAAATTAGATTTACTGAAGTAATTGGATTCAAGATATAATTTGACCAGCTCTCTAGTTAACTTGGCACTAATTTGACAAAAAAGACCAAAACAAAATCATATTTAGGACATAATCTTTTATTTACTCTTCCTTCCTTGTTAAAATATTCACAGATAATTTTTAATGGTAGCAATATGGTGTTAGTGGATAACCAACAATGTATTACACAGTTCATGCCATATTGCTTCTCCAACATGCAGAAACCTATTTCTTTCATGCATAACACTTTTTAATTTATCACCTCTTGAGAGTACTTAAGCAACTGTGATTCCATTAAACCAATGTTCAATGGCTGTGTCTGTGTTTCACACTTGGCTGATAAAAGAAAAAGGTGGGATACATTACAACTATTGATTGACTACAGTTTATTTATGGTTTTAACCTATAAGTCTTTAACAAGCACCTTAATTTTGCGCGTGTGTGTGTAGAGTGCTGAACTGATAAAAGAAATCTACAAGTGCAATCCACACTGAGAAAGGAGAAGCACACTTTAACATTTTATCTGTTTATGCAGTGAATTTATAGCTTGTAACTTTGTCAGTTCTAGAGAGCAATTTTCCCTCCTTACATGCACAACAGGGTTGTCATGAGCACTAGTAGGGCAATCTTCCCTAAACTGGAATAGCCCCCAGTGCTATTTTAAGTGATTTTTATAGGGATTCAGTCTCTCATCCATTTCTGTTAGTCACTCTTGTGATGGGCTTTCTGGCAATAATGTAATTTCTATTTGTGATATCAACGCATCAGAGAAAGGAAAACAGTCTTTAAAAATTATTATGATGGGGAAAGTAAACTGGACAACTGCACACTGGTTTGAACAAGGTCATGTGGAAAGTCAGAGCCAAATGGAACCCAAGCCTCTTACTTCTTTTTTTTCCCCTGGGCTAGACTGGATTTGAATCCAGAGGGAAGCACTCAGAATTTCAGATGCACCCAGTCCAGCTGAGTGAATGAAGAACACAAAGATGGATAAAACTCAATCATTTAAAGTGCAACAGGAAGAAAAAATAACATGATTGCACTGTTTTCACTCTCCATTTAACCTGCTGTATGGTGCTTACAGGGAAGCTTTGAAATACAGAGAGAAACTCAGAAGACAAAGTGGAAGGGTAGATAGTGAAAGGTACTTGAGTTGCTTACCCTGCTGTGTATATCCTGGACTCATCTGAATGATAGCTCTCGAGGCTGTTATTCTGCAGGGGTTCACAAGAACAAGGCAAAACACTGTTTGTGTTTGGCTTTTTATTAATTCATTTGTGCAAAAGGCAGCTTTCAGGGACATCCTATCACAAGCACAGCTACTAGAATCTCCCTAGAATCAAAACACAAAAGCTTACTCTCATGAACATTTCTGCATGAGGCTCCCATACTGACTAAATTCTCCTTCACATCCCACAGAAAAGGCTGGGTGCATTTAAAGAGTATAAAACATTCTTGTAAAGATAGGTATAAAATGATCACAGAAACAATAAGTTGGTACTTGTGGAAATTTTTCCTTTAAAGTTTTATTTGGCATAGAATAACTTTTAACAAACTTCAGTCAGTTTTAGTCAGAAACGGACTTTTTCTATTTTTTCCCCTTCCTAAAAACATTTTCTCTAAAAATAGAAAGTAATTTTGTAAGATACATGTTGTTGTTTTTTTTTTTCTTTTTAAGGAAGACAATTATTTTTTCCCAACAACTTAAAAAATCCTGTTAAAAGAGTGGTCAAAATGCTTAGTTAATGACATAACCTGTCATAGCCTGTTTTGGGAGTGATTACTCAAACCAGCATATACATAGGAGGAGGAAACCCCAAGAAGGAACATCTTAATTTTTCAAATCACTTTCAAGAAAAGCTACTTTCCTTCCAAACCCCTCCCCAAGATCAGCTGTCCGCAGCAATGCTCAGCAAGAGGGCAGGACTTCCCAGCTCTCCAGGAGTCATCAGCACCACAACTGCATGTTCATGAGCATTCACAATGACTAAAGGTGGACCTCTTCCCCAGTTGGACCAATGAATTTTCCACCTTACATAAATGATTATGTATATGTTTTCATCAGTTTTATGTAAGGCTGTTAGTGGAAGACAGTTGCTGTAAATCAAAGTGGAAGCTGTAGTGCAAGAGTTGAGGTCAAACCCTTTTTATAATTCTCAGTGTACCTGTAGTTATCTGAAATGATGCATCTTTGCTCTTTCAGGCTACAGGAATTTATATGATGTTTTGTAGGGTATTTTATAGGACTTTGAAGCCACTATAATGTAGAGTAAATGAGATAAGCAATATCTTACTACCTACCTCTACCTATCTCCATTGCCGAATTTTCTATACAGCATTCAGATTCTGTGCAGTGCTGTCTTGTAGCCTTTATCAGGAGCCACCACCTAGCAGTCACCATACAGCAGGTAAAATTCACGTCTCACACTTGCCCAAGGTTCATCTGTACTTATCCCATGTACCTGGCTGCAGTTCCTCGTCAGAGCCCGCCATCACGTTCTGCAGGTAGTCATGATACAGCAAGGGTAGCTGAGCAGTCATGGGAAGCTGGGAACCAGCAGGACCCCAGGGAAGCTGTAGCATTCTCCCAGAGATTTCTAGTTGGAATTTGTCTTGAAGTTGATGCAAGAGTTAAACACTGAGTATATGACTCATTATTTTTTTTTTTAACTTATTTTCTCAACCTTTTAATCCCTGACGACAGCCATGGAAAGATGAAGATTTTCTTTGGTTTGTTTTGTTTTTTTTTGTTTGTTTGTTGGTCGGGTTTTGGGGTTTTTCCCCTACCAAGGTCTCTCTTCTGTGTTGTTGATGCTCGTCTTATTGTTCCCAGTTTATTTCAGCTGGCTATTTGGTTTTATATTTTACTTTGTATTGAGCTGTTGCTTTCTGGCTATGGCTTCCACCTCTAATTTTGTACATAATGAACAAAATAGAAGAAAAACAAACACAATAGCAAAATATTTCATTATCCTTTGCATCTTTTCCATGCTTCTTGCTGATCATATGCACATCATTTGTAGTGCTGCCAAGAACATCTGAGCCTCAGTCAACTACCTTTGGGATTGTAATTCCTTTATGATCTGTTTTCCTATTTATTTTGAACTGAATGGTTTAGTAGTGCAGCTTGGAAAAGATACAGGCAAAGGTCTTTGGACTAAGTTTCTGTTGAATTAACACGAGCCATTTCACATACCATTGGGTACTGGCGTAATATGTTTCGGACTGGCAATTGGCCTTGGGAATATAAATCAAACTCATTTATTTTCTTTTTCAGCTCCTATCTTACTTGGGCAGCAGACACTCTTATCACAAGTCAATGCTATACTAGCAACAGACTACACCTGAAGAAGGGTAATGGATACAAGAAGTTCATTCGTCTATCTATCTTGCTATTTATCCTACATATATTAATAGAACATGTCTGCTACACAGAATTCACTACATTTAGTTTTCTCTCCTTCAGTCCTTACATATGGAGATATAACTGTTGGGATTTTTTTCATAAGGAGAGGAAAGAGGGACGTGATATGCATTATTCACAGGAAAAAAAATATGGCCAAGAGATAGGTCTGGTGAATTGAAGGAAATCACAAGGAAAATCAGTAATGAAACTTAACAAACTATAGTATGTACATAAGAGTCCAGGATAGCTCTCTCTGAAGGACTATATTTCATAAGATGCCTTTACAGTCAGAGACAACCCTGGTAGCTTTCAAGTTGTCTCTGGAGTACGTATCTATGCTGTAAAAATCTATACTTAACAGGGTATTCCAGTCCCCCTTTGCAGATTGCTATAAGAAACAGCTACTCTTAGAAAGTACCTCATCTCAAACTGATTAACAGATTTAAAATGTCAGAAAAAATATGATTAAGTAATGCCTTTTTTCTATCCAACAACAATAAGAAGAATCTAGCTAAGTAACTCAGATGTGACTGCCTGCTGCATCAGTGTTTAAAAGTTCACTGAAATGAATCCCACTTATAATTTTATAGAAGTTCAAATCTTGCACTGTTTTTTGATATTGTGATAGAGTTGTGTTCCAAAACATGTCATGTCTCATGATGAAAATAGTGCACATGTTGTGTATTCAGGATCCTTAAGGATTCTGCAGGGAATGAGAATCAAAGATTGACCAGTATGTTTCAACACAGATAGGAGATTTAATCATATGCTTGAGTATGATCATCAGATATTTATGGTAGTGAATCAATAAAGATTATGAATAAAGGTAGCAAGATACATACAAAAAATATTTAAAAGAAAAAAATATCATTTTTCTTATGAAGTTAAAATTAATAGTTAGTGTATGTATGTATGTACACTTGTGGATATATGTTAGACACAGACTTGCATCTGTGATTCAGCAGGTGGCAAGAACATTGGCAATTGCTCAAAAATGTCAGGGGGTTGGTTGTATTGTTCCTGACCATCTCAATTGTGAATTAAAATTAACTTAATTTAAATAACAATATTAAAATATTGAACTGAAAATCCCTAATGTCTTTCTAGTTGCAGAAATTTTAGATAAAAGGAGCAGTTGATATAGTGAAATCATAAAGCAGTATAATATGAACCCATCACTGTTGGAGAGTGAGATTAGAGCAGATAGTCAGTGCAGCAAATCTCTTTGCCATCTGCTCCTTCAGCTTCTTGACCAGGTTGCAAGGCAGGCAATATCCTCCCTTTAGTCCTATTAAAAGTGACATGTGCTGTCTTCTGCATCAAGGTATTTGATGCAGTCCAAACTTCACACATTCAATTAAACAGAGCAGACTTGGACCAGGCCATAGGAAGTTATCCTTCAAGGGTTTTCCATTGAAGCATTAAATTCACTAAATGTAAACCCGGAGTAGGCAGTTTAAACTCAGAGTTAGTAAACTAAGTTATAGGAACCATCCTAAATGAGCTAATCTGTGTACTGGAAGAGAGTGATGTGGGTTTTTTCCCATAGTGTTTGGACCTACTAAGGAAACTCTCATACCCCAGGTCTCTAAGGTAGTACATTTAAACTTAACATGGGTATTTCTACATGACCTTGCCCTGCTCACATGTAGCTGTGTCTTCAGTGGACTTATCCAAACTGCAGCAGAAGATGTTTATATACATGTGAAATCACTGCAACAGAAACATATTCCATGGAGAAATGTAAGGCAAAAAGGCAAGCAAAAGAATTTAACTGTAGATATTTTTCTATTTTTAACCTGGCTTCTTCTACCAAAAATTAAAAAAGCTTGGTGATGTTCTTTTTAAAGTGAATTTTCTCTGTATTTTTATATACATTAAGTATATCTACATATGTTGTTTAAAAATACCATTTTTCTTAAAAACAAATACCATTGATATATTTTTAAATGTTTTGTTAAAATGACAGCAATTAATTTTTATTTTTTTAAGAGCTATATCAGAGACCAAACATTACTTCATTATCAGGTTTTTAATGCTAAAGATTATAGCCTTAGAACAAAGGTTCTTATACCCTGGAAATTATAATTTTGAGGAACGTGTATTTAATGAATCTGTGCTCTGACATACCTGAGAAAACATTTAGGAAATATATCCATAAAAAGTAACACTATTTAAACAATTTAAGTAACACTATTTAAACTATTTATTACATTATCTTTAATTAATATCAGCAAAAGGAAGGTGATTTGTGAAATCCTTTTGCTTGGCAGACCCTGTTCCTTTTTCTTCTCTTTTTCTTTTCATTGTCTTCTCAAATCAACAAGTCCAAATACCTTCTTTAAAGAACAGTGAAAGAGGTGTGAAGAGATGGAGAATCTAGGTATACTCATCACTGGCTGAGTGTTATATTAAAAGGACAAAAGAAAATAGAGAACCTTAGCTACACAAGGATGGGTTCAAGGAATGACAGTTTCCATTAACAGTGTAGAGAACAGAAGTAAATGAGTGAATCTCACCCATGAAAGAGCAGAGACTGAGGGTGAGAGCTAAGTGAACATCTGGAGTACAAGGTCTACACCAAGCCAATGGAAATATCTCAGCTGCAAGTACTTCATAGCTATCCTCCATTCTTTTATTATTTTCTTTGTTACTTTAATTGCACTGGGTATTGCTCCTTGCTATGAAAAACACCGCTTCTTTCCTTACTGGTGTTTTTTTTTTAAATTTCATAACACGTTATGAGAGTATAGTTTATTTTTAAATTACAAAATAGAGTAAGATTTTCAACCTGGGGCTGTAGTGGGGTCTTTGCATTCACTGGGTATTTCCTAGGGTCAAAAAATCAAAAAAGGTTGCAAATCTCTGATACAGGATGAACAATACTTAAACTGTAACTATATAAAATACTTTCCGTGAGGAAAAAAAACACTTGTGCACAGTTGAATTAATTACCCCCAATAGCTGTTATTAACTGCAGATGTCCCCTGATGTGGTATGCTTTTGCAGTGGCAATGATTTCCCTTGTTGTCTCATTCCTCTTGATGCTAGCAGCGTTACACCCTTCTGGCCTTGTAAGGTAGGATTTCCAGATGGTAAAATGTAGTAGGTCTTTCTGACTCGTAATTGCCTCTGTAAGGAAATCAGCCAGGATAATTATTTGTATTCTAAAGGCACGTTCACTTTGTCTTCCACCTTCCAAAAGTGTATTTTGGATAAATAGGTAACTGGGTAATCTATTTACCCAGCATTGGGTAAATAGAGCAAAATTAATGATGCACTGTTAGAAAGTAACTCTTCAGCTCCTGTGCAGTGGTGCGAGTTCTTGGAGGAAGAGTAATTTGTATTTCCTTTATTTTTAAGAAGTGCATGCACTCAAAGAATGAATCTTTTCTTTGTTCTATATTAAAACAAAATAAGAGCTAAACAAGTAGTTAATGAATCAAAAAAAGCAAAATTCAACCTGCTGTAATTCCACTAGAATTTCAAGCCAAGATGCATGTATTTTCGTCAAAGACAGCAAAGGTGGGGTTAGAATCCAACGTATGATGTCAGATTGTTTCCTATGCCAAAAAAGCACATTGCCTTTTTTCTCGTGAGCATTTCCTAAGGCCTCGTACAACACCCAGAAATACAGAACTTATTATGAATACATACTTATTATGTATTCATTTTATGTCATAGATTTTTCATTGTATCTTTTTTTGCCCAGTATTTAATAGTATCACATGACTTCTATCAATTTAAAATATTTTCAATTTTATTATCATGAGTTGGAAGTTGATTTTCATTTGCTTAACTGTCAAGGATATGTATGGTCAGACCACTTCCAGCTCAATAAATGTAGCTCTGTGTGTGTGTGTATGTATATACCAGAACAAAGTAAAACCAGTCTGTATGCACAAAGTTCGCTTGGTCCTTTGAACCAAGCCAGTGAAAGAAGGCAGCTGGGAAGGCCTTGTGGCAGCCAGACCTTGAAATGTTAACAGAAGCAGCTAAAGAAAGCCTTGCCAAGTCAGCAACACCACTATCCCAGTTGCATCCATAGCAAAGTGCTGCCAGCAAAGTAGATTACAGTGCTTGGTTTATGAGCTCCTTGGCTGCCAGGCAGGCTTTGTGTGTGGCCGTGTAAGTAACAATAGGTCCTTGGAGAAGGAAGTATGGGTACCAGTGCTAGTGTGCAATGAAAGAATGAGTAGGTGAGAATTTTCAAATCCGTGTTGTTTTTCTTCTCTCAGACACCACTGTCTGCCATCCAGGAGCTGGGAATGGCACACTAAGGCTGATCTGTCCCGTGCAGCCAGAGTTTCTGTTGTACGTAGTGGTCGTTGAGCTCTGTAATTAATGTGGCTACATTAAAACATCCAGCTGTTGGGTCCACATTTTGCATCCTCAGATGCATGTGTGTGGCTTCCGTGGTTCAATGCAAACAGTGTATGCGTAGCCAAGGATAGAGTCTGGCTCTGTGTGTGTACACATATGTGTACATATGCTTCTCTGTATATACAGTAGTCATAAGGAGAAAGAGAAATGTATTTTCCTGAATGATAATATTCATTAGCTTCCCATTTCCTTTCTGTGCCAAATGTTCTTATTTCTCTGTAGAGTCCTGGGCTTTGGTGTGTAGTTGTCTTCTTTAGGAAGCATGTGGGGCATTCGGTGACTCTATTTCAACCAAAGCAATGGGATTGATCCAAGGTTTTGTCCTAACCTCTAGCTGAACCACAGCCTGAACTGTTTGGAAACATTAAAAGTAGTGAGAGAGAAAGAGAGAGAGAGAGAGAAGGTGGCAGGAAAGCAAGAGGAGGAGGGAGAAGAGAAGAGAAGAGAAGAGAAGAGAAGAGAAGAGAAGAGAAGAGAAGAGAAGAGAAGAGAAGAGAAGAGAAGAGAAGAGAAGAGGACAAAATGTTCTGTTTGTGTCTGAGGTAGGAAACAGCAATATGAAAATGTCCCAGGAAGGCTATTCTTGCTGTACTACTGACCCAGCCAAAACCAAGTGCTTCTGGAAATCTTTCAAGAAATCCTGTTTGAGTTATTTCCAGTCTTGCTTCCAGACCAGAGAAGCTTGAGTAAGGCATTCAAAAGTTTGAATGCTTGTTAGTTGCTTCTTCCTCTTGCCTCTCCCCACCTAAACAAGAGCCCATACTCATCATCAACTATTCATGAAAATGGAACTTTCTTCTGCAGACATCCCTGGCTGGTTCTTCACTCATACAGGTCAGGCAGTTGAAAAAACTGAATTTAGTCAACCACTTTTTAGTTTTTCTAACCATAAAGCAAAATATGTTAAGACACATAAGTTGTTAAGCAACAGCCTATAATGGAATGAGAGTTGATGGTGGTATTGTCCTTCCTCCTGTTGTTCCCTTTTGCGCACCGCAACATTTTGAACATTAGCATGTATCTTCTTTGGCACAGCAATTGCAGCTAATTGAGTAATATGACTAGACATTTGATTGTTGCTGTAGAACTGATGCTGCATTTCTTTCTGAAGCTGCCTCTGCATATCTGCATGCAGCTGCACCTGTAGTTCAGGCAGCAGCTGTGACTGTTACTTTTACTCTAGTTTTTCAGTGCAGAGTGAAGACTATGAATTACTTGTTCTCTTTAAACTAAGGGAGCACTTGCCCTGACCTCATTCTTCACATGGTCATCCATGTTTAATTGGAATCTGGGGCAGAGGAGGTTCATTTCATATTCTAACTGAGCTGCTTTTCTCATTCTTAATTGTCTTAAAGAATTAAGTATTAGACCTTAACTGAAAGAAAAAGTCAGTTTGATTAAAAACCCAAAAATAACACTATCTCTTTCATAGATATTCTTCTGTTTCCTAAAAAAAAAGTTAGTCCTTTACACTCTATATTTGAGGTATGTCATCCATAACTAAACCTCATTACTCCTATAGTCTAACAAATCTTTCAGTTTTCATTCCTGCTTGGTAGGTCTTATCTTAGTCAAGACAAATCTTTTAAGATATAATCTCTTACAGAATTCTGTCTCAACAGTACAAACATATATAACTTTACTAACCATATATAACCTTACTCCAAATTATTCAAATCCAACTTGTAATTCTGCTTGGTTTGAAATAAGTAGTTGTGCATGAGTCATAGATTACATGTTCAAAAAGGACCAGTGTGGTTAACTACCTTGACCTGTATCAAGGACACCAGGCTTGCCTGAATTAGATATTACTGTAGCTAGATCATGACCTTTAGAATAACCCTTCTAGGGTTGTTTTTTTTTCCCCTCACATAGGTATATGTAGACTAAGACCACCTCATACCCTCATTTTATCTTTCATAAAGTAATTAGGCTGCCTGGATTTTTTTTTTTTTTTTTTTTTTTTTTTGTCATATTTTCTTATAATCTAATTATTCTCACAAATCCTATCTGAACTCTTCCAAATATCAATCCTTCTTGAACTGCAGGCATAGGAATTTACTTGAGTATTCCCATATTGTTTACTTTGGGACAAATACATAAGTGTTACTGACTCTTTACACTTGCTCAGTACCCTCTTATTACTAAATTCATGAGTCTTGTTAGGCTTTTGAAACACAGGATCACATGTGAAGCTCAGATCAGTTCAGAGCAGGATCATCACCATGGATCTTCCTAGAATTATGTTTCCCATGTTAGCATCTCCTCTCGTATTAGTATCATTTATGTCCTTTATTCTTTAGTCTCTCTCTCTCTATATATTTTTTTTGCTTGTTCAAAATACATTGTTTGCAATCTTCTAGTTTATCAAGCAATAAAAATTGTTCTTTGTCGGTAACATTTCTTCTTTATTATTTGCCAAGCTCTAACTCTTCCTGATAACCACATACTTTGTTAATGATATTTTTATGATGTCTTCCAGGTCATTGATAAAACCTCATTAAAATATATCACCAATGCATTACCTATGGGATCACACCAAAAGCACACCTACTTGATGATGATTTCTCTGACATCTGCCACTTAGTTAATGGATAATATATGTACTGTTCACTGTGTTAACTTCGTAACATCCTATATTTTTAATCAAAATGTCCTGAGATACACAGCCAAAGGTTTGACTGAGCTTTGGTTATATGCACTAATATTATTATCTTTGTTAACTCAACTTGTAATCCCACCAGAAAAAAAATAATCTTAGCTTGACGGAATCTATTTTCCAGAAGACTAGTTTGAGTGACACTGATAATATTTTATTATTTATCAATGAAACTTTTCATCTGTTCTACTATTTTGTTTAAGGTCAAGATCAAGCTGACCGCATATCTTTAGGTAGATCATCTTGTTTATCCCTTTTAAATACCAGTGTAACATTAAATATCTTCCAGTTTCTGAAATTATTCCAGTCTTTCTAGAGTTATTGAAAATACCAGTAACTGCTTAAAGACCTTCTCAGTCAGCTCTTAGGTTTTATAATTTTTATTGTGCTTAAGTCTTAGTTCATGAATGTATGAATGCTCTTGAAAACTTTACCTACCTGACCTGGGATGTCGAGGCATAAACTATGAGTAGTGTAGGTGTTGATTACAGAGAAAAGTGGGGTGTTTTGTTTTGGGGTTTGTTTGTTTTTTGGTTTTTTTTACTAAATCTTTCTGATATTTTCATTCCATTCTCCTTCTCTAATAGGGAAAACCTGCAATCTTCTGACATGTTTAGAAAGGAAGATATCTGTGGTTAAGGCACTCACCTTGGATGGTACAAAAGAAGAGACTTGTAACTAAGTCTACTAAGTTATGGATTCCAGCATTATTGATACTCTTGGCTAGCAGCTTCCAAGTATAAATGCTTGCAGAAATTATTTTGAATTCATTAGTTAACATTAATTGAAACATGACATACTTTACCAGTTCTCCCCTGGATGAATGATGCCTTAGTTTTCTAAATATTTCATTATTTACGCACAGTAAGATATTGAAGAATATACAGTATGAAACCAGAAAGAAGAATATGGCGAGGGCAGTCTGACCATGGTTTCACACTACAACTGGAGCAAAATTGGTCAGACCTTGACTAAAATGGTCAGGTCCCACTTTTGTTGCTATAACCTATTCTTGCTCTCTCTTGCTGGATTTCATATGCTGCTTGCATGGGCTATTTCTGCATCTCACCTGGTTTCACTGGGAATCAATTCAGCTAAATGAAATGACATGACATTGACCCAGAACAAGATTCCAAGGTGATAAGCAAAGGCAGGTAAGGAGAAGGATTTCTGGAGAAAGCATGAGAGAAGGTGAAGATATTGCAAAGCAGAAAAAATGAGAACTATTGTACTTGGGGATGAGCTGTTATATGCAATTTAGCCATTAAAAAAAATCCATAACAATATGTTTTATAACAGAATGGTTGGGAAGAAACAAAATAAGAACATACTATAAGGTTTTGAAGACATATTTTACTTTTCAAATAGCATCTGTACCATAATTTATATGATTGCACTTAGACTAAAGATGAACTCCACGTTGTGTACTAAAAACGTATTTTTAACTTGATTTCTTTTTCATCGTTAGCTATAAGTAGAATGATCAACATTCTTCTTATTGCCAGTTGCAATAAAACAACAAGAAATACAGTTTATTTTAGTAAGAATTCTAAAATGCAATAATTTTATACATCTCAGAGCATCAATATGAAATGCATGAACTACAAAAACAAATGTCATATTGGCTGACTGAAAGGCCTACAGGAACAAACGGAATAAATCAAATACTTCAAAATGAGAATTTCATTGTCCTTTACAACTCATCAACACAATTATAGCATGGATAAATCACAGAGCTAGATATGCTTGTAATAAAGAAGTGTGCAATAACAAAGAATTGGACTCAATTAGAATGTTTCAGATAGGCCACGAATAATGTATTTGTTAAAAAGGCTTAAAGGCAGCAATATGTAGTACACTGTATGCATACTGCAGCGCCAAAACAAACATGACCACATAAATGCAAGGCTAATTTGGAGAAGCAGTTTCTAGATTCTAATCCTGATGGCAAAACCTGTGATTATGGGTGCAATCCTGCAATCCCCAGCAATTGTACTAGGTTTATTCAAGCCAGTAGTTGAGTCAGGCATTCCCTCATTCTGACTGTTACTGAATTCTTCTGACTCACCACACATAAAATGGCTAAGCTCAATGCTTTCCACTATCTTTGCAAGTCCATTGCTACTGCTTGTTCACTCCTGGCCTTGGTAACAGCCACCAACTTTTTTCTAAAGACCCCACATATGGGTTTATGTTAAGATTGTCATCTGCTTGTATCTCTGATTGTTTTCCTTGTACTTTGAATCTTTCTCAAGGTTTCCTCTCACCCTAAGCAACCTCTAATGACCTTTACAGTTCCACCTTTCTGGTTTCTGTAAGTTATGATCCCAGTCTTTAATTTTCACCATGACTTAGAGTGGCCATAATGTGTCATACCATTGTTGTCTTTCTCTTCTTTGTTTTGTGTTTTTCTTCTCCTTTCCTTCTTCCCAAGTAGAAAAAAAATATTTTTTCTATGAAAATACACTTTTGATGAGATAATGTCAGCAAAATTAGCAGGATTAAAATGATGTTTTTTGCATATGCTATGATTTGGTTGACCACTTACTTGGTCCCTAAAGACTGATCTGTAACACTTTCCTTTTTGTAATTCTCAGTGACCCCCAAAATCCTATAAATTTAAAGATTTTAAAGTTGAAATGACTACTTATGCCATCATGTTCAGGTCCCTGCATTTATAGACATTTAGAAACAATGTCTTCACAAAAATTTCAGACACAAGTCAACAAGAAGGACTGATGACATCGATTCTGTTCTAGGTCACTGCTGTGAGAGAAATTTCAACTGTGAAAATAGTTGAAAATGTTACTTGCTACACGGAAAGAAAAACACACCCTGTCCACCTGCTTCTACATATAATGATTTGCCTTATGATGATTCTGGATGCATGAGAAAAGCTTCAAGGAGTTTTCAAATCAACAAGGTAAACTCATCTACATTTAATCCTCATAAAACTAGGGGTCTGCTTGTCTAGACTTGTGTGAAAGTCTGCATTTCTGTCTTCTAAATACTTCCAAAGCACGATTCATCAAAGCAAAATAAATACATTTGAAACAAATATAATGATTCAAATTCCTGCTTCTTCCCATTGACTAGTTTATTTATCTTGTTAGTCTAGATGACTTATTTAAGGAAGATAATCAAATGATAAAATATTAGTTAAGAGTGACACTGGTCTAATTGTTGCTAACAGCTCTGCATTGATTGAGCAAGTTTCAGGCTCTTTTGGTCATAAAAACTGCTGTTCCCTGTGTTCTTGTCATACTGGTCATTTCATATTCACAAAATAGTCTTACTGATGATACAAATATAAAGACATGCAAAGATGTTTTTCTAGAGGTTAAGGAGTTCAATAATCACCTGTAGGAGTTCTCTACCCAACTGGCAAAAATGTGTTCAACAGGGACTAAGAAAGAAATAGAAAGTAAAATTCATCTTTGCATAAAGATTAAAAAAATAATTGTTAGTCAGGTATGTCTTCTTTGACAGCAGCAGCAGCAAAACTGTCAGTGACAAGTGAGCGTGAGTATTTTTTAAAATGATTGAAAGAGATATCAAAAAGTTATTAACTATTTGGGGCTTGCTGATTCAATTTCTTGAGAGCTTTAGGGGAAAGAAAAAGGAATATTATTTTTCTGATATTTGTGAGGCAACTACCCGAAGGAGGGGAGTTGCATGAGAATATCAAGAAAGTGAAATTAAACAAAAATAAACAAACAAAAAAGAACACAGAAACCCACTAACTGCATTTCTTTTTAATTCCCTGTCAGTGACTCCATAGTTGTAAATTTTGGAAGGGTTCAATTAAAGTAAATTGGAAAGCTAGAAATGAGCTTAATGAGCTTTAAAATTAGGGCAACATGGTAAAGAAAACGAGCAACCAATTTTCTAACTTACAGAAGATGAGGAGGAAAATTTAAAACAGTTCCAAAAGGAAATAATCTTTAAAACTCGAAAGAGAATCAGGTTGCAAAATTCAAATCGTGTTTGCATTCAAATTTTGACAAGTGTTTGTAGGAATAATTTTTACTGTGGCCTTATTTTCATTTGTACTCTTTTCTTTAAGGGTCATGAAAGAGCATAGAGTACCTTTCTTGAGAAATTTGTGATTTTTGTGACAAAACTAACATGCTTTTCTCTATATCAATAGTAATTAAGTGAGCCAGCATGTAGCTTAAAACATTGTCTGATCATTTTTCTTCCTCTCTGTGACTGTACAGCTGTTTCACAGCACAGGTGGGTTGCTACAATTTTCTGAAATCAGATAGAAGTGATTGATTTTATTAAAAAAGAAAAACCAATACACAAACATATACCAGACAAAAACCCTGGGTGCATGTGGTGTAAGGTAATTTATCTGTGTAATGTAATCTCCAAGTGAGGGTTTACAGTCAGTTTGTTCAAGGACAGCTAAATTACTTTAAGAAGTTGAAGTCCCTAGAAGACTTTTCTTCACATTTTTCACTCCCTGCTGGATAAATTTTAAAGTGCACTCACTCTTCTTGATGTTAAGTGCAAAGTAAGGTGGGTGGCACCAAAAAATAACCAGCCAGAAAGAAACTTTTAAATTTGAGCCATTAGTTTTTCACCTGTCATATCAAAGAGTGGGCAAGTGGGTGATAAAGTGTGGAGTTAGCTGTAACAAAGTCCCATGACTTTACTTCAGAGGGTTAGACAAAAATGTTTCTAGGTATTTTTATTATTGATATTCTAAATTTTACTAGGTGTTTCTTATTTAGACTTAGAATTATCAGTAACCTTAGGTATTTTCATAACTTCAGGTAAAAAAGGGTTTCCTAATTCACTGCTGTATTCAGGCAACAGAATTCTGTTTCAAATAAGGAATGATTTTGCATCATTGAATTTCAAGGAAACAAGATTCAACTGCATTTTATAATTCTACAGTAAATCAAAATACGTAAAGATGTCTTGCTATAAAGGAATAAAGTTACTCTCATTGTTAAAACACTTGATTTGGATGGTGAACAAGAGAGGAGATGCTTGGTAGAAAATATGGTTGAAAGCCGAGCCACTGAATCACTGCACTTTCACTTCCTACCTGCCAAGTGGTAGAAGTAAGTAAATTCATAGCTTTTTGCATCTTCTTTATCTTGCCCATTCATACCTAAGTCTGTCTGAGTGCCATTCTTACTGTCTGACTTTAATTAAGGCTATACTCCCAAACCAATGACAAACAGTTCCAGAACTATAACTGGGAAAGGGACGTCTAGGTCTAAGTGAGCCCAATTTATCATGATTAGCATGGGTAAAGTAGACTACTGGTTTAAGAAGGTGAATCAGCCAATTGTACCAAAACCAGACCTCAGCCCACTACTAACTGCCTAGTAAAGATAGGTGTGTTGTTTTGTGTCTCCAGAATACAAATGTAATGAATTAATAAGATGTGCAAGTTCTCTTTTGCCACACGCTTGAATATTTCTGGAGCTTTGAATCAGTCTGAAAATATGAAATGCTAGTGTAGAAAAATAAATATTCAACTAATTCTAATGGAAGAAATATGCATGCAAAGTAAGATTTTCTATTCAGTACAACATGAGTGCATACATACATGTTATACATGAGTTTTAATTTGAAGAGACTTTCAAAAGAAGGAGTAAGATGAGAAAATCACAAATGATATTTTTGCCTTCAGCTCCTAAAGGCAATAGTTCAAAATATCCATCACTGTTCAGAACAGTGCATAAACCAGCTCCTTATCTCTTTTTACTGTACTGTAACTCATCTTTGTCAAGGAATTGTCACCCCAGTAACAACGTAAAGTTTTCCCTTGGCTTCATTCTCACAAACAGTAGAAGGGGAAAATGATTTACTGCATCTGCAGAAGCAGCACCAGAGGAAGAGATCTCTGTCCTGGCAAGGCTGTGATGAGTGCGACACGCTGATTTTGTAGCATGAAGGACCTATGCTCCCGAGCCCAGTTTGCTGTTGGAGCGGCTGCAGCATTACAGACATTGTTTGGGAGCTGAGGGATAGTAAAGCTACTGTGGGAGACTTTGATGTGCTTTTATGGATCCTGACGTGGGTTTTTTACACTGTAGAAGCATGAGTGTGTCTAGGACATTACTGGTGATCTCATTTAACTTCATCAGTTTTATGCACAGCCAGTCCTGACTGTCCCTGACTCTCTCCCCTAGGGTCTGCCCCCACCCCACCCATGGCCCAGGACCTGCCCTGCTCAGCCACGGGCCCTGCGAGCCGAGCAGTGCAAATGAATTGATGGTTGAATAACTCTTAGGTAAGACCAGCTCTGCACATACAATATGAAGTTATTACAGCCAAGTAGATTTCTATGGGTCTTCATACATAACTTGATTATCCATGTTTTCTACTTCATCCAGAAAATTATTTTGGGATTGCTGGGGTCATCCTGAGTAATTAAAGTTACAGGTGGCAGGGCCATCTAGACCCAGTTTCCCAGGACCATGTGCAGATGATTTTTTAATGTCTTCCAAGGATGGAGACTCCACAATGTCCCTGGGCAATTTATTCCAGTGCTCTGTCACCCTCACAGCAAATAAGTATTTCCTGATGTTCAGAGGGAATCTCCCGTGTTTCAGTTTGTACCCGTTGACTCTTGTCCTGTCACTAGACACTACTGAAAAGAGCCTAGCTCTGTCCTCTTTGCATCTTCCCTTCACATATTTATATATATTGATGAGATCCCCCCTGAGCCTCCTCAGTCTCTTTGAACTGAAATTTCTATTCTATTCTATTCTATTCTATTCTATTCTATTCTATTCTATTCTATTCCTCTTCTCTTCTCCAGGGTCTTTCAACCTTTCCCCATGTGAGAGAGGCTCCAGGCCCTTAATCATCTTTGTGTCCCTTCGTTGAACTCTCTCCAGTGTGTTCCTGTATCTCCTGTATTCAGGAGGCACAGAACTGGATGCAGCACACCAGCTATGACCTCACCTCTAATGCAGCTCAGAATACTAGTAGCTTTTGTTGCCACAAGGGCGCATTGCTGGCTCATATTCAACTTGGTGTCCACCAGGAAAACCAGAACATTTTCTGCAAAACTGGTTTCCAACTGGGTGTCCTCCAGCATATCCCATCCCAGGGATCAAAGTGAGGTTGACCAGCCTGTAGTTCCTTGGGTCATCCTTCCAACCCTTCTTGGGTGACATTTGCTTTCCTCCAGTCTTCAAGCACTTCATTGAATTACCATGATTGATCAAATATTATTGAGAGTAGCCTTGTAATGACACACCTACCAGCTCCCTCAGCACTTGTGGATATCAGTGCCCATGAACTTCTGTGTATCTAGTTTGCTTAAGTATTCCTTGGCCTGATCCTCTTCCACCAATGGTACATCTTCCTTGCTCCAGATTATCCTGTTGGTCTCTGGTATTCTTGAAAGTTGGTCTTGCTAGTATAGCTGAGGCAAAAGAGGCTTTCAGTACCTCAGCCATGTCCTGTGTAACCCACATCACCCTCTGATTCAACAATGAGCCCCCATATTCCCTGTTCTTCCTTTTGTCACCCTTGTACTTATAGAAGCTTTTCATATTGCCTTTGACACCATGGTGAGGTTCCATTCCATTTGGGCTTTAGCTTTCCTAACTTCATCCCCGGATGCCTGGACAATGTATCTGTATTCCTCACAGGTTACCTGTCCTTACTTCCACCTTCTGTATGCTTTTTTTTTTCATTGGAGTTTTTCCAGGAGTTTGTGTTCAAGTTTAGCCATCTCAACTGGTAATCTTGCTGAAGGACTTCTTCAATATTAAGGACAACTGTCCTGTCACAAAAGAAAAATTTCTCAGATAGAGATTTTGTGAAGTGTCTTTATTGAGACGAAAAGTCAATAGAGAATTCCAGGCATGACTCCATTTATTTGTTCCAAAACATTTAAATATAAGTTTAAGTTCCAAGGAATAAAATTTAAAGGAAGTTACAAGCTTTTCAAAACTTGGACTGAACTAAAGCTTCACATTGTCTTCCCAGGTGGAACAGCTGTCTGAAGCATTAAAAATAAGGAAGAAGGGAACTATGAGCATTATGGGTTTTAGCCTAGTTGAGAAGAACTTCAGCTAAAGGAACTATTTAGTGTATTGCCCTTTCTAGGGTGATGCCCACTTTTCAATTGATACGTATGGCCTTCCCCACATGGATTTAAGTTGAGGAATTTACTTTGATGTCTTTCCATTCTGGCACAGATTCCAGCTTTGCTCCTTTGCTCCCTGTCTTGTACTTTATTTTTGGATTAAGTTTTCCTACTCTGTGATTAAGGTGGTGTACTTGTGTCTAGGGAATTCTGCAGCCCAGGTGGGGTGCTAATATGTCACAATCTTTGCATCTGGAATATCTGTGAAAATGACCCAACCTATTTCAAAAGACTGACGTTGGGAAAATTACTTTTAAAAAATTCCATCAATAAGAATCTTAAATCATTATGCAGACATCAATTTAGGAGCTTCTTCAGCAACCAGAGGTTGTCTTTTCCAAGTAAAGTATATTTTAATTTGTTGTTTTTCATAGATTATCTTTTCCCACTTCAGTATTTTCTGTTTTCCTGATCTTGATTTATTGTTTGGACAAAAAAAGAGCTCTTCAAAAGATTTTCAATGTTTGACAACAATGTCTGTTCGCAATTATGCAAACAACAATGAACCATCTGGGCTATTTGTGTGAGAGCATAATCATGACTAACCAGTAAAAAGTTCAGGGTGATATCCATATACTTTATATTTGAGATTATTACCCATGAATTTTGGACTTTGCCCACATTATACGAGCTAAAATTATGGGCCCATTATTTCTCATCCTACATACAAAATGTTTATTTACTTCATTACAATGACTGACCACTACAAGCTGGTTGAAGCATTACTCTTTACAAGTCTGAGGAAGGTGGAAATCATGCCTCAGCACAGAGGTGAACTCATATTCATTCTTAGTTATTTTAACAAAATTCTTTATGCACAGGTAACACCTTAAACTCAAACCAAGAAAAATGTTTCTTTTTTTTAAAAGAAATCATGGGAAATAGAAACAAAAGGAAGAAGGTGGCAGGAGCATGCTGACCTTTGAGTACCAGCCTGGTTCTGACAAGAAATGGGGTCAGTGTAGGGCTCCATGGGAGGAAGCAGCAAGAATTACCCCGAATTCTCTTGAGGGATGTGGTTCTGCATTTGAACCTGATCAGACTGGGAGATGAGGAACTGCTCCTGTAGTTAAGGATGGATTCTCAGATTCCCAGGTTAGGAGGGAGCAGAAATGGAGCAAGCCATACTTGTAATGGGTATTAGCAGCTCATTTTACCACAGTTGCCTGCACTGCCTCCAGCACAGCTCAGGAATGCTGAGCCTTCATTATACATGAAAAAAAAGAAGAAACTTCTTCATGAAAAAAAAAAAAAGAAACTTATTCAATAACAAGTAATAGGATTAACTATGCAAGTAACGACACACATTCTCTCTTTTTTTAATCAATCAAAACCGGTGAGTTCAGCAGGTTTACATTTAATTGCCCCCAAAAAGGGAATTGTGATTGGACTTCTAAATTATTTGTTCATTTTTAGTTGAATTTCATGCCTACTTAAATACCTTATATCCTTCAGTTATCAAGAATATGATAATAGCCATGAGAAGATCATGCAAAGGCCTTTAAAAATGTTTTTGACAGGTTATTCTTGTCTGTTTGATAAAAATGGAATCATAGTTGTGGTTTATATTTATTGCAAGCTGCACAAACTAAATGCAATTTGAAGGTAATTTTGCCCCTAAAGTCACATACAATGTGTAGTTCTATAGCATATATGTTCAGCTGGTTAGATTTCCAAAGAATATTAGTTCTTGTAAAATTTCCAATGCCAGTGGAAATGCCAGTATCTTACCCTGAGGTTTTATTCTTTGTGTAAAAAGATTGCAAAGCCTAAAATGTAGGGGCCTGTCAAGGCAATTAAAACAGGCTAAGTACCTTAATACCTTGCATAGCTGATAGGAGGAAATCAGACACTTCAAAGGACCAGAAAGCCTCCACGCAGAATGAAGGCTTGTTTAAACTTAGCCAGTAAGAAATATCAAGCGCACACCTGTGTCTTTCTGCTCTCCACTCACAATTCAGAACATGGAGGCTTTTTTGTCAGTGGCAATCAGTTGATATGGGCTTATATTTTCTAAACCAGTTTTTATGGAACAGAAACGGAAGGTCTGTCCTAAAAGACAAGAAGCCACACACCTTTGACACTGAATGCTATTATTACCCTGTGCTGCACATCTGGATTCACTTCCCTTGTCAGATAAATTCCCCTCCATTTATTCCCAGGTAATGTCCCCATCACCGAGTTGTAAGGTAGTCCAGACAGGGAAGCAATTAGCTGCTCTCAGTGAAGTATGGTTCTGGTGGAGCCAATAACTGTGGTCCTGGGCCAGGGCGAATAAAGAAATGAAAGAGTGGAATATGACTCTGCTTCTCTCAGTTTGCTGCTTAAGAGTATTGAGCTGGCAGGTGAAAAATTTGGCTTCTGATCTATGGAATCAGTATTATTTCTGGTTTTATCCTGTCCTGGGAAAGAACCAACACCCTTCCTTTTGGAAAGCTAGGGGCAGTCTGCTCCTCATTCCTTCTTTTTAACTCAATAGATACAAGTTCTTCAGTGTGTAGCAGGAGGTTTTTAACTGGAGGAAGAAGAGCATTATTTACCAGAACACTAACACCCCTGGTGTGGTGGGAATTGTAAGTCAGAATATCCTTAAGGTGGTGAAGGAGTTCACAAAATCATTGCCAATATGCCATGTCAATATTCATTAAGCTATTATATAAAATTCTTAAAAAGAGAAGAATTTTCTCTGTTTAATTTCCTGGGATGAAACACATAAGGACTTACCTCAAGAGAGGATGTTGGACTGTGAATCCCAAGGGGCCTCCTGTGTAGCTGGCCCAGGAAATACTGGCATACACACATGCTGATGCAGATCTATGCACACCTTTCCTTATTGATTTTCTCCTGGTGGATGCTTCCTCTGCCTCTTACTGCTGTCAACCCCCCTCTGAGATACCTCTTTTTCTCCCCCCACATGACCTGAATAGAAGGATGCCCTGGTATGGTTACCCTGTATGGTGTAAAACCCAGTCCTCTAGGAGGTAGCTCAGGTGTGTTGGCCTGGTAAACACTGTTGAATACAGATGAAAATATCACACTTTTTCATAAAGGTGTGCCTTTCACATGAAAGTGGATGTTGCTTCTTACAAATTAATCTTTCTTTCTTCTGCATCAATTGCAAATACTAGCTGTCCACTTGGCTTTGCTTTTTGGTGCATTTGGGTTTTCTTTGTCAAAGTCTGCAAGGACTGAGAAGAAATTACATAAGAAAATCTAAGGGTATATCACTTCTGTGACTTACATTAGACATATCTTGATTTAAGAATAGCAATAAGCTGAGGTAATGGGTTGCACTTAACCCTGAGTGAAAAATTCTCATGGTAAGCCAAAACTTAAAGTGTTTATAATGCAAATATATACTTTATATCATTAGATAAGTGATGGTTTTCAGGCAGTAGCAAAGTTCTGTGAGATCCCTTAAAATATTTAAGATGTTGAAATGAATATGCCTTGTCAGTAGTATAACCTACCATATAATTGCCAGGATCATTAGAGCTTTACTGAAGAAACGTGATTCATAGAGTCACAGCTGTAGACCTAAATGTGGCAGAAAATGTGACAATGAGATAGACCCAGGCAAGTATCTTACTGAGCAAACAACAAGCAAAGTCAGTAAAACAGTCTATTTGCATGAAAAGTATGGATGGTGGACATGAAGGGGGAAAATAAAGCTTTCAAGGTTATGGCGATCCATAACATAGTGAGCTAAGGTCTTTCTCACTTGTCTTTTGTTTCAACCTCAAATATGGAAGTAGAGTGAAGCCAAAATTAAGTAATGAGGTCATTCTGAGACTTCAACTTTTGGTGGCTTGCCCATCATTAAATATCAATAAGCACTGGTATAAAGAATACTTTTGAAGAGAAATGGCAGGAAAGTGCGCAATGGAAAATGTCTGCATAGCAAAGAATTTAGCAGGAGGAATTTCCATTAAACTGAAGAACAAAAATGAGGAGCAGGCAGCTGTTAAGTGTTTTGACACAATGAGTTAATATGGGTTAAATAGGACATATCACCATCTTGTTTGTGAGTATAACATGTTTACAGGATACTCTGTCTCTAATCATACAGAGATTTATTGCAAAAAAGCACTTAAGTTCTTAGAGAAAAAACCAAAATAGATGTTACATGCATTACTAAATTTATGAACAGAAGATTTGACTGCATTTTTGGAGGCAAAATAACTAAACCATTTTTTTTATTAATAATCATATTTTCAATGGTAGCATTTTTTTTCCTAATAAAATAAGCATTTCAAATTTCAGCTCATGATTAAAAATTGGCAGACTGCACAAGGCAGACTGAGTGGCTCCACTTCAAACAATATAATGAAACAAATATTAAAATAATATCGTATTTAAGAGCTGTATTTAGCATAAACTCTGCCATTGTAGAGGTTGGCCATGTATCCTCTGGACTTCCCCAGAGTTCTTGAACTTGATTCTGGTATTCAGACCAAAAGTACATGAGAGGCTTTAAGACTGGAGAAAATAACAAAAGTCAAAACTGGTGCCATTCCTACATCTTGGAGGATGATCTGAGTAATCATATGAGCTATTTCTTCCTTCCTCATGTTAGCATGTCTAATACAGGAAAGGTTATTTCAAAACAGCAGTTTGATCCCGCTGTGCTAAGTGAATAATCCCATTGTAGTCACAACATACGTTCTTTCCTGTCCAATAGTGCTTGGGAAGAGGCAAATTCAGGAACTGACACCCGCCTGCACACCCTCCAGCTTGACCCAAACTTTCCAATGATCGAAGAGTCCAGTAGGACTATGGAATTCACAGCTGGGTGTCACAAGTAAGTAGCACAGCTCAGAAGCTCAGCTCTGTCTGCAGACTCCTGGATTGCAAACCAATATGGATGCTTGTTTTGGTGTGGTTTGAAGTACCTACCGCTTGAACACCCCTGAAGCAAGGTTGCCATTTGCAGTATTCATGCTGCTCTAAAGGGACGTAGAGAGGAGTGACAGAAATCAGGGTCTAGTTTCAACATTCTTATATTCCTAGAGTCACAGAATGGTTTGTGTTGGAAGGGACCTTTAAAGATCATCTTGTCCAAGCACCCTGCCATGGGCAGGGACATCTTCCACTAGGCCAGGCTGTCAAAGCCCCATCCAACCCGACCTTGAAAACTTCCAATGATGGAGCATCCACAACTTCTCTAGGCAACCTGATCCAGTGTGTCACTGCCCTCATTGTAAAAAATATCTTCCTTATATCCAATCTAAATCTACCCTCTTTCAGTTTAAAAACATTACTTCTTGTCACTGCAGGTCTTGCTAAAGAGCCTCTCTGTGTCTTATAAGCCCCCTTTAGGTACTGAAAGGCCACTATAAGGTCTCCCTGGAGCCTTCTTCTTCAGGCTGAACAACCCCAACTCTTCCATTCTTTCCTCATAGAACAGTTGTTCCACCCCTCTGTTCCAACCTGCTTTTGTGGTCTTCCTCTGGACCTGCTCCAAAGCATCCATTTCTTTCTTGTACAGGGGACCTCAAACCAGATGCAGTACTCTAGGTGCTATCTCACAAGAACATAGTAGAGGGGGAGAATCACCTCCTCAACTTGTGGGTCATGCTTCTTTTTATGCAACCCAGGATACGATTGGCTTCCTGGGCTGTGAGTGCACATTGACAGCTGATGCCGATTTTTTCATTCACCAGCATCCTGAAGTACTTCTCTGCAGGGCTGCTCTCAGTTCCTCCCCCAGTCTGTAATGATATTGGGGATTGCCCTGACCTGGATGCAGGACCTTGCACTTAGCCTTATTGAGCTTCATGAAGTTCACATGGGCCCACTGCTCAAACCTGTCAGGGTCCCTCTGGATGGCATCCCTTCCCTCAAGTGAGTCAGCTGCACAAGACAGATTCATGTCATCCACATATTCAGAAGTATTCTTCTGTTGGTTTAGAGATACAAGACATGAGCCATTCTGAAAGCAGCAAACTATTTGCAACAAGAGAAATATGCCCATATGAAATGCAATAGCAATCACAATATTTTATATTAGCTTTTCTTGCCACGTGCTGAAACTATGATACTAAGAAAAGTAGTCAACAAATCTTAAGCCATCTTAGACAAAGAACATGCAACTGACT
Source organism: Limosa lapponica baueri (assembly GCA_002844005.1). Classification (NCBI taxonomy): domain Eukaryota; kingdom Metazoa; phylum Chordata; class Aves; order Charadriiformes; family Scolopacidae; genus Limosa; species Limosa lapponica. The sequence goes on along the minus strand of KZ505647.1, from coordinate 2,389,108 downwards.
TTTTGTGGGTATTAAAAGGGAGTACACATGCAGTACAATAAAGGGATTGTTAGGAAACAAGGTGCAAGGATTGATTAGGGACCCCTTATCCTGTTTACAGCTGCTGATTACCTTCATTTACAGCCTACCTTCAGAGCTTGTATAACGTAATAAAATCTATGGCCTAGGAACGCAGCAAACCAACAGACTGAAACAAAGCCTTACACTGCTCTTTTTTTCCAGTCTCTGAGAGACAGTGCTTGCTGCATGAGTAGCTATCTGGTGTTTTTACTCATATTGAGAACCTGTGCTGTCCTGTGCACCGAAATAGCTCATGTTCTGTGACAGGTTTGAATGTTAGTTACACACCATGCTATAATACATATACCCAAAGAAAAATAAATTAGGCTTGTATGTGGCCAGTACCAGACCAATTCTGGTATTTTCTAACTTCTGGAGTCTTTGCCTTTGCAATATTATATTCTTTTAATGCTCTTCAGACAGCTTGTTTTTAAGGAACGTATGTCAAAATGTCTTTTCTGTTATTCTGAGTTTGCACTGACTTCAAAAGTTTGGCTTCTAAGCCATATTATTGGTATTAAGAGTCAGGTCCATACAACACAGTGCCCTAGATCCATCCACACATGCTGAAACAACCAGTGAGCACCCATGTCTGGGTCATGAAATTTCAAGAATTTGGATGGAAAATACCATACTTGTGCAATTACATTCAAAATTGCCAAGTCCAGCTGAATTATTTCGGTGCTGTCTCTCCAATTGGGTACAAATCTCTACTTTGCTGTAGAGGATTGGAATCTGCAGAAGGGCTCAGCTGTTTTAAAGAGCTTCACATATACAACTTGTGTGAAACATGGTGAAACATTATGGTTAGTGAGTTCATTTCTACAAACAAGCAAGCGCTTAGCCCATAAACCCATTCCTGGGCTCCTTGAGAAAATTGAGACTAGCAGTCCTGTAACCAGAACCAGTCCTCATTCAAAAAACTAGTTCCTCAAATTCGGGACAGATAATTAGACCAGTCACATATATGGGGAGATTTTCACTATCCAGAAAGAACACGGTTTCTCAGACTGACTGAAATTGCAGGAAATATCCAAGGAGGGAGGCATGTCTCTGGAGCGTAAGCAGAAAGGAACTGTTGAACCTACCTAGACATTTAAAAGTACTTACTGGCAACTGGGGGTTTTGTCAGTATGGACATGATTCATTTGCTAATGCATATATGGAGTGTAATGCCATTTCAGATGCTCTGTGGTATCCTGTCAGACCCCCACCCTGATTTTGAGAAGAAGAAGAGTCCCCCATAGATCCTATATCATATACGCCAGCCACATACAACTGTCTCACACATCTTAGCACATTTTAAATGACATTATGTGCCTATGTTTAGGCAAGCAAAGCCGAGCCAATGTAATATTTCACTTGTTTCCTTCCATTAAATCAAAACTTTTGGCATCACGATTTTTTCTTTTAAAGGACTAACTCAGGATGCATGAACCTCTGGCATTAATTTTTAATCCATTGTGGAAACCTTAGGAAATGTTTTCATCGTGCAGCCAGATTTTCTGCTGACTAACCTGGCTGGATACAGATTCAAAAAATCAGCATTTCCCTGTGTTGCAGAAAGCTAAATATTCTTTCCCACTGAGTAGTCCCATCACTGCCTTAACAGCTATCAGAGTTCACTCAAGAATGTATTTAAAGGAAACAACACACACAAAAAAATGCGGCTGACCTACTGTTTAATAGTGCCTTTGGAAATGAATGTGAGTCTCTTTGAAAAAGGGCAAAAAATACAGATGGCAGTACTGTTAACAAACAAGGAGAATGAATAAAATGAGTGTCATTTGGGTTGAACTCACATTTTTCAGTGATATGTGAACTTGCATATAATAATCTGCTAATTTGCAGCTTTCTCTCAAAAATAACCATGTGAGTACTTACTTTTGATTTACTAGCCTAATTTGTGGCCACGGCAACTGCTACTATCAGCTGTATTTATGGGAACTCTAATATATCACCCAGAAACTTATAAATGTCAGCATTGCAGCTCCCTGTAATAGAACAAGTTTTTACTGACGGAAGACCACAGACTAATAACACAGCCTAACATTTACTGTTATTCATCTAAGAGAGCATTGTAAGCATTCAGGTTATTATTAAGACCAGTGAATTCACATAGCTAATAAAGGTAGCTAGAAATTCAAAGTTTGTATGTAGAAATGTTGTTTTTTCGCCAGTACTTTTGAAATTTCTCACCAGTATTTTTCACCATCTACTGAGACATTAGTGACAAAGTTTAAAAAGTTTTAATAGTGTTTACAGTTCAACTGATCTATTGTAATATCCCCTTTTGAAGCTATTCAAATAAACATTATAAATATGTTTGTTATTAACATATGGTGCTGATACAAGGAGAAGACTTAATTCACTGTGTTATTTATGCAGCAAAATGTCTTAATGGTTCCCAGACTAAGATGAAAAGCTGCTGTGGCACCATCCATGTATTAGATAATGTCTTGGCACTTTCCCTATTATACTGTTATAAATAAATATAATGATTAAAACAGGGTGGTGTCTGGTGCATTAAAAGGCATTCCCGGTTTGTCCCTGTTTTCAGACCAGATACACCCCCTGCTGGCAGGAGGCTTCTTTACACAGCTCTGAGAGAGAAATAGAGCCGAGAAGTGCGGGGGTTGCTTCAAAGCCTGTTGAAGCTAATTGATGGGTTCTAAACAAACTGACAGATCCTTGTGGACATGCACTTGGTGACGTATAAAGAAGCAGTATCAAGGAATCTACCCTGCCATTAGATAAATAGATGAGTGGGCTTTGGGGAGGTCTTATTTCAGAGAAAAAAAAATAATCAATCTTTTCTCTCATATCGTTTTTATGTGCAGAACATTTCCATTATTTTCTCTCTAACTGTTGCCCTCCTTTTTTACCTTCCCATGCGAGATATCACATCTCCCTGTCTTCTTGCCTTTCAGAAGAGCAGAAATAAGCAGGTTCAAAACAGCTGTGAAATGAATTTTCATTATATCTTGCAGCTATCCAACATAAATATTAAACACGTGAAACAAGAAGAATTTTCACCGCAGTGTTATGCTAAAGACAGGGCAAATGAACAGGTAACCATCTGTGATAAGTTCGGGTATCAAATGGCCCCTGTAACAGCCCGTGTGAATACTCGGGCCCTGTGGCAAGCCTGAGGTAAATGGCAAAGAAAGACATTCTTGATATTCGGAAATGAGCTAATATGCAGAGACATTTACCTGAAATCATAAAAGCTGTTTCATACACTTTATTCCATTCAGGTTGGTGCTACCATTTCCTGATTTACAGGAACACCCCCTAAAAAGAATATTTCATGATCTGCATCGTTGAGACCCTTGATCAGCTTGTGGTCAGCTGGCTACCTCCCTACTATGCACAACCCCATCCCGGGAGCTTTTCTGCCCCGGCCACTGTGCTGCCAGGGGGAACTGGACCGACTGGAGGCACCTAATGAATCCTACAGAGTGAAGCAATGGGCCAGAAGGGTTTTAGGCCCTTCACTGGAGAACTGGGGCCCAGGCTCTTAATGATCATTTATTGCTCTTGGGTAGAAAGGACATGTGTGGTGCCTAGAGGAAGGCAGTGTGCACTGGGGAAGGAAAGGGAGGGAAGACAGCTATTATCACTCTTACCAAAACCATACTCTGTGCTTCTGCTCTAATATGGAAAGACACAGTCTGAACTAGCATTAAGCCAAAAGGGAGAGACAGAGGAAGGTCAGGCATTATCTGTTATGTCCTCCAGCTTATGGATCCCAGACCTTTTCCCTTATCATAGCCTTGCTGAAAACCTCCACTCCGCTGCCGTCAGCACTTTCACACCCACCCCACCACACCACGCACACAGGCTCACAGATAGGAAAATGCTTCCCTAAGGCTGAAGATGTAGGATATGTTTATGATGAATATGTGTTGCTGCTTAGTGAAAGCTTCATTTAATTAGGTCAGAGAACAACAGGAGTTGAGCTGGGACAATACAGTTTTTAAATGAGGTCATAATTAGAGGACATGGTCTCCAGGGCCAGGACAAGTATTTTGGTTGTTTTCACGTGCTGAACCTATGCTCTGCTGCTGCGACTGGCACTAGTCTGTCTAAACCAGTGAAAGGGTGTTAGCACATGGTATCATCTCAACTTCATGTTGTTTTACAAACATTTCTAAAAGAACCAAAATCACCAAAAATATTGTAAACTAAAATTTTGAACTTGTGCTATTCCATGGAACCAACTTAATGCTGTTATGGATCTGAATTAGGGACTTATCTAAGGATATACAAGCCTTTATTAGTTTGACAGTTTAATTAAAATAATCCATATCTTTAGTTATTGCCATCAACCACAAAACCCTCATTTTCCTGTCAAATTCTATTCAGATAAAACACGTTTCCTGCCCGTTTGTTCATAGGTAGATCTGGTTGGAATAAAAATCATGCTCTTGATGAAGGATGGTTGTTTTAGGAAAGCATAAACATATTGGGAGGATGTATGACTCTCAACAAAGCTTGTCACCAAAATTTTTTGAAGTGCAGAACTACCTAATCATTTTTCACCAGAGAGTTAGAAAAAAAACCAAAGAGAAATACCTGCTTTTAAACAGAAACAAAATAGCAATTTTTGACAGTTACGTTTTGTGAAAATGCCTGAAATGTATTGATTCTGTTCTAAAGTAAAATGTAATGTAATAGAATACCCTAAATGGTATCCTATTACATTAATATAAAAAAAAAATATAATATATATAAGAAAGCAAAGTTCTTTTCTTATGGGCACTTCTAAATAATGACATTATTTAAAATGACAGAACACTGACCTCTATGTTCTCTATAGAGCATTTAGGAACATCTGAAAATGTAGAGGAAAAAGAAAGCTGCAAGTCATGAAAAGGAGTATGACAGTTATCCTTTAATGTGTTTGTCCTTAGCATTATTTATTGCTGATATTTCTAAGGCTGTGAGTTTGTCTACAGTTTGCTAGAGAAATACACAGACCCAGAAACACATTACATGTACCTTAACTGCCTGTAAGTTAAATATCTAATTCAGTTATTTAGTTTAAATATCTAAATTAGTTATTTCCATAGTCAATAGAGAGGGACAGAGAGTGAGAAAGGATGAGTGAGAGACCAATGGAGTAATGGGGGAGACTAAACAACTAGTTTAAATTAGACATCTATCTTATAGATGGCTAAACACAGGCCAAATGAACTCACCTGTCCTAATGTGAGTCTCACACCAATGATCACTGCATACACTTAATGTAATGAAAATGCTTTTTCTTGGCTGGAAATTATTATTTATTTTTTTTTTTTACATTACAAGAAGTGAACCGCTGCAAGCAAATAGCTAATTCCAAGAAGTACTTCTCAATTACAAGTAAAACTATCTTTGGATGGAAAATTTTCCGTGCTAATGCCGCTATATGTTTCCACAGGAACTTTAAAAATTGGTCAGAGTTCAGTTTTACACTGAAAAATGTATTCCAGGTATTTAGAGGATTATTATTTCATATTACTATCTAAGCCTATCTTTGAAAGAGTAAGACCATACACCATTATTATCTCCTTTTCAAATTTCCTTCTTCTTTTTAAACATGCAACCAATCTAATAGCTCTTACAAGTAGCATCAAGGCCCAAAAAGGTCTCCCCTTCCTTCATCACTGATTTAAATGAAAACAATGCTGATTGACAATACAGTTTGCCTTCCCCTCAGCCCTTTCTTGTTTTGCCATGTAAGGAGAAAAGAAGGACAAAAAAGATTTGGTTTTCTGTTATGAAGATGGTAAGGTATGCAGTCTTTTTATGATGAAAATTCAGACAAGTGTTTACAGAAGTTGTGTTAGATAACAGAGAATATTTAGGTCACCTAAAAAACAGTGTCCAGAAGGCCCAAGAGAACGGCTGGGTCTTGCCTCTTCTGCTGTGCCCTGTACATTTTCATTATTCTAAAGTAAGCTGCACTTCATTGCCATGCATTCAACACGGGGCAGCAGAAATCAACCTGTTTTCTTCCCTCATACCTCATTCTACATATTTCGAACCTACTACTAACAAAAAAGCACAGGTATATATTTATATACAGAGATGCTTGTTTTTCTAACTCCTTCCCTCCTAGGCAGTTCCCACTTGAGGCTTCCATTCCAGCACCCCAAAATGCAGCTCTTCGTTTGTATCCACCCTACTGTCCAGATCTGCTATTTGTCCATGCAAATCTTCACAACTCAAGCTCAAGTACCTCCTCTTAGTGAGAACTTTCAATTCTGGATTCAGGTGAAAACCCCTTGAGTATGGAGCAAGCTAACTCCAGAGTAAGATCCTCTGGATTAAAATTTCTAGCCTTGGAAATGTCCAAACTTGTTCATTGTAGTGTATCTCCTCAGATTACCCCAACATACCGAGAGAAATATGAAAGTGCATAATTCATGCCTGGGGCTTCAACTCAACTAACCTTAATCGTCTCAAAAGCAACATCTAATCTGAGCTGGTTGTGTTAGACTTACTCTCTAGTGAGTTGTCCCAAATAAGGTATGTGATGTAGATGGGATGAATTGACATAAAGAGGTACTTCTTTTCATTGATTATAAAGAGAACCCCAACAAAACTAAGCTAGACAATGAGCATTCAGACAGGTTAAGTAAAATAAACGATGGCACGGAAGTGTTATAAAATAGTAGGTGGGCATAAGAAGCCATGTTTGAAATTAGAGAACATATGAATCTGTCCTTCCTCCATTTCAAGAATACAGTCATACTGAGAGACCTTCATGGATGTTCTGTATGTGTGAGCATATGGATAAAAGAAGCATTACACGAAGACAGAATCTGTATTCCTTACTTCAGCATGTACTCACTGTGTTTGCTGTAAGGGCAATACATAAAATTACTCATGCAGTTGCTCAGCGCTTTTAATGTAAACTCTTTTTAAATGCAAAGTTTAATTAGATTTTAGGTCTACTTTCAGACAGATCTGTGTGTTAATTAAGGGCCTGGAGCGAAGCTGTATTTAAAAGTCTCGTAAATCTCCTTGTAGTGCTGGGGTGATGATCTGCTCATCATGCAGGTGTTTTGGCCTGCACGTTTCATGCAGAAACAACTTTCCATCAGGCAATTTCTGCTTCCATTTCCTCCCCCCTCCTCCTCCTCTCCCCCCTTTCACTGCATACAAACTTTCAGTTACAAGGTAGGTGGGAAGATAGGCCACTACATTCACATGGTAGATGTTTTTCTGAAGTGCAGTTGATCACAATATCCTTTGATTAATTCCCTCCTACCACCTATTCCTGTAAACAGGGCACACAGAAATTTAATGCGCTATTATTCATATTATTTCACATTTTAAAATGCAGTATTTGTTGAGGGTTTTTTTCCCCTCCAGCTTGCTAGCTGATTTGAGATAATGGCTCTCTGCCAAAACCATATTCCCGTTGTCCTTAAGCAAAAGCATAAAAATTGAAATTAAGCTAATATCAATTCTCTTTTGACCTTTTGGACTCTGTGCTATTAGTTAAGTGCTATATTGTGTCTCACGGATACATTTCTAGGGTGGTATAGCAATTTGGCATCCAGAAATGGAGTCCAATGGCAAAGCCTTTGCTGGAGATTAGAGAAAGAGAACGCACAGTGAAGCCTTGATTATAGAGATATAAATCTGCTTTTCTGGGTTGTGAGGTTTGTGTCTCTTCAGAGTATTGATTCTGGCTTCTCCACTTGGCTCTTTCAAACTCTGCTCTTGGTTCCTCTCCAAAGTACTCTCCAAAGATATTGTGAGGAGATTTGTACATGACTGGAGGTAAAATTGGAAAGAAAATTTTCCAGCCTAGCTTTCCCTAGATGAACAAGAAAAGTATGTGTACTGCATCACACCTTCATGAATATAGCCAAAACATTTTGGACAAAGTTCAGTAACTGATGAGAGCTTTCTACTTACATGCCCTTTATGAAAGTGGGTAGTGAATCCATGCTGCTTTTGATAGCTAACCTCATGCCCAAGTCCGCAATGGGGTGCCTTGTGACAATTCTGTCCATACTGCTTGTAGGGGCAGGTCTCAATTAGCAGATGCCTTTTGCTTCTCCCTGCCAGGTGAGGCAGCTGGATGACCCCAAAGCACAGGGAGAATGACAATCAATGCACTTGCTCTATGGACCATCAACTGGTTGGTTTCACTTTGAGGCGTGGAGCCTTACCACCATGTATATTAAATGTAAATAACTTGAGCCCCACTGCTGGTGTCCCCTCACTGTCTCCAGTCATACCTGAGCAGACGTGGTTCTCTTGAAGAATGCATGCTGCATGCAATTTGCTGTGCACTGTTTGTGACTTCTCTGCTTCTATTGCAGTAGCTTTGCTGAGCCAGACCTCAGTATGGTCACCACCTGACTTCTGCAGCCACTTGAAATCGGTTTTGTCTCTAAACTGCCAAATAAGTTCCATTGCCATTCACAGTTATGCAGATAGAACTTTGCTTGCCTTGACATTTGTAAAATGTGCTATGCAAATGAAATGCAGAGAGAGGTATAAATAATTGTTTGAAAATTTCCCCTGTTATTTATCCAACCTCAACAGCTATGAACTAATTTGTGTCAGCTATAACACTTTAATAGGTTGGATTAAAAGCTATACGTACTTGCTAAGTGTACGCACCAATGGTGAGCAAGAATTATTTAATATCATTAACAGGGTTGTAACTAGAAGTGATAAGGTTAAAGTAAGAAAGATACAATTTTCATTTGAGTAGGATCTGTACACTTTAAGCATTTGGTGCATTTTAAATTACACTGGACACAATACTTTTATTAACTAGACAGTCATGAGTAAGCCTGAAATGACACAGACATGAACTACATGGCATTAGATTGCATAAAAATAAACAGGAAATTAGATTGTCCCTGGGAAGAGAAAGACTTTGTCACCCTCATGGAACCTCCTTGAGATCTTAAAAGAAATTTTAAATCAAGATTCCAAAATTTTACGGTTGTCTCTGAGCTTAAAAAGCAACAATAATAAATTGATGTTGGTTTTGAGCCAATTCAAGCACTCACCCAGAGAGTGGAAATGGGCCTGCAATATACCGAGCAAACATGATGGGTTTTCAGTTACTGAGTGGGTAAGATTTCTATTGTTGCACCTGTGAAAGGGAGCATGTAGGCACACCTTTCTGTGGATGAGATCACCCCAACACTTTCACTCTCAGCTTGGCAAGGAGAGAGTGTAAGAAACACCATTCCAACCACATTAAAAATAAACCATGGGATCTGCTAACTTTCTGTACCCACCTGTGTGTGAATTCGTTCATTACCAACAGACTTAAAAGAAGTGGGGGCAGGAGGTAACATGAAGAGAAGAGCCCAGCACTGAAATTGAAGTTTTTCTTTTCAAAGGAACTTGTTAAGAAAATAAAACTGACTTCAAAACAAAAATTGAAACTAAATTCAGTGTAACAACATAAAAATAGTAAAACTGGAAAGTATTTCCTTAGCACATTTGCTCTAACACTTATTAAAGATATAAACTAAATCCAAGAAAAACAAATCCCAGGTGTGGAAATGTGGTTAACCCATGACTCAGTTTAAATTTAAAATGTAAAATAAAACAGTCAACCTTCACCAATTTGCTTTAATTCTAGACAGGCATAAAAGAAAAAGAGAGAGATCCTTACAATTCTCCTTCCAGACAATCCAGTGCACGGCTGGAGAGCTGAGAACAGCCTGGTAGCGAGCTTTATAAAGCAAGCAAAAATGAAATAGAAAGAACTAAATGCTCATAGCTTTTTGTGCCTGCAAATATGCATGAGCTACACTATGCTCAGAATGGTGCCACATGCAGAGAGCTGTAAGGAGATTTAGGTAACATTTTCTTCTCCTGTATGGACTTGTCAAATCATCAGAGAGGAGAGAAAAGTGTTGACAGCAAACTGCTATTCCCTCTCCTTCCTAAAAATCTGTGTGTGGGTAGCAAACAGCTACAGTCTTAAGGAGGGAAGAAAAGAAATTATTTGCTACCAATTCCTGAGGAGCATGGATAGCACTCCATCATACCATGGAGAAAATAGAGAAAGTGCAGGAAAGCACATCTGAAGCTTTCCTGAAGCAGTCTCCACTACGCCATTTTTGGGGACGTGAAAGGGTACAACAGTGATATATATATATATATTATTCTTTACGTGTACTGAATTGGAATGTGTCAGCTCTAGGCCCAAATAAACATTACTTCTGGACTTTGTTCTCCTTTGCATATGCTACAGTATATGCAAACCAACAGGGAACTCGGAGACCTACTGAACAAAAGACCAGTAGTCAGTTCTCATATTGCCAAATGAGATACTCTGTGGGAGGCTGGAGTTTTACTTCAGAGCATGTAAATTCTGTCAGGCTCAAGCCTGACATGCCATGCTGCTGTGGATCTATGGCCACAGGTCGTTTTTGTAAAAAACCTAGCTTCTGGGAAGGATTACAAGGGTCAACTATTTCTCCCAGCCCTTCATCATATCCTGAATCACCAATTTAAGTTTGTTCTTTCTGGTCTTATCTACCAGAAAAATTATAGTGCACGTCTATTTAAAGTACTGGTGGAGATTGTGACAATTCTGAGCAATACAGTCCGAAAAATCAGGAGGTACTTTCAAAAAAATAAAGACAGGAAGTTGTTGAATGATGACAATTTGAGTCAAAAATGCAGATGACATCGTAAAAGCAGTGCAGTGGTATGTCATTCACAGAGATGATATGAATGAGACTAATTTTCAAGGCTGACAGAGCTGCCATCTGGTTCCAAGTTTTCTATGCTTTAAGTTTTAAAGTGATTTTCAGGTAACATTTCGATGAAGTGTTTGGAAATCATTAACATTTTATTTTTCATGGTCTACCTTTGTTTCACAGGTTTACTTTCTTTCAAGACCAAGGGGAAAAAGAACCCCACAATCCTATCTATACAGAATTTCCATGGAGGCTGAGAGCAGTAATTGATTTAGTCCAGAGGAGTGTCTATGGAAAAAGGACATATGAGGGACATATTGATCTTCATAATCATTCATGCATCCAGTCACATGATAAAGGCACTACTGTTTTGCTGTGCAACTCATCCTCTAACCAAATATACACACAGTGTTTCAATAACTCAGATTTCCATTTTATATGCTTTGTTGGAGGGAGATTCTAGCAATAAAATAACTGACAATATAAAAAAACCCCTGTTTTCTTGTCATCTCTCTGTTTTTATTACAGTTGTGCCCAAAGACTCAGATTTCTCAAAGAACAGAATAATCTATTAAAAACATAAGGTCAGATCGCAGTGGATGCATATTCATCTAGTTCCAATAGAAGAGTTGCATCAGGATATGCCAGTGGAAGACCTAACCTGGTATATGTAAACTAATAAAATCCTTGTTGGCTTCTGCTCTTCTTAATTCATTCTTTCTAGTTTGTCTATTTTCTTTTGAGATGTCAGGTCTGGATACAAAAATAGAATATAATCTGAAAAGAAAGATTTTGGCATCTAAGCTAAGATATGGGTGGGCCCATCTTCAACCTACCTTCCTTAGGCATTTAATGTTTGAGACACCAAATTTACCAGCTTTCATCTGCAGAGACACATATTCCAATCTAGAGGACAATATAGCTTGTGATGACTATGTCTTTTTCCACTGCCCAGGGGGAGGACCCTGGGAGACCGGGATCAGAGCTTTTGTGCCTCAGTTAAATGTGTAAAGTTAAGAACATGAAACCGTATCTTTGTGTGTAGGTTCACATTTTTTATTATCTTCAAATCCCTCATTCCTGGGTTCTACAAAATCTTGGAGTTTAGATGTTTTATATGCTCATTATATTCAGTAACTGAATGAAGAATGAAGTAAAATGTAGACAGTTACACTTCTTCCAAATATGTAGCAGAGAAAACAGTGTCTATTCTTTTTTCTTATTTTAATAATCTAGTGCTTAGAGCATTGACGCAGAAAAAGACATCTAGGATCTAGCTTTCTCAGAAGGTTCAGTCCACCGCCTTTTGTTGCACTGCACCCCTATGCTGAAGAAATTTAATGCTCATAGACAGGGAAGAGGAGAGTTTGAAGAAGGAAGTCTAAATCCGTCATCCAGTATTTTGAGGCTTTCATCTAGGAAGGAGGAGACCTGCACTCTTGCCTCTGCTCCCAGCAGTGTTCTGTCTCTGTATGTGCAACAGTTTTGTTTAAAAACTGAATGGATGGACCAAGCCCCTATATATACCATAGATACCAGCAATACTTTTTTCTCCTCTAGGCACTTTGTAAAATAATTAGATGAACTTTAATAAAACAAGAATAATCAGACACATTCTCTGAGGAGAAGACTAAAAGTGTGGATTCAAAATGGATGAAGAACTTTCTTGCACTCTTATCTGTGTATATGGGCTCTTTAGAAAACGTGGCTTTTTGGTACATTCCTCCATTTAGAATTTTCTACTCTCTTGTTCAATTTTAGCTTTTTTCAGACTGTGCAAATCTTTCCCATTCAATGTAGGATGACAGTAAGCATAAGTGCCTAGAGGTATTAGATTTTAATTACCTTACTCTGTTTTTCCTATTCAAGTCTAGGGAATAGGAACATACAAGGTAAGCATTATGGCATCTAGCTGTAAAAACTGAAGTTCCCTGTTGCAGCTAGTTCTGAATTTTTGAGGTTGTGAACTGCTGGGATTTTGTGTCTTGCATTTTTGCTGTATGTATTTTAAAATGCACATAATTCCATTGGCATTTGTCTTTCTCTAAAAACTTTGTTAATGTTTTCACTCAATTTTTTATCTTCTCATTATATGATTTCCTTCTGTTTCTTTCCCTTTATATTGAATTGAATTGAGAAACTACTTTGGTATGTGCTTAAAGAAAGCTGAAGTCAACATGTGGAGGCAGTGAGAAGGACTGATCTGGCCAAAGGCAGACACCTGCATCTTGTGGGATTCATCTACTTTTGAAGTGGACATCTAGAATACATGTCAGATGACTCATCTGCTGTAAGGGTCTATTTTATCCCTTCATTATAAAAGGAGCACAAATGACTTAATCAGATGGTGTCATCTATATTGCAACTGCCTAAACTATACCATGGAAAAAAACCCAGAAGAACTAAACAGGACATGGGGAAAGTAAAAAAGTAGGAGATCATATAGACCTGAGGAATTATTTGCCAGCTAAAGTACCTGCCAGGTAAAGGAGGCTGGCAGAATCCATCCCCCTCCCCATCAACATCTCCAAAGTCTTCTGTTGCCAGTAGCTAATCCTTGGCATAGTGATCCTATGTCAGTATCTAATTCTTTAGTTTGTTCTGATTCCCTAAAAAGGTCTTTGCTTTCATGTAAAACATTCACTAATCTACTTTTATGACATTGTAACCAGTTGAAAACTATGCAATTAGAAACCATTTCTGTTTCAAACTTTTTTGAAAAATAATCAGGGAGCAAACTTTTTATTTCCCAATGGACAAAGCACTCATACCTGTGTGCTTTAAACAGCCAAATGAGGCATTCTGCCTCTATATTTGCACTACCACATATCTATAAATATGGCCTTTTTCCAAATGACAACTGTTCCTAATCTGAATGCCTGCCTCCTCTCAGACCTGCCATAAATAACCTAGGTTCATTTTAGAAATGATCCTTTGTATAATGTAACCAAAGCAAAATTTTTGTTTCCAAGTAATTTATTTTAGAATCAGGATGTTGTTTTCATTTGACAATATTAAAATGTCCCTCTGCTCTACTGTTTGGAGAATAGAACATTTATAATAATGCAAAAAGGTTGAATTAAGTTTTAAGTAGAAGAGGAACAGAAGAATGTGCCTTGTGTCCAACCATTAAGACAAGTATAGAGGTACACTTTCCCTCTCAGTTTTCTTAATGGGTTTGTAGCAGCCAGTAGAACAGTAACAGGCAACTGGACAGTGGTAACATCTTAACCCACTGCAGTTCTTTGCATGGCAAATGCAAGCTAAGTCTTTACCCCTAAAATAAAAAGGGTTTTTATAGCAAAGCAACTATCAAGAATTTGAACAGTTTAAAAAACTTCATGGAGATGAGACATAGAGAGGTTTTATCACTGCTTTCTCACAATGCAGAGAAATTAACTTCAGGATGAGGATTAATGAAATATTTGCTCTCTGGCAATAACAAGTTTTATGGTACTTCCCACACCCAGTACTTGTTCTCAGCCACACCATACAGTATATTTTGCTTTTTGAGGTAATATGAGGTAGTCTTTTTTTATAGAGCTGACACAGCCATGAAATGTTTCTAACCCCTGTCTTTTGGAATGAAGGAATCCTTGAATAGATATTTTATTTTGCTTAAGTTTGTGCTAAGCATAATAAATGCATATGCCAAACATTCAATAAATATAGTTTCTTAAAACTTTTCATTGTTCAGTCAGAATCATTTCAGTTACCTATGAATATGGTTGCTTGTGCTCTAATACATTTTAATTATTTCCACAACCTTCGATCATTAGATTGTAATAATTATCATCTTTAACTCATGAAAAAAAATTAGCACAGATTTTTCCTTGAACATACATTATATCAATTAGTACTTTAACTGCCTGAGGTTTCTATATATGTTTCAGAGAGAGTGGCATGTTATGGCTGGTTCTCTGTTGTACTTAGGGAGCCATCCAGCTATTGTCATTTAGAAAGACTATATGGAGGATGGAGTATATGACTGGGAAGCCACTATTAGCTTGTGGTCACCACATAACAGCAAACATTTTTTTTCTCTGTCTATGTTGTTGGCTAATTATGTTATTTTTATTTGTTCAATAGTCTCTTAGATATTCTCCCTACATTTTACTTTTATATTCTGGAAATATAAAAATATATAAAAGTACAATTCAGTGGTTCCCAGTGACAGGACGAGGGGCAACAGCCACAGGATGGAACATAGGAAGTTCCATTCAAATATGAGGAAGAACTTCTTTACAGTGAGGGTGACAGAGCACTGGAACAGGCTGCCCAGGGGGGTTGTGGAGTCCCCTTCTCTGCAGATCTTCAAGAACCGCCTGGATGCAGTCCTGAGTAATGTGCTCTAGGCAATCCTGCTTTGGCAGGGGAGTTGGACTAGACGATCTCTAGAGGTGCCTTCCAACTCTGACAATTCTGTGATTCCGTGATTCTGTGAAATAACCATTATTACTAACAATCTTTCAAATTTATTACTAAATACACTCATATATCATTTAACATTTGTGTTGATATTTAGGCTTTCAGTCATTTGAAATGGTCAAAAAAATGCTTCTCGCCACCTCTGCCTCTGATAATATAAAGCCATCATTCAACAATATTCTGGTTTTAGTGGAAATATGACTTACACAGTTTCCATCACACTGCCTTCCAACTCCCAACCTGATCAGTATTGCTGTTCTTCGTCCCTCCAAGTTATTTTGACGCAGATGACTGTGGACTATGCAGTAAATGTGGTAATTTAAAAGCACCCTTTTCCTGACCTCCAAAACAGAAAACGGTCTTTCTTTAACCTGGATCATTTCATTGATTCCGTTTGCCACTTGACCCCTCAAAGAGTTGCAGTAGTAAAACAGAATAGTAAAAAGCTATTGAATGGAGGCCACCAGAAAGGAGGCATGAAATCCATGAGCTGGTCTTGTTTGTTTGAGTGTCATTATCATGAAACTATGATCTCCGTCTAACTCCTGAGATAAGTGGAATTGTTCCTGCTTGTAACAAAGTATATTAACCTTTATAATTTTGATTTTCATTGTGATGCTTTGTCTTCCCTTTAAACATATCATATCATTCCTAAAGTAGATGCAGCAAAAGCAAGGAACTGAGTCATTAGACAAGTGGCATAGGAAGTGAGAGCTCAAGTTTAATTTTTCGCTCTGTTACAAATGTCCTTCTCATTTTAAGGTAAGCTGAAATTGGCTTCTTAATTTTGAAATAGTTTCTTGCCATTGAGTGAGGTGCCTTTAGAGTGGTGCTAAATTGATCTGCTGACTAGATGAGACTGAAAGAATTTCTTCAGTCTTCCTACCTTGCTGGGTAAGCTTCCTGCAGCTTTAGCTGCATAAGGGACTTTCAGACTTAGACTTGCATAAGAGAAGAAGCAGAAACAGTGAGCTGGTGCAGAAGGTGGAATAGGATCACAACTTTTGGCAGCAACTTAACATCAAATTGGTTTTCCATTAACATGAAACTATGCCCTCAATTACTCATCGATAAAATGAGAATAATAACACTTTCCTTTCTGTGGTGTTATGAGGACAAACATATTAAAATTCATGATGTGTTTATATATATCAGTTACAGGGGCCAGACAGTAACCTAAATATATTTTACTGCTGGGACTAATAAAGAAATGAAATTATGTGAAATTATGTTTCTGTACAATTTGGTACTTCTTGGTGCAAATTCTAATTTATCCAAAGACTAGACTAGAGCCTTCCAGTCTACGTCCTTCCAGCTTGAAATTTTAACAGCTGTAAATTAAAATACAGAATAAGGACAACAAAAAATCAGTCCCAAAGACTTTAAGACACATTCTGAAATGATAGTGAGCCAGTTCAGAGCCAAGAGTAGATCAATGTTGTAAAATTTAACTGCATCACTGTCTCGTTCCAATGGACTGTTTAAAAATATGTCTATTTTCCCTAATAATTTTGTTATTTAACTTCATTTGTGATAACTGAGGTTCATAGTGCAATTTGTGTGGAGATGGACATGGATAAATTTGCAGAAATGGTGTCTCAGAGAACAAACTGCAACAAGAAGGATACACAAGCTGAATCTTGCTTCCTCTTATCTTGAGAACCTATTCCTTCCTGGACCGACTTCTTTGACTGCCCTTGCCTTGTGCTGTCATACAGGCTGAGAAGGTGGCACTTTATGACATGCCTGCTTACTCTTAGTAAGTCATGTGCTGAGCACTGTATAGTCTTGGTCATTTGTGCCTTTGAAAAGATGATGCAGAGAGACAACAAATCAGATTCCGTGGTGATGATATTTATACGATTCTAGATCATGTCACATTACTGCACACTTTTATCTCTGATTATTTTAATTCACACTAAAAACTCACTGATTTTCTGCTAAATAATCTGGTTGGTGATGGAGTTTCAAGATTTACTTTAAAACAAGTATGTAAACGTGAACTACTAAGTCAATTTTTCCTTCTTGTTAGCCTTAGAATGGATGTTTTCTCTCTACTCTTTTTTATTTTATTTTTTCCCTAACATCTAGTTACATTAAAAATCCTTTTGAGAGAATGTTTTCGATAGATACATCAGAGTCCTTGAGAGAAATGCCTGGAAAATTAGTTCCATGTACATTTTAGGAAATCTTGCTAACAGCTGCATTTTTCCATTAGAAATGGTTTCAAAGGCTATATAAAAAAACTAAAGCCAAATGAGGCAAAGTTTAAGTGAGAAAACATGTGTGCAATATTAAGCCAAGAAAAGGGAAACATTACTTAGAGAAATCCAGACCTTTCTTTGCAGCGCTTTTCAGAAAACATATTAGGAAGTATAGGTCAAATCTTCATTTGGTGTAAATGTGTGCAGCTCTGCTGAAATCAATGAAACTTCCTTTAAATAGTCAGACTCAAGATCTGGCTAACTTTCAGATTTCCAAATGTGTAACAAAGAGCTACAAGTAACTCAAAATGAACTGATTAAATTCATTTCCTATTTAACATCACTTGGAATTAAATGCTTAGTTGTGTACTGAGAACTACACATTTTAAAGGTATTTAGACAGAACACCAGAAAACACTTAATAGAAACATTTAAAAGATACTCAAAGAGAAAAAAAATAGTTTATGTTTGCATCCCCTGGCCTCTTCAGCCTCCTCTACCTTTACTTTTGATGAATGAAGAAAGCCTGAAAGCTTTATTTTCTGTATTTATATCGAATCTTCTTCTTTCTGCCTGGAACTCTGCAGCTGGAGAACTGGGATCAGGGTGACATCATCAGAGCCACCACTTGGAACTATTCAGAGAGAAGAAAAAGAATTGCACAAATTATAAGTGATTTCCTGACATGGGGTTAAGAGAGAATGTAAATCAATTTGTAATTTGGCCCCAAAACTGCACAAAGACAGGTTTTTAAAGCACAGCCTCATTTTTCACACCTTCATTTTCAAGCACAAATAAAGTCTCTGTTTAAAAGCCTTTTTTTCCCTTTGATTCATTTATGTGAGCAAAGTCAAAATGATTTTATAAAAAGGTAGGTTTCTCTCCTCAATTATTATCCAGGAGGCAGGATATAAACGCAATATGCTAGAATAAAGGGAATCTACTACCATATCTCTCCCAGTGACAGCAAAAAGAGACTTGTACAGCAATTAAGGCCATTGTCTTTGAGTAGTAGCTGAACTTCTAGCTTTTTTAATTTTTATTATTCAGACTTTATTGGCTCATTCAGACTCACCCTAGGACATTAATTAGAGCTGGTTCAATATAGTAAAACTTTTGCAAACCTGTCTTAAATGTATTTAAGGTTCTTCGGATTTTTTTTTCTACTGAAAGAAATAACAGGTTTTATGGCAGAAAAAAAGAATAACAAACCCAAAGATTTTTAGTTCATAATACTGTTCAAAAACTACAGCCCCCTCTCACCTTGAACTTTTCCTCTGTCTTCTAACTCCTCATCCTCCTGACTCTAGCTCTGTTTTTCTTGGCTGTCTCTGTAGTCTTTCTACATCATTTCCTTCCCCCTGGAAAATCTCACTGCTGGGGATTTCTCACTGTTCCATCTGCCAAACTGATCAGCAGCTGACCTAAAGTGTATCTTGAATTGCCATCCCAAAACTAAGCTTTTAACTCAATCTGTACAAAAACTGGAATCTCCAGCCTATGCGAAATTTGCATTTCCAACTATATTTTCATTGAGACTCAACCAAGAAGATTGAGGGGACAATAAAAAAAAAATTGGAAAAGTGTAAATTGCAATGTATTTAGCAATTTCATCTCCCTGGCAGCCCACCAACAGGGCTGTGAATCCCTTGTGCCACTAAAAGCTTTCCTGGTGGGTGGCACAGGAGCCTTAATGTCTGGGGAATTGGAGAGCAGGAGAATCTGGAAGCCAGAGTCAAAGGGACTTCTTTGGCTGTGTGTCTGCTAGGCTTCCCAGGAGATGGTAGTTTCTGGCAGCCCTGGCAGGGTTGCCTTGGGATCTGGGAGATGGATAGGCTGGCAGAAAGCTGAGGAAATTTCCATCTGAAATCCACCTGGTGGTAATCAGAATTGATTTGCAGCAGTTAAACATCTTGGATATTTTCTGAGGGAAATAATTTAGATGCATCTCCGCCTTATCCCCGGGATGTTGGCTCTGTACTGAAACATTTTGGCAGCCCTGCGGGAAGGTGTGTGTGCGAGAGCAGGTCTCAGGCCAGCAGAACTCTTGCCATGGCTGGCCCCAGCGCTGTGGGGCTGCAGGCACGGGAACGTCACCTCTTTTCCTCTCTTCCTTCTCCCTCACTGACTGACTTGACAGGAGAGAGTTAGCAGGGAAGAGAGACTCATCAGGAGCTATTTCAGGGTGCCTCATGGAAATTGGGTCAGGAATAAGAAGGAAAATGGGAGGGAAAATTAGAAAGCACTGGAGGGCTTAGTTCAGCATGACAGGATTCAGAG
Organism: Limosa lapponica baueri; assembly: GCA_002844005.1. Lineage (NCBI taxonomy): Eukaryota > Metazoa > Chordata > Aves > Charadriiformes > Scolopacidae > Limosa > Limosa lapponica. The sequence continues at coordinate 2,369,454 of KZ505647.1, read as the reverse complement.
AAGGCAACCAAAAAAGTGATGTTGTAATAAGGAGTGAGGGTAGTCTTATACTATTCCTGAAGAGGATTTCTGGCCATTGCCTTACTGCAACAAAAGTTGCTCATGTCTTTTGCTTTTACTGGACATGTCACTCAAGGAAGTCCTCAAAGCCTGGAAGCTGCAGAAGTCAGGTTGATGAGGTGGCCTTCTGCCTGCCTGGGGACATTTGCTAGTGCATCTGTTTGTTTTCTTGTGCTTTACTCTAGAAGCTGAGTTACAATGTAGGGCTATACTGAATCAGCCAAAGGGGTGATATGGGCCTGTGTCTAGGAAGAGAGGGCAGGGAAGAGACAGGAGAACAGCAGAAGAAATCCTCTCCTTTTCCTGTTCCTACCACAGCTGTCTAACTTGTTAACAAACAAGGCTCCTGCAAGCACTCTCAGGTTTTATTTGTACTACACTCTGAAGGTGGTCCTCAGATACGTAATCACCCAGAAATAAATGCCCTGAATATCAAACTGGAGTCCTTGATGAAAGCAGAAATGGAGAAAATGCAAGTGCCTGCCTTCGTCACCTTGAAGACAAGACTAGCTCAAGGCATAAACATTTTCAAAGTTATGCAACTTCTATATTCAGATAATATCATATACTGAAGTCATTTGTCCAAAGCAAGCCCTTCTATCCAACAGTTTAGGCTTCAATTTGTTAATGTTTTCCAGCAAATGTACATTTGTGAAAAAAAAAATGCAATTTACTTTTGCAGTCTCTGCAGTAGTTTTGAATTCTCCTAGGCCTGTTAAAATGATTTGTGCATTTTTTTATGGCACAAAATTACTGGCGAAGGGTCAGAGATCTCGCTCAGAGGATTCTAGCAAGGACAGAATTTGGCCCACTGCATTATGATTAAAACATTTATTTCTTTTTTATAGAGTTAATTCCCCTGAAAACAACCTGTTCTGGTAAGTTTTGTATCTCTCTGTAGCTGCAGTAACAAAAGTATCAAATAATTTCATTATTATTTTCTATTACCTGTATCACTAAAATTCATCTTTATTCATGCACCTTGAGGATTTTGAAGCCAGAAAGAACCACAGGTCCTAATCACATCTTTTTAGACAGTATTACATTCTTCCGAGGATGAGTCATAGTGAGAAGACTTTGAGGCTTTAATCAGATTACTTAGTAAATTGATGTAAAAGTCATCAAAGCGGATTGAAGTTTCATCTACTGCGACAAGTTATTCTGCTTCCTTGAAGGAACACACAAACATACTCCAAAATATTTCTGTCTGTAAGCTTTTATCTGATCATTTTCAGTGTAGTAATAAAGCAGAGGCTTGTATTCTCAGTGAATTAAAGTCTGCTTACATAGTCAGGAAATGTACTTATAAAAGCTAGAAATCACCAGGTGATGTATTTCAGTACTTTTCCAATATTTCAGCCATTCTTGGAACCCATCAGCCAGAACTGCAGCAGTTAACAAGAGAGACACCTCTCTTTTCCGGAGTTCAGCGTTCGTCATGACGTGCATTGAGATGCTGCCGGGGCTGCCAGGGTTTAGCAGCCCATCCTACACCCTGGCATAATTCTGTTATTGATTTCTGCCATGCTGCACTATAGAGAACTAATTTCACATTGCATTTCAAGGACAGCACAGCAGGCAGGGACACCGTAGCACAGAAAGAACACAAATTGAGAGAACACATTTAATTTACTGCGCACTATGATACACTGTCTGTAATTGGGCTCTGTGAGGGGCCACGTCTCTCTGATGTCATCCCAAACTGGGAAGAGCTGAATGATGAAAGAGTAGTGACAAGGGGGTAGGGGAGGCTTAATGTGTGGTGTTAGGTGGCAAGACTCCTACTCTTCCTAGCTCCTCTCAGAAATCTGACCTTCAGCTAAGTCAACCAGAATATTCAAGCTGTCATTTTGTTTGTTGCAAAGCAAAAGGGGCAGTGACTCCCCAGGGGGTGTTCTGGACGGGGCTCTAAAATCTTTATTCTCTCCCAAACCTGTGAGCTGTTGGTGGTTTACATACTGCATGTTCACAGCACAGGGATTTTGACAGGGCTGAGGCCATGATGCTCAGGGCCGCAGGCAGTGTCTCCAGGAAGCTGACCGGCTGAATTCTGACCCAGGTAACCATCTTAACACTGTTGCGATTTGAACATTGGATTGGAGACATGATAGAGCTCGTATCTCTTATTTCTTCTTTCACACAGTAGCCAAACTGGTAGAAAAGAGTGCCACTACGGTAAAGATATCCTGGGTAGTTTCCCTGAGGTAAATGGAACATACTGGTTTGAAGCAGCTGCAGTTTGAGCTGGTAGGTGTGAAACAACACAGCGGTCACTCTCCTTGCCTCTGTCCCCTTCACCGCTGCTTTCTTTATCTTCCATTACGAGGAAGATACTTCAGAGTTTTCATGCCAATCCAGAGATTTCTTTAGCCAGGTACAAAAACACCTGGCATCAAGAACAAAACTCTTTCTTCTGTGGGACTGGAAGAGGTTCAAAAGAGAGTTCCATCTCTTCATCAAAGTGAATGCTGTCAGAAGATTTTTATTTTAATATAGCTGATGCAGACTCTATACTTCTTTAATAATAAAGCACACATGCATAGCAAGTGAAGATGGCACTAAATGGCATCATATCCAAAGCATATTGCACACCTACAACAATGAACTTTTGGAAGGTTTATCTTTGTGTGAAAAAATAAAATGGTGGAGCAGCTCTGAGGACATTTAAAAAAGATTTCAGTCTGTAAAGACAAATGTGGAATCTGCAGTGTCTTGCGGAATCTGACATCAGGTAAAATGAGAACCAGCAACTGAAAAAAATACTATCAGAAAATCATGAATTAAAAGTAGAAAACCTGAAAGAGTTTGCCAGACTATAGAGCAGAGGCAGACCAGATTGTGTTTCACAGTTGTGCTACCAAAGAGCAAAATCATAGGAACAGTCAACAAAACAAGAGATAACTACAAAGGGAGGCAACATGGAAGACAGCAGAAGGTGTGGAAGAAAACACATACAAAACATTGTACAGACCTTGGATAGAGGTGAAGAAACAAACAAATAAACAAATTTGCAAAAGAGAAACTAAGATTGTAAGAATACCTGATGGATATATCATTAGCTGGGATGCAAACTGGAACACAACTGTTAATCTTGATTACTTGCGAGATGGGTAGTGGCACTGCAGTTAAAACAATGGCTGAGGTTATCTTAAGGCATATGCCTGTTTCTCTCCATTAGCTATAAATGAATTGTAGAGGACCAGTTCAGATGAAAATGTCTGTACTGGAGATACAGTGAGGTAAGGTACGTTTACTATCCAGGAGTCCCTGAAAGAGGTGTCATGTATAAGATGTGAGGAGCCCACATGTGAGAAACTGGACTGGGACCTAACACCATGAAAACAAAAAGAAAAATGTAGAAAAGCAGAAATTAAAGCAAAAGAAATGAAGATATAACAAGGAAAAGAAAAATTCCCCAAAGGTGAAAAGTGCCATACAGAAAATTATGAGCTAAAAACATTGGTGTTGTTAAAGAATGTGAATAAAATGGTAAAAACTTACTAGTCCAGTGTTATGCAGGTAGGTAAGTTTAATTAAACTGTGGATCTCCTGTCCAGGACTGGCACACATCTGTTTGTACACACTGGAAGAAAAACTGCATGCTGTTTTTAGCTTATTCTCACCATCAAGAAGCATCATTCTCACAGAAGATGAATGGCTCTTAGACATGTAATCTCATGAGATCTGTATTTGCTAGATATGACATCCCTGCTATGATAATGATGGGTAAAGGATTGCAATGAGATTTCCACTAGATCAAATGTTCTTAAAAAATGTGGGATTTGGGCATATTATATACAAAGAAAAACACCCAAAGTCTTCTGGTATTATGGAAAAAGAGTGTTGAAATTTTCAAAAGGATCCTTAGAAATGCAGAATAACCTAATAGGCAAGGAACAGAGGTCCTCCCTTGAACCTAGAAATGCAATTTCATAACACAGCATAATACATAATACTGAATTAACAATTTCCCACAACCAAAAGGGGAAGATCATGTTCCTACTTCCCACTTCACATCCTTCCCAGTCCTCCTTCCCTTCCCTGTTCTTCACTGATCTGCACTCTTGGCACTAGTGTGGTGTCTGACCTGGATTCATCTCATTGGAAAACTAATCCAACAAAGGAAACCAGAGATAATACTTTGTCAGGTTAATAAGTTGACTTAGATATCATGACCAGGCAAGTGCCAAAAGCAGTGTTAGATAAGGGAAGGAACTAGCAGTAGGGAATGAAAGTTGGACTGTCTCTGGATCTAACTCAATGTGCTGAAAACAGGGCAAGTATGAATTGGTGTAAGCAAATTAAGACAGCAAATGCAAAATGTATCTTCTGATAAAGGATGACATGACTTCAATGCCTTTCCAGCCACAAGGCAATGTTTGTAAGCATTATGATAGACCATAGGTATCAAAATTGTCATTTCTAGTGAGGATATGCATATTTTCTGGACTGTTGTGGCTCAGTGAGGGACAGCCTGGAGAAAAATATTATAGACATTCTGAGCTTCCTGCAGAGGCAGAGAGGAAGACATGGTTGCAGAGGAGCCACAGACCCAAACAACATCATGGGAAAGTGCTGACTGGAGTACTAGAGTAACTGAAGCCTGCAGCCATCTCTCTTCAGAGATCTACAAGACATGGAGACCAGCCAAGGGACTGATGGAGAGCTGAGATGCAGTATAACAGATGGCGTGTTGTTTTCCCTCTGGAAAGGGAAGATGTAAGGCTAGCCACAGATGTAATAAGAGAATAGATTTTATTGATCTAAACTAGTGGTGCTAACAGCCAGACTAAGTGATGTGTACAAATCTCTCTTCTTCCCTCACAAGTAGTCTCATCTTTTATCTGTTTATTTTCACTTTAATACTGTGACACTTTGGTTTTAAAATTTGGCTCAGGGATTTCCCAAGTGGCCTCAAAGTATCCTACAGTCATATCTGCTCTGGTAATCTAAATGAGACAAGGGTTAGGGCTGAGTAATGGCCCCAAACCATCTTTATGGTGACACATCTAGCATAAACCTTGGCACGGTTTTGAAGTGAGCAATTCTTGAGCACAACTTGGTGTTTAAGAACAGTGGGGGCCATTTGGATGTCTACAGTTTTTCAGGGGAATGGTAAGAGATTGTGGCTGTATGGCTACAGCCCTGCCAAGACAGTTATCTTTAGGGCGGGATAAACTGCCTCAACTTGTTTGATTTACTAGCATAGACATCAGCCACAATTTCCCCGCACACTGCTCAAACATCTGTGCCTCTGTACCTGGAACTGTCACATAAAGGAGATACCTACCTTTAACAGTGCCATTATAATTTGTAGAAAAGGGTGGTGGGTGGATATCATTGCAAAGTTACCATTCCTGCGTGGAACAAGAAACCTGGGGTGATGTATGCTGTATGTGGCTGATAACGTGTAATGACTTTGAGATGCAAGATGTCTGGAAGGTGCCTGAGGGATTACCCTCCTTTGCATCCTGCAAATATTTATTTATTTATTCATTTATTTATGGTGAACAGTAAGAGGAAAAAGCAGAGGATTATAACCTAGATCTTTGCGGAGCTGGCATGAAATCATGCAGCATGTCCTAGATGGATATCTTTGGAAAAGCATGTCCTGCAAAAATAAAAGGGTCTTTTGATTTCTATCCTTCTCCTAGGCCTTACAGCTCTTTCTATATCTGCCATTGCTATCCATGGGATATTTTTTCTCCTCTCTCCTCCATAGATACTTCTCTATGTCTTTTGTCTTGTACTTCTTCTTCTCGTGGTTCTGAGAGTTTTCAACTCTCAACTAAATCAGCTAATTTCTATGTTCTGAAAAATTGGGGGATTTGCAAATACCGCTGTCTCCCACTGGCAGAGGACATCACCCACCCCATAGAGACTTTCCCAGGTTTACTGTTCTGTACTTTCACTGGATGATCCTTGTCTCCCGGAATTTGGGGGGTGTAGTTTTCCATATTCTACTTATCTGTCTAGTTACATTTAATATTGTATCAATATGTTCATATTAATTATAAATGCTTCAAGACAGGATTTTGATGGTATATGACTTGTTGCAAACTCGTATCTAAAAAGTTTCAGCTGGTGAACACAGATTATCTGGAGTGGGAAGTGATGTGAATCTGTTTCTTTTCTTTTTTACTTCACTTTTTTCAGCACCCTTTAATGTTTTTGGTTTTTTTCTGATTTAAGCGTTGTCAGTGTGTCAAGTTGTGTCAGTCTCTTCTCTTCTATGCCATAAAGGGTTACAAGGATAAAGGAACACACACATTTTGAAGTGCAACATTGTCATTGAAAATGTAACTAAACCCAAAGTTCACCAAAAAGCAGCGCTGAAGTCACTCTTACCTTCAAGAGAAGTAGTTTTCCAAGCCTTTTCTCCTTCATTTCTTCAGTAGTGTATGTTGCAGAGACATTTCACACTGCAGAAATGATGATTGAAGATGATCAGAGGGCTGGAGCACCTCTCCTGTGAGGACAGGCTGAGAGAGTTGGGACTGTTCAGCCTGGAGAAGAGAAAGCTCTGGGGAGACCTTATAGCAGCCTTCCAGTTCCTAAAGGGGGCTACAGGAGACATGGGGAGGGACTCTTTATCAGGGAGTGTAGTGATAGGATGAGGGGTAATCGTTTTAAACTGAAAGGGGAGATTTAGATTAGATATTAGGAAGAAATTCTTTACTGCGAGGGTGGTAAAGCACTGGAACAGATTGCCCAGAGAAGTTGTGGATGCTCCACCTCTAGAAGTGTTCAAGGCCAGGCTGGATGGGGTTTTGGAAAGTGTCCTTGGCCATGGCAGGGGGGTTGGAACTCAGTGATCTCTAAGGTCCCTTCCAACCCAAACCATTCTATGATGCTATGAAATGTATTCTGATCCATTTAGGAGTTGCTGGTTTATTTGCAAGATTTTCATTAGCATTCAGAAACTTGCAAACCTTTGCCATTTGGCATGGCAAGCACATGAACTATTTAGGCTTACATCTGGTTTGCAGAACAAAAGTTTGCAAGCAAACCTTTATGCCAGCATAAGCAAACGAACAACTTTTCCAAATGCTTCTGGTCTGAGATGGATATGAGTACCCCCAGGAATCAAAAGCATTCAGTGTTTTCCATGAGCATGCTCATAAACTTGATGAATACCTTACAGAATCAAGTTGGAGAAATATTAGGATTCTTTAAGTTTCTACTATAATTAGCTTTTAAATATATGTTTATGAGATTATGACTTTGGATACTAGACAACTACTTTGAAATAACAGACTATAGTATGAAATTTCCATTAGTACAAGGGTGCCTTCCATTGAGTATTAACATGAAAAAATCACATTTAGACAAATTATACTGACTGAAGATCTCACAAAAAGTAATCACCAATAAGGGAGCTTTCTAATGGGTTGTGCCTGCTCTGTAACTTGTTCAAATGTAATGAATATCATTGTTAACGGTCTGAAGAAAGTTGCAAAATGTCCCTTGTAAAATATGTGAAGACAGCTTTTTTTTTTCCACAGACGGTTGGATACTCACATTAACAGGTCCATTTCATAGAGAAATCTGCATTACTGGGCGATGTGCAGTTATGTGAAAAGTACAAGAGTAGTACAATCTAACAAGGTAAAAACCCTGAAGTCTAATGCTGAAAGCTGATGGTGAGTTCACATGAGGAATAGGGAACATACACTTAATGCTTTCAGTTGCACATGCACCAAATCAATAATAAAATAACACTTGATTCAGAAATTTCTGGGTCAACTTCTGTAGTCTGTGGTTTGTATCACACAGAAGGAAGACCAAGCTCCTCTTCAATTAAGAGTCTAGAAACTTACAGAAAAAACAGAATAATGAATATCGACATGAGAAATAAGTGATCCCACCCCTCATCCCAATTAATTGCTGCTGTTTCCTCATCCTCATAATTGCTGCTGTTTTCCTTGTCTGATCCCTATATGTCAGCTGATTCTGTTCAGTAATGACAGATAAACTTTCCAATTATGAGGACTAGGAGTAAAACATATCAGAGCTGGACAGTGTATGTATTATGAAATTAAACCACTAGTCATGTGTACTCCAATGAAAACAAACTGATTTTTTGAGGACAAAGGCATACAAAGGACTATTGCTCAAAACCCAAAACTGGTTTTGTCCAGTATGCCATGCTGATATGAGTCCAGGGTTGGTTTTGCTTCCTGTGAGCACGGTGAAAGTCCTGAATTTCCCATCAGCTATACTGTGTCAAAAAATGGAAAACTCTTCACCATCATTTCACAGCATTTCACACAGCATTTTTATACTAATTGGTTGTTTGACTCTTAATGGACTATATTTTTCTGTGTCCCTGTAAACAAGGGTTTTGTGGACTTTTCAAGAAAAATCTGGGATATTAGTATTTCTTGGGAATTTTATTCTTGTCAGAGATATCCCTCCTTCCATTTCAACCTTTGTTTTTCTCTTTAGCAGTAAAAGCACTATTCAAACAACAAAGCAAAAATAACAATAAAATGAAATTTCTGCCTGGCCAGGATATTTTTCAAAGAAAACTGGCTTTATTATGTCTGCTATTATTTCCAGACATAGAATTTGAGAGATTTTTAGAATGGAAGAGCAAATAAGCTGTGAATGTGACTTCTTAAATATTTCAAGGGTACCTACTGCATTATAGGCTTTTCTGAAAAGAAACAAATAACAATGACCTCTAAAATTCATCACAATGGAGTAAAGTGGCTGCATATATTTGCCCATGTATGTCTTACATAGAGACACTGTTCCTCAAGGCACTTCAGTGTCATTTAAAAAGGGAGAGCAGCCTCCAATATTCAAAGTAATTGGCAGCATAATGACTCATATATTTACGGGACTCTCAAGGATGGCTCAATTGTTTGAGTAGCCAAAAATGAGTGTCTTCGATTAAAAATAATATTGATCACAGACTTGTGATAAGCCACCTATTCAGAACATAAACAGAACTTTTCTAAAATTATGTGTCCATTTGTCCATTTTTGCATGTCTCATCTCAGCAGAATTCTAACATTTCTCTAGTGCAGAGTAGGATTTATTTTCCTGAATATTATGAAAAACTTTTGTTTCCCAGTCAGAATTTTTTTCTGAAATCATCACATTTCTTCTGTTTTGTCAACAATTATAAAATAAATTCAATAAGTTACAAAGTAAATTGAGTTCAATTACATTCTTTGGCTCCTTAACCATTGTCTACTTTTCTCCCTAAGGCAGCAATACTTCAATTTGAAAGAAATTATGGTATCTCAAGATTAATTTTTCATTTCTTCCAAAATAATGTAAAAACACTTTTTGTTTACAGTTTTTGAAGGGAATTGTCTCTCTCATTTTATGGGGTTTTCTTTTTGTTAAAGTTTATTGGTGTGCTTGCAGATCAGCTGCATTTCCAAGGCATTTTTTTCTTGAAAATATCTTTGTTGAAATTCAACAAAGGTGGGGGTTTAGGGGAGGAGGGGGAGAAGTTAGCATATTCCCTGTATTTCCTCTATTACTTAAAACTTTCATACAGAATTCCCAAAGACCAGGTTTTTTTGCTGTGATTACAAATTAGCTGTCTAGTGTTGCAAAGTGAAAATTGAAAATGACAGTATATTTCCTTTTTATTTGAGATAGATGTGATTTTTTTAGTAGATAGTGTAGGACAGTGTCTGTTAACCTCTAACATCGCAAGGATTACTTCTTTGCTGTATACAGGCTTATCATATCAGGACACATAAATAGAGTCACATTTCAATAAGCAAAAATAAGACCCAAAGAGCCAGTGAGCAGTAATTTCTATATTCTAATCCAAAATATAACTTCTGTTAGACATTTTTCTTCCACCAGCATTTTTTTCCCATGCATTGAAGGAACCATCACATTTTTGGAAAGAGGAAACATAACCAAAGTAAGAATTAAAAGGCTTGCATAAACAAATATGAATCTGGATAGGCTGCCATGAGAATCGTAGCCAATCCTGCTCTGTAAGGATGTTCTTACAATTCAAAGCACGCCATAGTTTTTTAAAAAAATGTCGTTTGATGCTATATATTTGTGCTGTAAAACATTTGTAACATATAATGATGTAAGAGGCCAGCTGGTCGCTAATGGTAACAGCATACTTTACCAGCACTATCATCAGAAGGACTGTTGAAGGCAGATGGCCCTTTTTTTGCAGCTTTATCCCGTTAGAGATCTTACCAAGGACAGGCGCCCTACAAACCTCACAGTAATGAGAAGAACATTGCTTTATTGACTATAAAGCCTTCCTGCAAATAAGTTTGAAAGCAATATGTGCTGGAGAAGACCAGTGGTACGTACGTTCATAACCAAAATAGAGGACTCTGGACTGAAGCTTTGTTAAATGATGCCTATGTTCTGGAAAACTTTTCACAGAAATACTGGATTGGTATTCAAAGCTGCTGTAATACAGAGAGCTACTTTTCTATTTTATTTGAGAGAGGCACACAAATTATGGTAGTTAATTATTGTGCATCCTCTCATTTCATGCCCATACTGCAAGGAGTTAAAATACAGACATAAGGGGAAAAATTACTTAGACTCAGCTGATCATACAGAGATTAATTTTGATGATAGTATCATTGAAACATGTTCTACAGTTTGATAGCCCAGATGCGCGTTTTCCCTGGATAACAAAGGTTCAATTGGTTATGCTTCTTTTGCTTTTAGGGCTCTCAGAAATAATATTGTCACAGTCTCAATTTCTTTTTGTCTTATGATAAGGAAAATGACCTGTTTTGAAACAGTGTGTCATATTTTGCCTGACTAACAATTGCTATTTAGCTTTCTGGTGGGATAGTGGGTTTGTTCTTTCAGTTTTTGGTGGTTTTTCAAACGTGTTTTCCAGTGATTTGTCTGTCAATGCCTTCAGGACCACACAGTGTTCCTGTTAAATCACTATCTTCCATAGCAAGTGGATTTTGTCCTCTAGTACTCTGGTTACGTACTTTTTGGTAAAGGGGAATCATATAGCAGGCAATTTTCTAAATCCTGTTCACTCTACGTCTTACACTTCCATCATCGACAGCTTGTCTTTTAGCAAAGGCAGCCACAAGTACAGATCTATATTATTACTATCTTACATGTACATAAGAACTGTAATAATTCATTCATTTTTATTTGAGTTCTTCAGAGGTTTTTCTGATTGTTTTGCCTAACCCATGTGGTTAGCCAGAATTTAGGGTTCTATGGGTTATTTCTTCCAGGAGGAAAAATTGAGAGCTATTTCTTTGGGGCATAATCTTTCTTTATTTACTAAGAATACACAAATTATGTTCTCTAGAATGCCAAAAGGAAATTGCAACAGAGGATAACATATTTCTTCATGGTTCCTACCATATTTCTGTTGGCACTTAAACGCTAAGATTTTTGTCTTGTCTCCTCACAAACAGTCTTGTGCTTTTTGTAACTGCCTTTGTCTCCTTTCCACTGTTGGGATTTTGGGGCTTGATTGTGTAAGAGACACAGTACTTTTTCATCTTCTTCCTCAGAGACTCCTCTGCCTACTCAGTTTAAAACATTGAACACATTCATAGATGCCTTTTTATAGATCAGTGGCTTTAAGCTGAATTTTGACTGGAGACACAGTATTTCTTTCACCTGGTTACATAAATAAATGTAATGTTCTTGCAAGGAAGGATATAGGCTTTGTATTCTTTAGTTTGGTAAGGATTAACTCAGTGCAGAACACTTGCTGGGTATCAGTAATGCATTCTGTTACAAACTGCATAGCACACATAGTGAAGACAAAGGATGCGCAGTCTTCAGCGCTGCACTCCATAGCTCAGGGGAGCTTGCAGGAAGATGTGAATACAGCTTTCTCTGGCAACATTTTCACTGATTAAAAGTACAGATTCGGCATTTTCCTTCCCTTTCTTCTGCTATTTGTATAAAGAACAGGTCAGAATCTTGAGACCATTAAAATACTTGATCCACTCTAGAAATGTGGGATTTTATTCCTTTGGTTTTCAGTTCACTGAGCTGTTGCTATGGATTTTAGCAGCTTGACCAAATAGTAGGATTTTCAGATTTTCCAAGAAGTTAGAGAATCAAAGGCCAGTCAATCACATAGTGTTAGCTGAGAAAACAGCAGTCAGAAGGTTCCATCTACATCAATTTCATTGTCTGGTTCTCAGGGCTAGGTCCATGCTCTGTCTGATTGTAGGCAGTCTTGGGACAAACCTAATTGGTTCCTCATCCAGCATCCACGCTGTGAATCAGCACCACAGCATCACCCTTTTCCACACACGAAATGTCTTGAAAAAGGAAGACAGACCAAAAATGTCCCTAAGGCATTTGCTGGTGTTAAAGAAATTCCCTCTTGGACATTTACTCTGCTGTGAGTCTGATCAATAGTTTACAATCGAGGAGGTTGACTTAATTTCCAGGTAAGATTCCTCATGCATGTAATAACAGTGAGCATGAGCAGTTCAATGAAGACAGCTACAGAGGCACTAGAGCTTACAGATTTAAGACCTTTTATGTGGCTTTGTGTTGCAAAACCTATCTTTGTTATTTATTGCATCATGTTAACTGAAAGAGTACTTGGCAATGATTTATTTTACATATATATATATTATTTTTTACTTTGAAAAACTCTCCTATGCATGTATCTGACGTCTTGAATATGGCATAGAGTGTGGTTCTGTTCCTGTAGACACTTGATCTGTGACCTTATATTTTGACTTGTGTGCAACTTACTTCACTTCTCCAGAAATCATCGACTCTAAGCTAGAAAACTATGCTTTCATTAAAAGCAACAAAGAGAGCAGGTACCTCCACAGGGTGAAATATTCCACCTGTGTTGGAGATCCATTCTACGATGGACTAATGGGTGGGATTCCACCCATCTCTCCTAACCATAAAGAGAATTCAAGTCACTGTCTCAGACAAGACACCTAAATCTTGCACATGGAAAAGTTCAAGGATATGAGTCCCACCTTTGCTCCTCTGTGTTTCATGAGAACATGGCTTTTACCTACCCCATGTATTTATGTGTTTGTTAGGGTGGGTCTTGCCTTTGTATGCACAGTCCTCCAGACATGCTGCAGTTCTGAGCTCTGCAGGGATCTCTTTATGATCATTGTGATACAAACAATACTGATATTGATTTTTATATCCTGAACAAAATAACATCTCATCTTTTACAAATTGAAATGTGCTCTTTGCTCCTGAAAGGAGCTACTCATCACAGTGTTTATTTCTTTAGCATTAAATGATGTTTGCCAGGCATAGTCAGGAAGTGGCCATGATTCCAATAACATCACTCGTGGCAGGTATGACATAGGTGGGGAAGGAGCTGCTCAAGGCCATGGCACTTGCCTCATCATACAACCCCGCAAAATATGGATCATATACCAGCTGGTGGTAATGAGAGAGAGTTTGCATCCTTACCTCCTTCCCAAAAATCCATCCTACACAATTCAACATACTGGACTAGAATCAAATTTAATTACATTTTACTTGATGGTTTTATTGCCATGTTGAGACTGCAGGACACCGTTAGACAATGACCATGTTCCCTTTGTAGTATACATAGCTACAGTACTTCTATTGCTGTAAAATGAAAATAATAATGAAATGCAAGCTGCTAGCAGTACTTACTGCAGAGCTTTTGATATTTGATTTCCAAGATCTGTTTAAGAAAAACCTGATATTTGTCACAAATTAGCTATTGTTTTCCCAATGGTTTGTTTTCCACTTTTCATCACTTTATTAATGAGCAGAAGAGGTTACTGTTATTTTATTAGATAGAAAGGAATCTTAGACCATGTTTAGAGCAAAAAATGCCAGCTGATGTGAATTAACCTGGATTGCCTGAAGTGGGTATTGCCCAGCCATCTTCCTCACTGCTGCTCTGGAAGAGCAGCACTGCACAGAAAAAAGGAGCTTGCAGCCTTATGTATTTGATTAAAGGCTTGTCTGCTTGTCTGTGAACTGTGGCAGGTCAGAACTTGGTACCGAAACTGGCTCAGACTTACTTGGCACGAGAAAAGCAACCTGAAGAGGAGGGGATAGTTGTTTGTGTCATCCTGATTTACCCTTTCACCCAACACCCTAACTCTCATGGAAGGGTTTGGTTAGGTCAGATGCCTGAAGATATGTTAATGGTGGTTAACTCTAATTTAGGATGTCATTGTTGTGGCTCTTCCTACTGCCTAGAGCCTAGCCTGGAGCCTTGTGAGTTAAAATTAACTGTTAAGTGGTCAGTTAGTTCTCAATAATAGGATTCAATTCACTAAGCAAGAAGAAAACTTCCCCTGCAATAAATAAATAAATAAAAAGGATCAGTTTTCCTCAGGCTTAATGAGCTCAATTTGTTCAGTAAAGAAAGATCCAGGGACCTACTAGAACCAGGGGAACAGAGAAAACAAGTTGGCAAGGGAGGGAAGTGAGCACAGGCAAAGGGAGGACGAACAAGGTTTGGTTGGACAAACTTTCAGATGGGGTCAGACAACTCATGTAGCTTCACCTTCAGAATGCCTAATCCTGGTGGGTACTTTGGATCCAAGAGGCTGTAAGAATGCTTTAAACTGAACCAGTCTTTTTATGTTTCATTAAAAAACACATTGCTATTAAAACATGCTCTGCTATTAATACTCTTAGTAGCTAAGCCATAGGATCTATGTTGATATTTCCAGTGCACTCAAGGGCACCTCACCTCCATGCCCCTGCCCCCCAAATATTAGATGTTATATTGCCAAGCATTTCCAAGTTAAAATAGAGCTTGTAACTTCATAGAAGCAGATGTTCATGATAAGCATTTACAGAAGGAAACTCAAGAACATTTTCAAGCAATAATGCAGAAATAAAGCACTTAAGCACACCAAAATGTCTTTGGGATTTTCTCAGGCTTCATTTAAACACTTGATGCCTCTTTCCACCTCCCTACCCCCCAGTAAATAATGTAACATTTAATATTCTGCAGAAAATACAATGAGCTAAAATATTTATCACCCTGTACTTTCTCACTGTGCCTTTATTAAGTCTAATAACTGTACATTAAAATAATTGCTTTTGCCTGCTAAGGAGTACTGGAAACTTGGAACAGTAAAAGTTTAAGGCAAGCTGTTTATATGAAATCAAGGACTTTTGTTTACAAAAGGCAGACATTAGCCAAGATGTGCAATTAGCACAGTAGCATCTTTTTGCTTAAAACAAATAAGAAATTTAGACTAACAAAATCTGACTGTAAATCAGTAAGAAATGGAACTCTGATCCATGGATTTTCTTTTTTTTTTTTTTTTTTTTTTTTTTTGGCAATGTTTTCCATCTCTTGATTCATAAGAAAATATGAGTTTTATATCCTTTTTTCATTAAAGTAAAAAACATATTTTGTTTAAAAATAAATTAAATGTGATATATTTATTGAGATTTACAGTTAAATTAAATAAATGATGGTAATCTGAGTTTTCCAGTTAAAGTTACAAGAGGATAAATATATAACTAGTTACTTGAAAATGAATCAGTTCTATATCAACTTCTATATCACTTTTCAGTCTCACTATGTCTGAGTTCTTCAGTGTTATGAAAAACTATGTGTACCCAATGATAATGTCTAAAAACTTGTCATATATTCTTTAGCATCATCTTTCCAGTGGGAAAACTATGTGCAGGGTAGGATTTATAGAAAGTCTAAATTTACATTATGGTAGAATATTTGTGTCTATAAAAAGTATAATATTTAATGCATCTGTATGCTTTTATGGCTTTTAATTTTTTAAGCAGTTATTCTTTGATTAGCTTTTTCCTTTTTTTTAATTTTTTTTTTCAGCCTACAAACTCTGAACTAAAATATATGACCAACAGTATACTTTCTATGGCTGCATAATTTAGCACATTTGTTCTGTCTATGGAATAATCACATTGGGCTTGTCACTTTTTCTTAATTAGAAAATGTAAAATTTTTGGGTATGAAACTTTTATGAAAAGAATATTTGAATTCAGAAGGGTGTTTTTGGGTAGAAAATGCATCAGATAGATTGCAGTCCAGATACTCTCCTGATTACATCATGCACCCGTAAGATTGGAAAAGTCAATAGTCAAAGCCAGGCTTTAATTTAAACAGGACTTTGACCACCGCATGAGTGTCTAACCAGCAGAGGGAGAAGGGTGGGGAGGTCTTGTATTTTAGGAAGAAATCTGAAAAAATTGTAGGAGGAAACCAAATTTTGCAGCAAATGCTTTTCTTAATAAAAGATGTCTCAAGATAGCCTTATAATAATACCAAAATGTGTTGAAGTTTCGTAATTTTGTTCAGAATATTTGATTCACACAGATTTGTATGTTAGCTATGTTGCAATATTGAGGCAATTTTGCACATATAACTAAGTAAATTTATACTGTTCTGTTGAGGTCAGTAAAATCTATTTGAAATGTTATTTCACTATATTTTAGTGGCCACGTTGTAGAAAAAATACGTGCAATAAGCTTGTAACTGAGATATCTTAGCAGTTTTGATCCCAAACTAGTTGAAGTGTATCTGGATAATTTTAGAGTAAAACTCATTTGTGATATTTAATGGTATTTAAAATTTTATGAAAATTTGTGCTTTCAGTAAAAAAAATAATTTTATTTCTCATGCCTCATATTTATAGAGAAAAAAGATTCTTCAAGTTCTCAAAATCCAAAAGTAGAAAAGAAGAATCCCTAGATTAGTATTTTAGACAATAAAGGCTGTTAAGTTAATATTTGTATTATTATTTTTACCCTGGTGTCAGAAAGATCACAAAATTTCAGAAATTTCAATTATGAAAAGTAACAGGAAAAATAATAAGCAGTAATATTAAAAATATGCTTCAGATATAGCTTGTATACTACAAGTCAGTGGGTTCTAACTCTAAGTAAAAGTTGAAGTGTATGCACTATTCTGTTATTAAGTATTATTCAAGAAAAATAAAGCACCTTCCAGGAGTTATGCCCTTTCTTAGAGGACCAATTTTTATTACTAACTTTTAACTTCTATTAATTAAATAATTTATCCAGCATTCAGAGAGAAGATGTTACACTTTTGTCAGGGCACTCCATATCCTTCAATACAACTATGTGCCTTCTGTGCAGATGTAACTCTGAGATAACAAGCTGTAATGGTGCAACATGCAGCACTGTACATACAAATAATGCCATCTGGGGCTGTTGCTGAGTTATTTCGCAATTCAGAGGCCACTGCTCATTTGCGTCATCTGTCGAGGGAATGTCAAAGACGGGAGAGGCATATTATTTCCAAAGCTGGGTTATTTTGATTAGTTTTCCTATCTCAGCCTGGTTGAGTTTTGCTCAGGAGTTGAACCCTGCTTGGGATGCCATCAGTAGGGTTTGACATCATGGTGACTGTAAGGTTCTCCAGTTGGAACCTTTGCCTGCCAAGGCTTCACAGCACCGAGCTGTGTTCCTCTTAGCACTGTCCACAGCCTTAGTAAGAGCAAAAGGAAAGCTACAGCTGGCAGATCAGGTATATCAGGGGAATAAGGAAAATGATTACAAGGCTGGCATTTAAAGTGCTGTAGGAAGTCATGTCCGTGACATACAGTGATAGATGGCTTAATGAGAGCGACTGGAGTCCAGAGGTAGAATCCATCAATTAGCGCTGGGAAGCTTTTTTTCTCTCTAATATTTCAGGTCTACAAGAACTAGCCAAATCTTTCATTTGTTTTATAGCAGCAGGAAACCAGCATCCTGAACATATGAAGGCTGAAGTATATTTTTCCACTTGTTATCTTTAATCAATACCATCACACTTAACATGACAACCTACAGCCTTCCACCACCTAGAACTAGACATTACTGTGTGAAACCACACGCATATGTCATCATATCAGCACACCAGACTTTTTCCGTGTTGTTGTTTCATTTGACTCCCCAAAGTAAGTGCTTTAGCTTTTCCTCAGAAATACAAAAAAAATGAAAAATATAAACATTTCATTGTACCTCTGCTTGAAAAAGAGCAGCTCCACTTGGATTTAAGCATGCATACACTACTATATTTAAGAATATCAGACAACAGGACAGGTATGGGGCCTCTTGGGTCATTTAGTATAATCTCCACCATAGACAATGACATCATATAATCCCTTTTAAAAAGCAGGATGTTTAAACTGGCTAGGATTTTTGCCTCTGTTCTCCCAGAAGGCTATCTTAGAATGTAACTACTTTGATGGATAGAAGCCATCTCATTTTTAGCTTAAAATGATTTCTGCCTAGTTTACATCAATTTCTTCTTGTGACAACAATGTCTTCTAGTTTAAATAGTTTTTTTCCCCCCAACCTCACTAAACCTTTCAGATCATTTTATATACGTGATAAAAATAGGAAGTGATTTACTTAAAAAACATTTTTATATTAAATCTTGAATGTGATCCTTAAATTGAAGCCTACCAAGAGGTTGGATTTGACAGGACATTCCCTTCAATTAAACCTTTCAGTACTTGAGCATTATATGAAATCTCTGCTGGATTCTTTGTCCCCCAGGTTCTTTCTTTCCACTTAAGACATTGAAAACCCCACACCTTTAATCTTTGCACAAGTTTAATGTGCCTCCCACCCTTTTGCACAAGAAAACAAGAATCCAGTAAAAGGTTGCTTCCTCCCTACCTGCAGCCTAGTGGTTCTCACTGTATGTGAAACATTAGGTTCCCTTGTGCCCAGCTGAAATACTTCTGTGATCCATTTTACTTCCACAGCTGCTTCCTCTTTCTCATAATACAGAGCAATAAGCATTAAAGAATAAGAACAGTCTGATGAGGAACATGTTGAGCTCAATCAGCCTGCAGTTTTCACCTCAGCTTACCTAATACTTCATAATTGACAATACTTTCCCTTGAAGAAATAACTTATGACTCACACAATTAGTAAGTAAAACCTTTTTCAAATTTTGTGGTATTGGGATATGTAATATATGGAAAAGCATGCAGTTTCTTCAATCACCTGTACTATGTCTACAAATGACCTTTACTTGTGTTTTTTTCTTGCAGACTTTTCAAACCAATGTTTTGCTCTGAATAATGCAAGTATTATTAGCTTTTCAGTTTAACTTTTTAAAAACAATATAGACTGTCTTGTAACTAGGTAAAAACATTTATTATAAGAAACAATATAGGAAAAAGAAATAGAAATGAGGAAAAAAAAAAGGAAAGCAAGCAGAGATGAATATTTCCTTTCACAACTCAGAATTTAATTAACTTGGCATCTAATTTGTTCTTAATTCCCTCCCTTTGTTCAGTGCCACTTTTGTACTCTGATGATGCTGTATTCTGACCAAACAGAACAGAAGTTGTAGCTGAAATCTGACAGAAATTATTTGGGTCAAAATATGCCCTTTGGTAGAACTCAGACAAAATTTCTCTTCCTCAGTTATTGGCTGTGACTTATTACCATGATTTTTTAGCATCCTTGGCCCAGGAGTCACTTACCTAAGTTAAACGTCAGAAAGATAGATGTCTAAGCCTGAGCTAGTGATGCTAGAATTCCTTTATACTCAGTGGAGAGAAATAGGCTGTGCCAGGGAATGACTGATCTGACCATTTAAACGTCTAACTTACAGTAGAGGTACCCTGTCTCAATTTGTGGTGCCTTCATATGCAGTCTTTCTGAGGTGGAGTAAGTATCCCTTTTTTACAGGTGAGGATATGAAGCAGAAAGACTGCTCCTAGGTTTTAGCTTTTCTTTTTTACAAAAAGCACACATACTCCAAAAGGAGCTGTGAATCTCCCAGGACTCTGCCAAGGTATCTGTACAGCTTTTACAAGTGAGCTGCACTCAGGCTGAGCTCAGTTGCCCACAGAGCCCATTTACTCTTCTACCAGGAATCATGACACCAATGCTCATACAAACCAGGTCCTCAGGTGTTCCGTCTTCTTGCCATTCACAAGGGCAATGAAAATCGCTGTAGGTGGAAGGGTGATCAGCTTGGGGAGGAGGCACGAAAGATACTGCCTCTGGTAGAAAAATATACATTTTTTGATCCCCACGTGGGAGCAGCATACTCAGTTCATGAACCTACAAGCTCATGAACCTTTCTGAAGATCACAGAGGATGCACAAGAGGAAATTGGGAACAATTTCTCTGGGGAAAAGGAAGCAGTCAAATCACTGACTCTTTACTTCCAGGCATAGCTGTAATTAGTGGGAAGACACTGAGTTTCATTGAGGACAGAACATGACATTGATTTCTTAAGATAATGTCTAACTATAATAATTAATATAAACGGTATATATTTAATAATACTCCTCACACTTACTTTCGCAATTGTCCCAGTCCAGACATTTTTTGTCTGGAAAGACAACATTCTGTGGAGATTAAAAGTGGAAGAATGCCAATGTAGAGTTCTTGCTCTATTATTTCAGTCTAAGTCCATTTCTGTAAACCCTGCACCAGTTTTCTTCCCAGAGAGGGCCTGACCTGCAGGGTTAGCTCCTATAAATTTATATGAGTTAGGCATCCAGGTAGCTATCATAGACAGATGAACTGTCACCAGAATAGCTCAGGACCACAACACATAATTAATGTCCTCACCTCCTAAACTAGCATTCAGAAACATAATTAAACTTCCAAATTCAGAATTTACATCAATAGTATGAAACTGAAGTTTGAGGAGTGGGCCTCTTCAAATCTCACAAAATTGATCAAGGCCAAGTGCAAGGCCCAACACCTGGACCAGGGCAATCCCCAATATAAATACCGATTGTGAATTGGACTGATTTGGAGCAGAAAGGGACTTGGGGATACTGCAAGTTGGATGGGGTTTTGAGCCACCTGATCTAGTGAAAGATGTCCCTGCTCATGGCAGAGGCGAACTAGATGATGTTTAAAGGTCCCTTCCAACTCAAATTCTTCTATGAAATTAGAGGGAATTCTGACTTAGGTAATTACTAAAGTCAGCAGGTTAGTACAAGTTTTTATTCTTGAATGCTAGTCCACTACAGATGTACCTCAGGAAAACATTTTCTAAACTCCAGGGTTCTTTTAAAGATCACCCTTAATTGCTTATGCCTGTTTTATAGGATTTAGGAAATTCCATTAAGTTCTGAAGCAATACATTAATCAATGAGGCAAAAATAAAGAAATGAACATTTTACAAGGAAACTGAACACTAGAAATAACACCAGTTATCTGAGAAGCAGTCCATGAGATTAACATTTAGGGTTTTATGCTTCTTATGGCTTTTCAGAATGTAAATAACACTGTGTGATCCAGAATTATTTACTATACGTGTGCTCTAAAACCTGTTTTATTAGGACAAAAGAAGCTAAAATGACTTCAATTTTCCTTTTCAAATCTTAACAAATGCTGTTAAGACTTTTTTATAGTTCAGACTTTCTTGATGTTAATACTTGCTTTTAGGCTCTCTAGTTGCTGATCATTTATTTCTCTGGTGGCTTTTCTGCTGTTTTCTTAGTTTGCCCATAGTCAGTCCAGGTAAGTGGTTTAGGCCCCTGTGAACAGAAGGAGGTAGAACTGAGAGCAGAACAGCAGAAGGAATGCAAGGAGTACAACGCCATTCTCTGGACCTGGTCTTTCATATTAAACTTATTGGGGCATTTAAACATAGTATTTTAAGAGGCAATTTTTAAAAGAAAATGTAGTTCTGTAGTATCAGCTTCTCATATAGGCTGATCCTTATCTAGAGCTACTGGGAAAATTTTCAGTAGAAAACCTCACGTCAGAAAACAGAGCTTCACCAAAATATACTGTATGCTGATTTTGCTAAACTTTTGTTTTAGAGGAAAACTTAAAAAAACCCACACATCATATTGTCCTGTCCTAACAGTTTTTGTATGAAATACTTCACAACTTAGAATGACTTTTCAATTCAATATCTTGGATTATTTTATATACTAACTGTGTCATATAATGGAAGGCACTAAAAAGTTAAAATCAAAAGAACATGCTGTCCTGCCAATACTGACACAATAAAACCAGACTGGCCACCTAAAATACATGGATTTGCAATTAACCTGTTATGAGGATAGCCACCCTCCTACACTAGTTCTCCATCACAGTCAAAAAAGTGTCAAGTTAAGTGCTACTATACACCAGTGCCTGTTTGCCCTTGTGCTATGGGCTACAGAAATCGTACAAAAACTTCTCACAGTGTTCTTTATCTTATGTCATCATCCTTATACTGCCTTAGGTCATTAAAATAAATGTTTGCTGCTTGGGTCCATTTATTCTATTGTCAGTGATGAATGTACCTGTTTGATTTAATTTTGTATGCATTTTATATCACCCATTGTATGTTTTCAGGTTTATTAAATAAGTAGTCCATCTTCTTTCAAAAAGCTGTAAGCATGATATCTTTTTTATTTTTTATTTTTAGTGATCTTATTTAAAAAGCCATGCTTTTTGCTTAGTGCAGAGTAAATACTAAGTTAAACCTGACTATGCTGTTTTGTTAGTACAGTTAGCATAGTTTCATATGCTCTCCATGCAGAGGGGGAGGTCAAATTGTCTTACATCTTGGGAAATGTGAGCTTGGATTTAGTCTTCCTTGTTTTCTGGCCTCTTTTCTGTCCTTCCCATGACATAGATTTGAAGAGACTTCTAACTGCCTTTCTCATTTCTCCTAAGTCCTACTCAATTTATGTTGTTTCAGCCAAAAATTTCCCAAAACAACTTAGTTTTTTTACTGAGAACAATGTTTTTGCCCCTTACATGTGGAGAAAAATTACTGATAAAAGGAGAGTTAAGCTAACCCATAAAGCTCTGCTGAGAAAGGGCAGGATAGTGCTTTGCTGACATCCCCTGAAGCTACCTATGGTCTATGTTCTTCCTGAGAACAGAAGTAAACCGTGAAGTTCTCCTTTCTCCAGGCAGCTGTAATTGGCAACCTGAGCTGGGAGACAGGTACACGCACTTGGCCCTGTTTATCCCCTTCCCCCACTTCCACTCCCTACCTATCCCCCGAAGCACAGCTTCCTTTTTCTCTGTTAGCTATAAGGAAGATCTCATTTCCATTCCTGACTTGGCAAACAACCCTCACATCAAACAGCAACACTGCTAGTATTTAACTTCAAGTATAGTCAGCCAATATTTCACCAGCCTGAAAATCAAGTCAGTATCCCAGGATTAGCATTGAGGTTGTAAGGTTTTTCCTCTGTAATGGAAGGCAAAATGAGACAGATTTAAAATCATGTGCTGCAGCAGATTTATACCGCTAGAACGTTAGTAAGTTAGAGATGCTCAGCAGATGTATATGTGGATGTACATATTATGTAGACTGTACAGAAGATCAAATAAAGACAGTGGGATTCTACTAGACCATACTTCTTATTTAGAGACGACGAAATTCTTCCTGAAGTTCACCTCAAGCTTCTCCTTTCTCAAAAGTATGCCCTTATTTGTAGACTTCGCAGGGAGCTACACCTTTATAAAACCCAGCTGTAATGACAGCAGCTTTTAGTCAGAGTCTATATTAACAGGAAAGAATTATTCTTCCAATTCCATCCCAAAATGTTATTCCCTCTATTGCTTTGATATTTGTGAGCTTTTTTTCTGAATCCTTCTACCTTTTTGATGGGGATGTGAAGAAGTCAGAAATCTCATTCAAAAAATATGTAAGATAATTCCTATACAAAAAATATTGCGGATCAGAATTACTAAATTTTAAGAAAGTTCTTTGAAAGGTGCACTACCCTGAAAGACCTGATGTTGAACAAGAGTTTACATCTGTCCTGGCAGTATATTGTGGTGAAAACAAGATCAATTTCAAGCTTCATAAGCATAGCTATTGCAATAGCCAGCTGGGATATGATGTTATTTCTATGTGATCCTTCTGAGATCACACCAGGAACACACTTTTTACCATTAATATAGGTATGGGCTCACCAGCCAGTTAAAGAGATGAATGATTCAAAACTTCACTCCAAACTTGAACAGACTCCAAGCCTTATTACTGTTCAATAGTGTATAAACCACTTTTGTTTCCCACTGACTTTCAGCGTCACATGTCCCCACACTTCCTGGTCCTTTTTCTGCTAGTATTAAAAGTGCTAAAGTATTTTGGGAGAAGCTCTTATTTTAATAGAAGCTGAAAGGCCTTGAAATCTCAGGAAAAAACTTTCATTGTCAGATTTTCCAAACTGTTTTTTCAGGCTCATTTTAAAGAATATTTGGATGAAGTTCAGTACTTACATCCCAAACCTTGTGTGCATATACAAACTGAATGAAATTCTGACTTCTGTAATTCACCTATCTGCTGAGTGGATCACCCACTAGTCTTACTGAAGAAGTATTTTAATAAGCTGAGAAAACAGGATCAAACCCATCTTTATAGCTTTTTTTCTCTACTCATTTCCATTGAAAAGTTCTGACAAGGCTATAATTCTTAAAAATTATTACTTAAGATAGCATTTCATGTATTTAATAATGCTTTGACACTTTCATTCCTGTTGGCTCCACTTCATGTTTCTTCTATTATGCACAGAAATATCTTAAACTCATTTACCAGCTGTGCTGTATGGTGCTGAGTTGCACAGGTTAGGTATGGAACAGTCTTAAGAATGTATTTTTTTACTACCCTGAATTTATCTGGAAAATATTGCTGATATTTCTGATTAGTGAGGACATTGTGCTTTGACAGGTTTTTGCACTTCGTCTAAGGTTTCAAATATTTTGAGATGACTGTAAACCTGACCTCAGATAATATAAGCAAAAAATACCATGGTCAGAAAACAGTATCCTGATATTTGCTGTTAATGAGGTATCATTTTGATTTCTCTTTTGAATAACCCTCACCTTACTGATAGCAAAATAGCGTACAACTGAATAGGAGTTGGCAGTACTGAAAGATGTTGCAATAAGCCAAACTCCTCTTAAAACTGAAGAAAAGAGTAGTGTTTGTACACAGCACAGGACTGCTGACTTTGAAAAATAAGTTAACATTAAAAAGGCTTTAAGTTATTTGGAGACATCTGCAAGCTCATATGTCTGAGGAATACCTAGTAAATACCTAAAAGCTAGCCCAAGCTATTTTTAAGCAGTACACAACTGCAGAAAGTTGTGAGCATTTTATTGCAACTCCAGTCAGCAACTTAGATTAGACATCCATTCCATATAGCGCTGTGTGTGTCTGGATTACTCTCCAGATGAGGTGTTCAGACTTACACATTTATCAGCTCTGCAGGGACAGTTCAAGAAGAAGGAAAAAATAAAAAGTTCTGCTTATGTGATCAGAATCCAAATTCTGCAAAAACTATGTTTTGTCGGACATTTCTGCCAGTGTGTCATAACATGTCAGCTCTCCTGATGAGATATAACTCCTGGAAGCCCTCATAAAGTGTCAAGGTCCAAGCAGTGACTTATTTCATCAGAAGAAATATCAGTGTGGTAACAGGTGTTCTAGGCCAAAGGACAGATCTTTTTTCCAGCTACCAGGCAAGAGTTTCTCATTTCTACACATGAACACCCTGACCTAACACAAAACATTTTATTTCTACTATTAACACCATTCAGAGATCACTAAAACTGCCCTTTTCAGATGCCCCTTTCCGAAGATATTGGCCAAAACAGATGAGCAGAAGTCAGAGGTCTATGTTTATCCCTTTTGAGTAGTCTTCTGCAGCCAATGGAGCTGGTGCAGTTGGACTACTCTCCATCATTTGTGTGATTACTCTGCACCATCATCCTCAAAGTTTTCTCTGAGAACCCTTCTAAATGTCTGGGTCAATATTGTCCCACAGATACGTGCAGACATCACATTAGAGCTCTGCGGACAAGCAGCAGTCTTCTGAATTCACTTTGGGAATCAGAAGGTAAATCTCCATACAAAATATAGGAATGCTTTTTGAAGTACTACTGCTACCAGTGTAGTCTGAGTACTAATGTGTGATTGTGTATGAATACCACCAATGCACATTCAGGGGTAAGTAGATGCATGATTGTTCCCAGACCTGATTCTTCAGATCAGGTAATCAAAATGAAAACAAAACAGAACAAAACAAAGCAATATGCAGGAAAAGAGAAAGAAATTCAGTGCCCATGGAGACTTCCCTTCTATAATCAATTTTTCTAGTCCTATAATGCATATATAAGGCTAATCAGTCATTCATTCTTCTGAGATTTGGTCAATAAGAAATAATATTAGGTGAGAGAAGGACTGTGCAGACGTTTTTATTGCTGCATTTCATGTTCTTTCTAAGTTTAAGTCAAGGACCTAAAGATTATTTTAATATAGCTCCTTGTATTTAATTATTAAAAGGTTTAATAACAGCAGACTGCATCCAGTCAGACCCAAAGGAGAACCTTCTTCATGTTCATACTTAGATTTGTACCTTTATCAATAAGACAATTCATTTCATAGCAAGTGAATTACAACAATAGTGTAAGAGAGAAAAATACTGCAGAAGACTTTTTTTCCCAGTAATTCAAAATATGATGTCTGTAGGTAAAATTATACTGTCACAAACATCTGATATTTCTATCTCTTATCAGTGACAGACAGTAGTTATAAGAAAAGGATACCAAGCAAATCACTTCAGATTCCATTCTGTAACTCATATTATATAAAAGCATGAGTGTGAGTGCAAAATGTTTTCATAACCTGTTCATCATCTGGCCTTTGGGGTTTGTTCTGCTGACAAGGGCTGATACTTTTTTATTATTATTTTGTAGTGTGGATTTTCAAGTGTTATTGTTGTCAGAGAAAATCATTGTTTTTAATGGAACTTTAGAAAAAGAAAACTTTCCAAAATATTTTATTATTGAATGTAAAAGAAAATGGAATATTAATATAACAAATTCTTAAATTTTGGTCACTTGTGTTTCTTTTATTCCCCTTCTTGGTTCTGTTTCATATTCACATGTAGTAGGGTAGGAAAAGCTAAAATAACTTTCAGACAAAATCTTTGATGCACTTATTTATTTATCACCTTTCAGTGGCACAAAACATAGTGAATTTTTCCTTTTATACTGTATTTGTAGATGTCCTTGAAGAGCGAAGTCCATCCTAATGAGCATATAGCTTGTGGCTTGCATCGGGCTGTTTATCTGATTGTAACACTCAACAGATTTCTCTGTGGGGGATCTCTATGCTTCTAAATCAATAGTTATTACTGCGTTATAGTAGTTCTGTATAGGTATGTATGAAACTCATAACAAACCAACCCAATTTTAGCATCTGCTGACACAGATAGGCACAGAATTTGCAGGTGTCCTTCCTTGGTTGGCTTCTGCTCTGTTTAAGGGGTATTTTACAGGCTCTGAGAAGGTAAAGAGAAACCATCTTTGGTATCCATATTTTACAGTGTACAATATCTCTACATATTGTATGTAGGATTTGCCTACAGAGAGGGTTGTAAATAGAAGTAGGTTCCTCTTCACAGTCTGGAAGGTTTATGGATTTTTGCTGAGACATGGCACTGTGGCCATATGGCTCCTGGGTCAAACCTGGCACGTCTTTGATCAGTTTAAGTACTGGCAAAATGAGATAGCATCTGTCTGCACCCACCAAGGCACATATATCCCTGCACAGCCTGCTAATTATTTCATTGAAAACCATTTATTAAATTAATCTCAGGTAAAAAAGATATTTCTGTCTGGTAAAGATGCCGGACCCTGGTTAAACACTTTGAGACGAACCTCATACTGATTCATGGCAAAAGCTTTCTTTTATTTTATTTCATTTCATATTCACAGTGCTACAAAATACTATTAATCTCTGTGTTAGCAACAGAAATTCATGCCTTGATTTCATTTCCTATTCTTGGGCATCTCATGCCTTTTGAGACTTCCCAAGTATTTAAAACATTTGCGTGGAGATAGCAAATACTACAGCCCAAGGAGACTTTTCTGGAGCCAAGTGTATAACCCTTTCTCTACTGGGCATTTTACCATGTGCAGACACCTGCAAAGAGGCTCATACACAATTCATGAGTACATAACAATCATCTTATTTACCGGTTAACACACACTGCAAACAGCTGGACTATACTCATAGACTTAACATTGGTATTCTTACAGTGTAAGACAAACTCCTGATGAATCTCTGCTGGTCAGGCATCAGGCACTCATCAGTTGGGTGGAGAAGTGGTAGCCTCCATGGCATTTGGTCTGATCTTCCACCTTCCTGAACCATCATCTTCCAGCTCTCTCTTGTTGTGTTTTTTTTTTTTTCCATTTGTTTGTTTGTTTGTTTATTTTTTTTTTCCTCTCAGGTTTTCATTCTTCTTTGTGTAGATGTTTTTGTCTGGAGACCTTCAGCTAGTGACTACTACTACTTAAGCCAACAATTTCACCTCATTGTTTTTTGTTTTTTTTTTTTTTTTACTTACTTATTTTACTTTTTAGTGTTTTTCTTTACATTCCAAGATCAGATTTTTTCACCCTGTAAAGTCAAACCAGTGTTGGACATAAAACTGGCCCCTGAGACATGGACACCCCTGATTGGTAGGTTACAATACCCTAGGTCTCTCATGTGCCACTATACATTTTAAGTTTAGGGAACTGAATTGAATGAGGATTCTCTCTTGGTGTGCTCTCACCCTTCCTTATCCATGCATCACTAGCCTGGAAAGCCCTTTGAAGTTAGATCTAACTTTGAAGCTTGGGTGGAGGTAGAAGCTTTGAGTGGGGAGCTGGACCAGATGACCCCCAGAGATCCCTTCCAACCTAAACTGTTGTCTAATCCTTGCTAGGATGTATTTGCTAGCTGCAGTGATACTCATAAGCTCAATTTCAGTGACTTTTCCAAAGTGGGATAAGATGATTGTTCTGAGTCTGTCTCACCATAATCTGAAGTTCAAACTGACTCCTGTTGCTCTCCCCAAATTTTCTAGACAACACGATCTTACTGCTAGTACCAAGCCCTGACTCTCCATGCTACAGCCAGTGCAGTCTCTGTCTGGCACTGGATTGACCTGCCTCAGCACTTCAGTGTGTGACAGACCATGTGCTGCACATGCAGTAAGATCAGGGTCCACATCACCTGCCCAGTGAATCTGCTCTGCCTGAGGAAATGATACAGTATCAGTATGAAATTCTGGACCTGTCTTATGCAAATGGACCTTCATGTTCATGGTTTCCAGGACCTCTGGTATCCTGAAGAGATCCTTTCGAGCAAACAGCCACTTAGGCCCTCCTCAACGTCAAAAGAACCCTTTGATCATTTCAGGACATGAGGCTTTGACTTCAGATTAGCAGTAGCAAACTAGCGAAGCCATCTTTTTATTGATAGCATACCCAGATAATTCTGTACTTAATACTGCATGCAGTGGATATGATACCACCATGTCTACAGTAAGCCTCACCTCGCCCAAACTGAGAAGAACTTGGAGAGTACTTTGCCATTTCATAGTTGTAGGAGACAGCATATTTTTAAAGAATTATATATTTTTGTTGCTGTCTGGTGTTACGTAACATCTCACCTTTTATTTTACAGGTCCCATGGTTAGAGATTGAGATAAACACCTGTGGCAATCATGAGTAAAACAGATTCCTGGCTTTGGTTGGAGTTCTTCAGGGACATGAATGTAAACAGGAGCCTTGCCTCTCATTTCAACAGGGGATGTGATCAAACTACATTATGCTGTGGGAAAGGTAGACCCAGCCAGGAAGACATAAATTAACTTAAAGGGGAGCTCTCAATGTCAGTCAGATTTCTCTCAAAATTTTGTACTACTCAGAACTACTTAATTCAGCCCTTGACTAGATAACTTCCCACTGACTTGAACAGAAAGAACCACTTAAGTATATGGTAATTGAAGAATATTGCAAGTCAGTAAATATTTTGTGAAGGAATGTGTGTTGTTCTTGGAAACGGCAATGATTTCCCCAATACAGAAGCTATAAGGTGGATGTTGTGAACAGAGTAAAATTTTGTTATGACCCTAAATTATGATCAATTTTATAGGTTCCTCCTTGAACTTGAGACTCCAGGCACTAAGTACTGTAATTAAATCAATCTGAATAGGTTTCGATGTATTTGTTTGACTCTGTACTATGGTCCATGTTCCAGAGCAGACTAGGGTAATAACTTTTTTTAATATTATGCTTTCAGATTGCCAACTGTTCACTCTAATAGTAGCATGCAATTGACTTTCTCGAGGATCATCTCCTTTAATTATGGAGCACATGTGATTTTTCTGTTGGCTGAGCATGTAGGCAGTTGGCATATCAGCATCCAAACAACAGTCTCCTTTGCAATGATAGACATGTTGCCTCCTTTTGGCACAGTGATGCACACAGTGATTCAGCATAAATGATGCAGCATAAATTGACGGTGAGTGTTATCCAAGAGAACACAGCTCCTTAGAAGAGTTTGGAAAGTTTTTCTCATTATTTTTACTCTGACATTTTACAGGCATTACTTTCAAATACATTCCCACCAAAACTATGGCTGTCACACTACAAAATAAAGGAGGAGAAAAAGAAGAAACACCAAAAGATTAAAGTATATTATAAAAAACACAATAAACATAGTCAACAGTTTCCTAATATTTATCTCTGCCTTCAGTGAAATGCAGAGAAGTGAGATTTACAGTTTCTCAGTATCGCTCTTGTAACAACAGCATCACACAGATCATCCAAGAGTGGACAAAAACAAAGCAGAAAAGAAAAAGGAAAGGAAAACTCTAGAACATGATGTACTGCAACTAGCTAAATCTGGTTTAGACCCTATTCTTGCTGCCATGAAAATCTCCCCTTGATTTGGGAGAAGAAAAAAATATACGTTCACAGTGAAGGTAGGGAAAACAGTCATGAAGTGAGTTACTTGGATAAATATCTGGAACTGTTCTTTGGATAGCAGATGTATGTCTGTAAATTTCCCCAGTTCAGAAGAGGTCTGCCAGCTACAATACATACACATAAAAAACAAAGATCTGATCCCGCACTAAGATCACCTTTTTCAATCTTAAAGTTAGTAGAGTGTCAGTGAGACAAGCATACCAGTGTAACATCTATCAATGCATGGATGCTGTACAAAGCAGAACAGAAAACTACTCAGAGGACTAAGGACTATGTCTCAGAATTCCCTGCTCAGCCTTCTGGAGAAGAGAAGTCAAATTCCTGATCAGATATTTATTTCCCTTGGTGAAGAGAAATGTAGTTAGGCACAAGAAATGTAATATTTTTCAATGGAATAGAGAGAAAATAATGTTATGTCACAATAGATGGTAACTGGGAATAGGAGCACTTTCTAGAAGAGCTTGGTCAAGTCTTCTTAAGAACGTAAACAAAGTTTAGTTTTTAAGTCCACAACTGAGGAAGTGGGTGTATGAGGCCAAGTTTTGTGTGGCAACAATAGTATCCCCCAAAGGGATTTGGGGACCCAAGGCACTAGTAGGCTCCCCAGTCAAAACAGTAAGTAGCTGTGGTCTATGCCCACCTTGATTTTGCGCTTCTGCTGAACACAGATGCCAACTCTCTCTGAGACATGGCATTCTTTGTGGAT
The DNA here is from genome assembly GCA_002844005.1 of Limosa lapponica baueri. NCBI lineage: Eukaryota > Metazoa > Chordata > Aves > Charadriiformes > Scolopacidae > Limosa > Limosa lapponica. Next base: position 2,338,004 of record KZ505647.1, on the reverse strand, counting down.
AAGAAGGAGGGTCCCAGACTCTTGCCTGGAGCTGGCTTGGACAGCTTCTCATGATAGTCTAACTCTTGGTGATTTTCATGAAAACTGGAGCAGCTTTTCAGCTCAGCCCCTATCCCACATCCTTCCAATATCTAGCAGTTTTCCATTTCCCTCTTCTCTGAAAGACTCAAAGTAATATCAGCAATAATGGTTGAAGAGAAACTCAGAGCTCTCAGCAAAGAGACAGGAAGCAGAATCTGAGTTTATGTTCATCCTCTATTATTATATTATTATACATGTTCAAAATATATTATGTTCAGTCCTCATACCAGGACTTCAACCAAAATTTAATCTCTATGTTGAAGCACTGTACTAGTGTACATCTGGGGTTAGATATCCATCCTTGTCCTTCATCTGCTGGGCAACGTTAGGCAAGGTTGCAAACATTTGTCAGCAGAAGCATGGGAAACCTAGGACAGAAGCCAGGGACATCAAGCAGCAGCTGAACAATCTTTTGAGAAACTCATGGCACGCAAAGGCGGATGACTGAACATCCCAAAGGAGATGTCTGAGCTGTTTGCTTACTCTTCTCACCATCTTCACGGAATCACTAGCTTTAACATCCTCAAATGCTAGATAATAATGAAAGAATAGCCTTGCTCTTGCTTTAAAGTAGCTTTGTTCTCATATATTTATGTGGTTATATAATTGTATAGTCCAATATAGCTATGTAGTTTGTTCTCTTCCCAAGTCTCACCCATTGGTGAAGATGCTGGGTTATGGAAGTTGCTTTTTGTTTTGTATTTAACATTAAAGTCTGATCAGCAAGTTTCTGATAAGGAAACTAGGAGGCAGGCAATACACTTCCAGTATTTCACCCAGGAATGAGGTCACGTATACACAAAGATGAAACTGATGGGCTCAGAACTAAATGGGAGAACTACTTTTGTTTTCCAGATGTTAGTATTCTGGGTGGCCTCCGGAGCTTTCAAGGGCATTTTTCCTAAAGATAAAAGATCTTCTGCTTCAGATGGTGCTTTTTAACCCTCCTAAGTCCTTGTATATCTGTGATAAAACTCTGGCAAAACCCAACATAACACTGCTTAAGAGGGCCGCTGGGTTCTTATTGTCACAGTTTTTCCATTCACCACTTTAAAATTTCAGGTAAAGCAACTTCCCACAGATCCTAACATTGGCAGTTTATTTATACAACAGACTCAAAATATATTTCATTTATGGTGGATTTAGGATATTAATTTATTCATGGGATGATTTTTAGTTATTAGCAAGTTTATGCCTTTAAGACTGTTATATAATTTTATATATGCATACAAATATATAAATTTTATATATGCATATAAATATATAAATTTGTGATAAAATATTTTCCTTACTATTTGTCTGCTATTCTTTACTGTGACCCATTACTCCCTCCCAAACTTGAGTCCAAACTGTTTCTAGTTGGCTCTGCCTAGGATCTAATACTTTGAGCCAAGAAAACAAAAAACAACAATGATGGAAAACATGCTCAGGCAAAGTCTTTTAGGCTGTGAAAGAACGAATATAAGCAATGACTTAAAAAGAATGCAGTGCTTAGGGAATTAAATTAGAAAGGCAGTGAAATATATCTCTTGTATGAAAACATTTTGAGAAGAAATAAAATGGTTCATGTGAGAAAATTGTAATGAAGAGAAACATAATTAATTATTTAGACAAACCAAAGGAAAATCAAAGTAAAATATATGGGATACTTCAGTGTGAGTAATTTATTTATAAAGAAACATATGTTCTGAGACTGAGTGTCCGCATTGGATTTGTGTAACTGTGTGCTATTTAGCAAGATTTAAAGTCCAAATAAAAAACACATACAGCAGTTCCATCTCCAGTTCTGTGCAAGCATACTGCAGAATACAGATGTCTTGGCTTTACCTGGGATTTCTGCTTGTGCTTCAGTTTGTGTCCAGACTACAATGCCTCAGATGGTAGCAGCATATTTTTGCTGGTTCTGAAATTTCAGCATTTTGTGGTATCTATATCCAGGCATAATTTCTGAGACAAGGTAATATTATCTGACATATATTTGAATATATTGTCATAGATTATTAATGTCTGGCAAATATTTTAAGTGCAGTATGTAGATACTAAATTTAATTTTCTTCAGGGCATATATGATGTAATGTTTTCTTCAAAATTGATTGCCTGAAAATTGGAATTTTCATCAAGAATGCAGCTCGTCTGTCCCCTGTGATGCTGAGACTATGCATGATACAAATGGAACAAACTGGAAGGAGTGGATGGCTGTATGGTAGCATGCGCTCTGAACCACTGATTCTGGAGCTAGTGAGGATGGATGCAAAGAGCAAGGGCCGTGAAATGAAGACTAGCATCCCTTAGGACTTCCAAGAGGACATAATGCTGTAAGCACTAGGGAGGATTTGGGAAGATTGCCCTTTAGCTGGTCTTTTGAGATCTTAGAGAATACCTGAGTAACCTGCAGTCAGTGCTCTGCAACGCGCAGACTATGCAAAAGTCTGATAGTGTGTGTGAATACAAAGCAGAACATCCCTGGACTGTGATCTCCTCATCTCTCCTCTGCTGCTGTGACAACTCTGTGTCACAAGGAAAAAGAGAAGAGTTCATTAGATGCCTAGGGCAAAAAGCAGGCTAGGAAGAGAGTGGATGAGGCCCGCTACCTTCCCTCTTTTGGAGACCCCTTCATTCCTTAATGGGGAATAAGAAAGGTGAAAATTACCTGTTTTTTTGATGTGAACATCTTTATGTAGGAATAGGAAAGAAATCACACTATTAATAACATTAACATCTGTGGGGATTGTGATCTGGCACGGGGCGCACGATTGTTCAGTCAAGCTCCCTTTAGGAAAGGAATAAAGTGAGCAAGGCCGGTACTAATTTTGCCTTGGGCGAATGCACATGATGTTTCCTCTTGATATGAAGGGAGCTGAGCATTGGTGAGTGAGACCAGGCCTATACAACAAGAATAAACTCTTGCTCATTAAAAGAGTTCTCCAAATCCTCTTTGTTATATCTATTTCTATAGCAGCACAAGGTCTTTACATTTCAAGAGCTGAACTACAGACATTAGGCTACAGGACTTGATGACAGAACCCTCTTAAAAGTGTGTTTGTGTGCCTGAGGTGAGTTAATATCTTCTTTGGAGAGTTTTCTGTGCCCTCTATCTGTTATGAAACGTGTAGGTAGAATTTAATTGTAGACATTTTTGACATAATTTTGATCTTTCTTTCCACCTCATCTCTCTCTTCCATGACACACAGTCCTTTCTTAACCCAGCTTTCCTGGTTTTCATGCTAATGCTTTAAGCCCCATTCCTTAAAAATTACATTACAGTTCTGACAACCAGCATAATACAAATGATTAACTGGATCTGTATTCAAACTTACTGAGAAGCAAATCCAATGCTTCAAATTACCTAACTTTTTTCCTTATATTTTTTTGAAGGTTTTTTTGAAGGAATCGCTTAGGTAACCTGACATTTAATCCTATTGCGTGGCAACTCTAGTTTGATGTCTGCAGTTTTAGCTGCATCCATGTTTTGTTGATTTTGAATGAAGTACCAGAAGCAGCCTGTTAACAAAGGAGTTAATGGAGCAATTTTCACAGAATATAACATTTTACAACACTGCCATTTCTAAGAGCATATTTTCAATCCCATGTCTATTCTGATTTAGGAACATAATTGCAAGGACAATCCCCCTTCCAACTGAAAGATTAGAACTAACAATATATGCTTCACTACACATACAGAAGGGCTTTTTAAAGGCAGAGTAAGATCACTTTTCATTTTGTTATTCTTTGATTAACATATTCCCCTTAGCTCTGATGTATTCTGCCTTTGTGGGTCTGTGTGACAGGGTTTTATTATTTTAGCAGTGATTTTTGTTATTCATTTTGCAAAAACCTTCTACAATTTTTGATCAGTACACAGCAATTTTTCAGGAATATTTTTAATCATGCTTACAACAGGCCAAGCTTATGACAAAATAATTGATTACCTGATTTTTAGCATACTGAGAGGCTATGGAAATTTTCTCTTGTATTGATTAAGGACTCAGACTTTCTGTACAACACAGGTTGTTCATATTTCTGGTCTCTATCCAGCACAAGGTGCAATAAGCCAGAGATAAGCTAACAAATTTATTTTTAAAATTAAGTTGTATATTGATTTTGATTCTTATTAAATTTAATAGAAAGAGGAGGGGAACCTCATATGTTTTGTCTCCCTCAAGGAATTACAAATCATAATTTCAGAGGTTGTGATCTGTTAGTGGTATTGACATGTTTTGGTAATGTATAGGTATTGAGGAATGTCAGAACCAGCCGGTGTCACCAGCACTGGAAAGCATATGTGATACAGAATGGTACATGAGAAAGTTGAGGCTGAGGAAAGATAAAAATAATCATAATTGCTGAATAAACCTTCCAGAGTGCCACTGGCTAACAGGTGGCTCACTCCTCTCTGGGGTATGCTCTTTGCTGCTGGGAGTGTGGCTGTTCATCACAAGCCCTAGTGATAGTTTCAGATTATTTTGTGTTGTTCTCTTTCCCACTGCTGAAACTGCTTTCACACTGATGTAATTCACAGAAGCTTCCCATGCTTTGCTTAGTCAGTTACAGACAAAAGAGAGATCCAGAAAAAAATTTACCCAAGCTGAGCATGGGAATGTTTCCTCTAGGGTATATGAAATCTGATTTTTCCTTAACTCATACTTTTCCATTCTCTTCTTTTTAGCTACAGGAGAGATGAAGTAGGGATCTTTGGATGTGTTCAGAGAACATTGCAGTCCGTTATTGAATACATGATTGTGCAATTATAACTCACAACAGAAAAAGTTTGGCATTCACGAAATTTAGGATAAATTGCATGGTTTTTTCTTATTTTTTTTTTTTAACCACAACCAAGCATTACTGTAGAACTGATTGGGAAATAATGAATAAAATGTTTACAAAAAGAATTTGAAATACTGCTTGAAACTTATTTGCCAGAGCAGTTCAATAAATTAACATAACACACACACATAGACATTAACACTGCATTCTTGACTCAGGAAAAAAAATAATCCTGGCCATTTCTAAATATCTTCCTTCTACTTTGTGAGAAAAGACAACAATATGTAAATAGGAAGAGAGTTTTTTGTTTCAAGATTATTATGACATACATGACTGCGTAGTTTAGAATTGAATCCCTGCAATAGGGAACATGGATGAATCAGGAATTCTTCTCACCCCTGCAAGGGCTGATGTGTTAATCTTGATTGCATAAATAAAATTCTCCGATTAAAGCAAAACCCCAGGAGGACCATGATGTATTGACTGGGAGAATGAAAGCTCTACCTTCCAGCCAGAGTAATATGGCTATTTATTAACCAAAGATAGTTTTTTTTTTTGTTTTGTTTTTTGTTTTTTTTTACTTTTTTTGCTTTTCTAAACTAATGATAGGTAGTCTCCTAGGAAGATAAATGATCAAATGTTAATGTAAACTCTTAATTCACAATATGGTACCATACAAGAATATTGTCAAATACAATAAGAAAGTTTTCCTTCTTTTTTTTTTGGGCTAGAGTGAGGTGAAAACATCAGAGAAATAGCATTGGTGTGTGTCTCTACAGACAACTTTATATTCTGTTTGTTGTGGAATGGAAGAGGAATAAAACAGGATTTTTCCCCATAGAATTTCTTATGTTTATAAATGTATAATTAAAAGAAATCCAAGAAATGCCTCTATACTTCTATGGATCACGTTTAATGGAGAATTGATCCTGCTTTTAAGAAAGTTCTAAAACTAGAGTTTTTCCAATAAAAGCGAAATCTGTGGTCTTTCCCTGAATGGTAAACAATAGAGGCTGTAATGATTCATCCTCCCTTCGGTTTTATTATTGCCTTCCAGCTTCCAATCTAAAAGCTCTTAGCATCATAATTACCTCTTTTGGCTTTTGCAAAATGTCACAGCTCCTATTTAGCCAATAGATCACATTGCACGGGGCTACAGCTTCACTTTTAAACACTGTATTAATAGCTGAAATGTCTGACAGGCTGAATTATAAGCTTGGCAGCAAATTGGTTCCCTTTTTGGCCTTTTCTAGATTGCTGTTGCTTTGGGAAGCAAGAAAGAGATCTGGAGCCAGAGGTACCTGGATCCAAAGACATGCCTACTAAAAGTGGTCTTAGTCTAAGCCATTCAAGCCCTCTTCCAGACATCTAAACATTAGAATTAACCTGTCACTTTGTTATGTTACAATTAGTCTTACTCATTCATAGCTTTTGTATACATGGTGGCCTCACATACAGAAGAAGTACGTTTGAAGGTGGAGGCCAAATGACATTAAATTAACTGCTGTATCTGAATGAGAAAGAAAAACTTTGAATCACAGACCCCATATGGGGATTCAAAACAAGAAAAGTATGGTAATTTTTTTCCAACTATGTCAGTTAGGGTAAAAAACAAATTATTTTTACCAACAAAATTGCTATTCTCCCAATAATAGCAGAATTATTTCTCCCTACTCAACATTTCATTCGTTGGTCACTAAAGCGTCGGGCTTTCACTCTTCGTCTCCCCTAGTCTTGTGAAAGTTTTCTTGAGTCCCTCAGAAAGTGATACAACCGTTGTGCAATTAGCAGCCATACCAGCCTTTCACAATGATGAAGCTGATGTTATTCTGTTCTAACACCTGCGGCTCAACTTTTCATCATGTGTGTATACGTAGCTTAAAGTTCTTCCCTTCATCTGCTCACAGGCAAGTTTCTTTGGCTGCCTTGAATAAACAAAGGGAGGTCCTACTGGGACAGGCAAGCTGTGTGAACTGTCACTTTCCGTTAGCAAATAGCTCTTTTTCAAGATCAGAAAATTTTCCATGTGCAGTATCTGTATTTCATCCCTGAGAAAAGCCTTCCAACATGAACATAATTATGCAATTTCGTCTCCCATCCTTTTCATGGAACAGGATAATGCATTGATGCGGTACTTCAAACTCTCTGTGGGACTAGCAACATGACAGACTGCGGTTATTTAGCGCGAACACATTGGAGGAACAGAGAACAAAAGCTACTCATCAGTATGTTGATGTGATCCTCAATATGGCCAACATTATGATCACACAAAACTGTAAGATTAGAAGCAAAACGCAAATGAAAATTAAAGTTTAAAAATTACTCGGTGCTTTGTGATCAAACAGACTAGAAGATATATTTTTTGTCTTAATATTTGAGAAAAGATAAGATGAATAAGATTAAATTATCCGAAGAAAAGGCCATCTACTAATGGAATGAAACTGAAATTACATGCACATATTTTAAAAAGCATTACATGATTTATCAATTATTTTGATTGTTTAGGGGGTTGATTCTGTCTAGGATCTGAAACAGTTCTTATAAGAAAAAGAGAAATGGGTTTTAGGATCTGATCCTTTTGGAAATGAGAGAGAATTGAGCCTCCTCCCAGTTTAGTAGTTCTTTTTTCTTTCGAGTTTTATTATGATGGAGGAGAGAAGGGAATGAGTTTTGCTTTGTTTTTTTTGTTTGATATTCTCAGTCCAGTCTTGGAGTTTGATCATCTGAATATTGATCAGTCTCAGAAATGATGAAATGTAGATTAATGAGTGGCTTGATGGTATAGGAACATGGTTCATAATACAAAGGAATTTTACAAGCACTCCCCTCCCCATTGATACCTCTTTAAACTTTGTACTTTTACTAGTTGTAGAAGTTTAATACAAGGGTCTTGATAGTTCAGATTCAGAAGATGAATCTGACTTTATAACAGCTTCAGGTCTGAGATCCAGCTCAAAAAATTGTTTTGAACATTATCATTAAAGGCACTCTAAAGTGATCTTCAGTTTTATAGCTCCTAAAGTAAAAACACAAAACAATAAAACAAACCAAAAACAAACCAACAAAAAAGGGTTCAAATTTCTCTAAAAATGAAAGTGAAAACTACCTATGGTAATTTATCTTTTATTCATTTATGAAAGAGGCTTTGTTGTTTAGAGAGTTGAAAAATGAATTAAAATAATATTAAACATGTATGAATTAATTTATTATTTTGTGCTTAGATGGATGAAGATCCTGTAGTGTTGTTTAAAACCTCAGGATAAATTAATGCACAGACACACAAGCATACACACTAATAGTTAATATTATTCCTCAGCCAGGAAACACTGATTTCAAGATGTTTCCTGAGTTGTTTTTCCCAAAGGTGCTAAATGTGTTTAATTTTGCAAAGTCTTTGTAACTGAAAAAGAAAAAGCACCTCATCTGAATTACTCTGTTCACAGAGATTCCCTCCCTTAGACTATAAAAAGATATAAAAACACTCTCATGGTGAAGCCTGTGGCTGGGCATTTAATAGGAATTTGCTTATTTGTGAAGACACTGTCTCTGAGGTGCTATGGTGCTGCATAGGGAGATGGTGGAAGCCTACCAACAGGCTTGATGTTTCACCTGAAAACCTAAAAAGAAAACAGCAATTCCAAATGACAAGCACCATGTTTTCATGTTTCACAGTGTCTAGTCAGACAGGTAAACCTTTTGGGGTCAACAAGTTATTTTCTTATATGGTTGCAGTTTCATTCTCTTATTTTTACTTAGTGATACAATTCAGTTATATTTAAAATTGGATCCATTCTCTTCTCTGTATTTTGGACTTGGATTTTGTTGCCATCAGGAGCATAATAGATTGTGGTACACGACTACACTTCAACCCTTACTAATAAGATGGTCAAACTAAGGCTGCCTCTGGCTCTCACCATTGGAAAACGTATTGACTCAGGTTAATCTTTAAGGTCTTGATGAGCACATGGTACAAATCACTTGGGCAAGACAGTAAGACTGATGAGCCTCTGTGTGCTTCCAGGCACGTTAATGTTCTACTCCTGTTCTCTGGTGCAGGAGGTTAGAGAGATGGGAACAGCCAGAATTGCACATTTGTAAACAGCTGAATTAGAAAGGTGGTTTCAGGGTGGCTGTTTGTATTCCTACATTATTCATGGTCTGCAAACTCCCATGAGGTCAATGAATGGTAGCTGGAATTCATTTATAGACATGTTTTCAAGTGATTGCTTTGAAACTTCTGAAGTAGATGTCACAGGTCTGAGACAGCAGATCTGAGATGTGTTGGTGTATATCTAGCTGATGCATGAAATCAGTTCCTGGAAAAACAACTAAAAACCCCACCCCGAGTTAAAATGCAAATTAAACTAGAAGCTTTTTGGCTTCATGAACTTGTATCATACAATAGACAATACAAACAAGCTTCCTTTCTTTCAATACAGCATGCTACTACTCTTTGTCATAATCACTTAAATTTAGGGTTACTGTATTTCGTCTCTATCAGGAGAAACTGGCAATTTAGTTGAGTGCTACTTTGATGTACTACAGACAAAATGTTCTGATGCACTGGGTCAGGAAAGCAGTCAAAGGACCACAGTTTCAAAATCTTTTCAGTTGTGTCTTAATGCAACAGCTTTTGCATGTATTTATTCTTAGAGTTGCACCGCACTGCTTTCTCTGACTGTGTCCCAGTGTCTTTTTTCCTTGCTTCCTGAACCTTGGTCTCTCTCACAGCTACAAACCTTAGCAATAGCCATCAAGAACAATAGTTCCAGCTCTCTATTCCTCCAAGCCACAACGCTTGGTCCATAACTGTTTCTGTATCTATATAACAGAATACAACTCCAGCATAATTATTCTAGCTGAAAATTAGATTCATAACAATAGCCTCAAAACAATAGGAGTTAAGTAATACCAGTAATGTCTCTGGAGAAATTTGTAATTAATATATAGCCTGAGAGCACTAAAGTTTTCTCCCTAGACTTTGTGCATCTATTTGGTAATATGAACCTGCATATGTGAAAACAGACTTCAGCTGTTTCACCTGCCTCTTTCATAAAGAATTGTAATTCCAAAGTGTAGCTATTTAAATTAAGTAGTTAAACTCTTGATGTCAATCAGGTTAAGTAATGACCATTAGATTATTAGACATTTGGTCTATTTTTCATGGTAGGAAACTGAAATATGGTGTAAGGAACATATCATGTTTGTTCCAAAGCCTTTAGCTATTTACCTTTTTTTTCATAATTCAAATTACCCTTTTTTGCATACATACAGTCAGACCCATAGTTAATATAATTGCTATAATTAAATTGAAGTCAGTTGCTTCTAAAAAAAGCATTCATATTACTGGTTATAGCTTATCTATATAAAAGGAGGTTGAAATTCTGGCTCATATAAATGAGAGACAAAATCTTAACGCAGGGACATTTATAACCTGAAGAGACTGGAGCCTATGAAGTGTTCTGGGGATTTCATAAACATAGAATAGTAAAAGACTTGGAGACAGCTGTGATCTGTAATTGTTTTGGGAAGCCACTTTTCTGTTGGAGAGTGCAGAGAGCTGCAAGAATTTTTTTTTTAAAGAAGTGTTTACAGAAAGATTTGAAGACTTGAATACAGGTCCACCCAACCCCTGCTTAGGCACTAGCCACCCCTGGAATCACTTGAATTCAATAGATAACTGAGTTCAGGACAAGAGGCAATGGACATAAGCTGAAACACAAGACATTCCATCTGAATATAAGAAAACACTTTTTCACCGTGAAGGTGGCTGAGCACTGCCACAGGTTGCTCAAAGAGGTTGTGGGGTTTCCATCCTTGGAGATACTCAAAACTCAACAGGACATGATCCTGGGCAACTTGCTGTAGCTGAACCTGCTCGAGCAAGGGGCTTTAACTAGACAGTCTCCTGAAGTACCTTCCAGCCTCAGCAATTTTGTGATTCTGCAACCTCCAATTAATCTTTCAAATGGCTAAATGATTCCTGAGTTTACCGACAACTGCTTAAGTTCTGAGCAGGTAGGTCCCCCTTCTCTAAGGGGTGGAAGATGTACACCCATAATTAGGAGGCTAGTTTTAATTCTCTTCTCTGCTTGAGGGGTGTTGTACCTACATCTCTCACCTCCCAGGCTGACAATAGTCCACTTTCCATAGCAGAACAACATATATATATTGGAACAAATAATATCAAAAGATGACTCTAAGAATGCCTAAGTCTAGATAATTTCAACTTCACAGCTTCAGTATTCACACTGAAGGTTTATATCCCTTCTGGCATAGGAGTGAGGTGAATCCATGTGCTAGGTAGCTGGGATGAGTCTGTTGCAAGCGCTTCCTTCTGGGTAGATCTTCACCTATGAATGCTATCCAGCTCTGGGTGCCTCCCTCCACCAGGGACCTAGGCTTGTGTCCTTGAAACACACCACACTTCAACTAAATGCCTTTTCTTGGCATTTCCATAACTCTGAGGAATTATTGTTCTGGCTTTTGCAACCCACTATGATGTGCCAAGCTCTTCCTCAGTATTGTGCAGATCCTGAATGCCTGACCCAGAGACACATCCACCAGATATTTAGCTGCCTAATGGGGACAAGCTGCCAGGCTTTAGCAGTCCAGTGCCCAAATTCTTCTGTGAATTGAGCCTTTGGGCAATGTAGGAAGGACAGTAAAAAATTGTAACAGATGCAGTTGGCTGAAATGGACTGTCACTATTCCAAAGGAAGCCCATTTCCTCATCTGAGAATCAAGGGTTTTTTTGTGTTCTAATAGATTGCATAAGAATCCCAAACAAACCACCTAGACATTTTAAAATGTCAAGTGAAAGTAGAAGTCCATGTATGAATGAATAATATCTTCAAAATAGGTACTGTCTGTATGTAATAAGACACTAAAGCAGTTTTTTTGTGCATGTATTTTTGTTTTTTAAATAACCAGAAAGATCATTTCATGTTGACAAGCTTGCTGTTGATTAAACTGAGCCATGAAGTAACAGATCCGGAGAAGATGAGATGATAAAAACTTTAAATCCATAGCAGAAGGTTGGATAAAACATTTTTATTGTCTGAGGTATACCTGTGAGTTAACTAATTGTGAAGTGATAATAAATGATTTAATTATTTCCCATCTGTTAGTAATTCAATTAGATGCTGCTCAGTTTGCATAGCTGCAACCCTTCTATCGCTTTACTTTGCATTCCCTACCCAGTTTGAAGCCCCTAGAGTTAAACTATGTTATTACTCCCTGAGGCAAAGATGGGAGAGTACTTTAAGAGCACTGTTTTTTTTCCCTTAAATCCATCATACCTGTAATCTTACCATTGCATTTACAGCATCTTTTTAATATAATAAATACTGCATATATTTAGTCTGAAAAAAACAATGCTTGAATTGTTTTTTAGTCCAAATTATTATAGAAGAAGTTGCTGAGGACTTTGAGGTGAAGATTCAACAGTAGAAAAAGTACTTTTGAAAATAATGATTCTCAGAGTGAGGACATAAAACCAGGAAATGAAAGGCAAGGAGTGACTTGTCATGCCCCATATATATGGTGAATATACAGGGTATACTCTTCTACATTTTAATGAGAACAATGCATGCTGTTTTATGCTTACATAGGCCACTGCCAGCTAACATTATCATTCCTCCACTACCTTTGGCAATGTTTTAACTTTCAGCATTAGCTTCACATTACAATTTGGGGGGGGGGGATCATCTCCACTTACACCCTACTGTATTGTTGTGAGACACAGTAAAATCCATCATTTTGCCTTTCTTTCTAAGGTAACTGAGAGAAAGATGTTCAGCTAGGAAGGAAAGAGGAGGCAAAGAATGTTTAGCTCAAAAGCCTTGTCGTTTGATGCCAGGTAAAGATGAGGGGATGCTCCCTGCCTCTGCCTTGGCTGCTGTGTTCTTTCAGCACGGAGGGCCAAAGCAGGGGTAAAAAACGTCACCATGAATTTAGGGTGAGTAGGAAATACTCACAGTTAACATTCTCTGTTCTGTACTTGTAGAAACTGCGATTTATATTTCCCTCGCTAACTGGCCTCTGGGGGAACATGGACAAGGCCAACTACTTTAATGACAGGTTTCCAGCAGCTTCAGCCAGTATTTCTCTCCCTCCCTCCTTCCCGGTGTGGCAGCTACAACCCCTAGAGCAATTTCTCATACTTTATTATCTTTGATCCATAAAGCTTATCACTACCTAACACTTCTCTTCGCTGTGCACAGCACACCCTGCTCCAAAACTACAGAAATATTCAGTTGCCTAACTTCCACAGAAATCAAGTGCCTCTAAGAACCTTGGGTGCATGCAATGCAATATGGAAAATCCTTTTCTAGGATAAAGGAAAAGAATGTCTTCTGGAAAAAGAGGAGAGAAGAACTGGTGCTTACCAACATGGACAAAGCAAGTGTGAAATTTGCATCCCTAATATGCAAACGGACTGAAAAGTAAGGAAATTCTCCACAGGCATTCATGTCGTAAAGATTCTTTAGAGAGAAGAGACTTTCTTCAAGTATTTTGTCTATATCCACCTGCAAAGCCCTTGATGTAAGTAGTGAACAGCTTTGTGTCTCACTTTATTTTATGCTGTCACTTTAACCTGTGTTTAAGAAGCTGTCTCCTATTCCTCTTGATAAGATACATTAATTAATTGGGTGATGTAACCACATATGCTACACAATCGTATTAGCTCTTGGATTAATTTACTTAAACCTAAGTAAACCAAAGAGAGATTTTACTTTTATTTCAAGCTAACTGTCTTTTGATTTGCATTTGCCTTTGAAGCTATGAAGCAAGTTCTCCTGGAAGGGCACAAAGGAAAAAAAAAATCATTATAATCTTTTTCAGCGCTATGACTGCTCTTCACTCAGACGTGAAGAGCCTCAGGTGACATGACGTAGGCCAATTGTTTCACTTATCAAAAAAAGATAACATAAGCCCTCGACAAATCTGTCTGCATGGTTGTTTTTTGACCTCTTATTGAACGTTTGTCAATTGTCACTTTGACTCACAGTCCTACATTAAGAGGTTTGAGAAATATTGCTTTGCTGGGGTAGATTCATATTGACACTGTTGTGTTTTTTTTTTTCCAGCACTACATCATCAGCTTTATGCTGTGCTGCCCTGATGATTTAAGCACATGAAAATATAGCACCAGGCAAAGGACAATGGTAAGGATCGTATTTTTTTGTCTATTTTATTTCATTTTATTTGTGCTGAACATCAAAGTAAATGTTTTTGACTCAGTTTTGAACATAGAGACCTTGACACTGAAAGAGAATTTTTCTCTCTCTGTGTATCTGTACAAACATAAATATGCAAAAAATAAGTGTACACACATTTTTTTCTCTGGTAATCCCATTTAACACTGTGTAAAGTGACATTACATTGTCTGAAGATCCTTGTTCAAGAATATTTCCTTGCATAGAAGCTTTGGAGTAAATCTGGTGGATGTGCCAAAACTGTAATTTATTCAATCTCATCTTCTTACCCCCAGCACAAAGGAAGAGAAGGAACATGTGGTGATGGGTCAGAATGTCTGTTTAAGAGTGACAGGAGTGTGATAGAGGCCTTAGCCCAGTGGTATAAATTAGAGTAGAACCATCCCTGCTTTAACGTGACCTGAGAATGATCAGTCACAGGTCATGGATCAGGGAATTGCAAATGGTTGTTTGCCACAAGTCTTCATCACAAAAATGAAATAAAGCTCAGATACAGTGGAAAATTAAGGCAAGAATACACCAGTACAAAGACATATATCATTCCATTTAGAAAAGAAAATAAGCTAAAATGACAAATATACACCCAACATACAAACAGGCCAGACATTTTTATGTGGTAAATTACTGAGCCATTTGGATCAACTGTTTCCTTTAGTGGATCTTTGGCCATTTTCTTTCTCCTTTTTACTCACTGTGTAGTTTTCCAAAAATCTCTGATCCTCTTCAAACAAACAAATTCCAGAAAGTCACTGTTAAAAAAATGCACACCATTATCTGTTGAAGAAGTGCTTACCATGATCTTAAAATGTACTAAAGCCTTTGACCACCTGCAGGAATATCAGGAAAATATTTGAAATGCATGCTTAGTAAAAGCTTTTGCCTGGAACTATATTTTAATTTTGTCAAAATATGATTGCCTGCCGCATGTTGAGAATTTATTGTAAGACACGGATTGGTCCTTCAGAGCTCACTGTTTATATTGCAGCTTGTGCAAAGCTGAAAACATACCTATGCAGAAAAATCATACATACTGAGTAAAATCCCTGGGGTTTGGGGGTTTTTTTTGGGCTGGGTTGGTTTGTTGTATTTTTTTTTTTTTTGAATGCTTTGTGCTTTCCCTGGGTCCAAGAAAGACCATTTTAGCGCACAAGGATGAAATGAAATAAAACAGTGAGCCACCAACTTACTAAGCCGTGGCCGGCGGGCAGCCTTCCTGGCGGCTGCTGCTTTACTTCTCCTCTCCCCGCGGAGTTCCCGCCCCGCGGAGCAGCCCCGGCCGGGGGCGGCGGTGGCCCCCCTCCCCCCGCCGCGGGCTGTGTGCCAGCCCCCCGCAGCACCGGGGTGGGCACTAGGACCCGCTGGAGAGCAGCAGCGAAACGGGCACCTCAGGCACATCACGGGCGCGCTGGCAAAACCTGAAGAGTTTTGGAGTCTGGTGCTTTTGGTGTTTTGTTTTGGGTTTTTTCCTTAATTTTTATTTTATTTTATTTTATTTTATTTTATTTTATTTTATTTTATTTTATTTTTTCTTTCTTTATTATTTACTATTTGAAATTTAAAGGGGTTTTATCCGTGTCCGAGCCACATGTTTAAAAAGCAAGATAACTTCAGCAAGAAAGAATCAATAATCATAAATTATTCCTATGAAATATGTTGTTTCTTACATTCTCTGTACAGCATGTTCCAGGAAATGAATATTCCTGCAACCTCTTAGAATCTCGTCTAAAGCAAGCAAACAAACAAAAAGCCAGAGTGGCTTGACAAGAATTTTGTGAATTGTGCCAAATTCAGCTAGTATTAAATTTGCTATTAAGAAGTATAAGCTGCAAATTCCTATGCTTATGAACTTGAGACCATTCTCCGGTCCAGTTTAAATACAACTTTGTTTACACTGATTTAGTAGCCTTATGAGATTGCCTGGTTGCTTTCCTGAGTTCCCTCAGCAGGTGAAATTACTTGCTGAGCTGCACAAAATCATGCTGGGAAATAGCTGTGCCATGTAGATCTTGCCAGTATTTATTTAATGTTATGTTACTGCTCGAAAATGAAAAGCAGTAATATTTAAAATGCAGCCAATGTGATGATGACCTATAAAAGCAAAAGAAAAGGCTGGGTAGCAAATGAAACTATAACTTACATGCTGGTTTTGATGTCATTGTTTCTACCCCTACAGCAGCAGCTCCCTTTGTGGTTTTGCAAACCACAAACAGTATGTTAGTTTTATATCCCTTTCTCTGAGTAATAGGTCTCTCTCTAACCATCGGCACGCCATCTCATTAAAGCCTGTGTGCTCTGAACTGCTGAAGGTAGTGCTTTTGAATTACGAAGGCAGGAGATCTCTGAGAAAATTCAGGTATCAGACATGATAACTACATCTGGAGGTTACACAAGAATTCTCAGAGGATTGATAGGCCTCCTTTTTGCTATAAAGATACGTATGTGATATTCATGTTCACTGAAATTTTACCTGAATAGTAATGGGCATTTAAATATTCTGTAGTTATTTGAAGCTATTTTAGCCTTTGTGCATTCACTTCAAAACTGGCATTGATAGCGAGCACGATACTTTGTTAGTGTCACTGTCATGCAGCCATTAAGTGGTGAAAGTGGGGACAAAAGGTCTAGAAGTCTGCAGTGCACCTGAGCGTGAAAGAGCAGGCTTCGGCCACTTGCCAGGTGTCTGGAGTACAGTGCAACCCACACTTTGAAAAGCCTGGCTTGAGAGAGCTGGAAACCCCGCTTTGGCTGGGGAGAAGCAGCATTACCTCTTTGCACTGGGGCCACCACATAGAATCATAGAATTGTCTAGGTTGGAAGGGACCTTTCAGATCACCGCGTCCAACCATCAACCTAACTTCTTCACACTTTCCTTCTGCTTGTGAAACAGTCTGCCTGTCCCTCCAAAAGCTGCTGCTGGTTCTGCCAAGGCCACGATGGAAACCCCTACCACAGGGGATCCCAGAAGTATATATGGCTTCTTCTGACCCTCATAATTTCACAAGTACACCGTTGTTAATATATAAATGCTATCAATATCCAAATGAGCTTGTTGGAAACCAACCTGGATATGTGGATAAAACCTGAGGTCAGTACTCTGACCAAAAGGTAATGTCACCTATAACCAAAGTATGTTCTGAGGAGCCATACATCTCCCCAGGGTGGGTGTAAAGAATGGTACAACTGCCTGCTTGCCTGATTTCTGCATGTCCCTGAGGACTGAAGAACTAGCAAATTCGAGCCCAGCATGTATAATGAGAAGACCTTTGCTTTGGATTGCTTACAGTGAGAAGCAGAGTCAGGGAGGTGGAAGGCTTCCTCAGTGTCAGAGGCGCTGAAAGCAGCTAACTCTCTTAAGTTGAGATTTCTGAAAATTTCCTTATTTATCAGGAGAGCTACCTCAGAAACTGACAAAAGTGAAGGAATAGGCTAAGGCCATTACCACTGCCAGGGTCTTTCTGTTCATTTTCAATTGTCAGACATGGTTCAGGTAAACATTTGTTTTCTGTGACAGACGGGGGTGACATGTTGACTAGAAAACGAGCAAAAATTAGTTGCAATCTAAACATTTAACAACCCAAACCACTTCGTAGGTTGCACCTTACAGATGACGAAAAGAGGTGATGCTAATAATTTGACAATGTGGAGGAAGACACTTTCCACATGTTTAGTTAAGGGTACAAGTATTAGGTTTTGATATGAAACTTTTTATCAAAAAACTCTTTTTTTATATCATGATTTATTTCTTTTTCAGTTCTAGCTTTAGTCAGCAATACCTTCTGAGACTAAAATATGAGACACTCAATCCTGTCAGTGATATCCCTAAGTTCTATTTCATAAGTTTCCTCCTGAAAAGCTAAATGCAAGGTAGCAGTGTTAGCACTGACCTTCTATTCTAGGTCTATCTGTCTGTCTTTCTAGGAAAGCAGGTCTTTCTTCATAGCAGTTTTGCTAAGTCATCCCTTAGATGATGCTTCAAACCAATGTATTGAGCAGACTCAGCAGGATAGAGGATGACAGAGGGTGCAGGGTGGCTTAATAAAGTGCATAGGGCTTCAGCTGTAACCTTGCTTCTGCATTCCCATCCCATAACATTCTGTGAAACATCACTGAGGGTCCTGATCTGCCAGGCTTCTTTCCCAGAGTTGCACTCTATCATTTCAGGATTTTTGAGCAAAAGAGCTATATTGGTACATACACATATACTTCTCTTATGACTAAGCAGTTGAAGTTATAACATGGTGAGTACTGGGGGAAGCTCTTCAACCCTCATTTTGCAAGGCCTATAAACTGTTGCTGGTTGTGATATGCCTCCACCTATGTAAATGCCATTGACTGACAGTAGTAAATACGGTGGGAAATACTGGCTGTCATGCAAGGACGGTGTTCTAGATGGTTGGAGTTTAAAGTATGACACTCCAAGTCAAAACTTAAAGCTTTTAAACTACAAGTCTCTAGTTGTGACACAAGACCATGGAAATATGCAGAGACATACACCTCTGTCTTAGGAATCAACTCACAGCACACCCTGAACACTGTGCAGTTTAAGTCTTGTACAGAGAGTACATCATAGTTCCCTTTCCAAAGCAAATGACTCAGGACATTCATAGAGATGTCATTATTCTGTGATTTTGAAGACAAGTGCAAATACTGTTGACATAACTAAAAGGCTGTTATATTTAGCCTGCAGTCTTGGGTGTAGTCAGTTAACACCATCTGGTGTCTAAATATTAAAGTTCTGATGGATGGAATATTTGAAGAGTGTATCTAGAATAAGAAGGAAAATAACAACAACAAAAATAATAATACTACAATAATAAATGATAGGAGAAAATGCATTAATGTGGAAGCTGAAACTTTGCTATATATGAGAACCACTCTTCCCATAAAGAGAACAAATTGTGAGGGGCTGGAGGTTTCCTAATAATCTGCCTCATAGTGGATTGTCTATTTATGTGCTAAGCAGAATGCTTTTATTCCCTCTATATGATTTTTCCGATGAATTTGTCAAGGCATTTGAGAAGATTGTATTTTTTATAGTGTTTCTAATCTTTTAAATCAAAAGTAAAGCAGGTAAAAGAAGCAAAGGTCAAGAATTTGATATCCCTAGTAGGAGAGATACATCCTACTTTCGGTAAAACTCTGAAATCAGCTGTCAGAATTTACCTTCTGTCTTGCTGCAGCATTGCAAGGGCGTGAAGAAAGCTGAGTGGTTGCTGATGGTTTCCTTAGATTCCTCTCCACCTAATCATACTCACAATGCTGCAGGCTTCCATCATTGCAGGAGCTGACAGAATTTAGTGACAGTCCAGAGAAATGCCTTCTGAAAGTCTGTTCTGTGAATTACAAGCAGTTAACAAAGCACTGCAGAGATGAAATAGGTTTGTTCTTCACAGATCCAAAAGCTGATTTGCAGCTAGTGTCTCTATCCCTTTCACGTTAGATCTGACATTATTGCTATTAAGATGCAGAATAAGCTTTCCAAGGATTGTAGGTTTCCTCCAAATTTCAATGACCAAGAAAAAGAATTGCATTGTTTATTTACTATGTGGATGGGGGCTAAGAAGGCTAAATACAAGTTTATCATTTCTGTTTTCTTAGCAGATTTTTGCTTCAAATTCAGTGACCCATTTTAGCTGTAGTAGAAGGTCACTGTTGCTAATTTACTCTCATTCATTGGTCTCAGTGACAGAATTTAATTATTTCAGCCTCGTTCATAGTGGGAGAGCAGCTGCACCACTTAAAACTCTGTAATGAAACCAGTAAACCCTCACCTTGTCTCAGCAAAAAGAACAATTAAACAGTTAAACTTAAGGTCTGTAATCCCAATTCTGAACAAGATCTGTATTGCCTTAATAAATGGGAAATTTCAGCTGACCAACAGCTGTGCAATTGTTCTTTAGGTTTGAGCTGACTCACTGATATCAGTGGAAGCCTTCCTAAAAATTGAGGAAGATGTTATATTCTGCACTGTAAGTATAGAGAAGAAGGAATTTCTTGAAACAGGATCCACAGCCTTTGAGGTAAGGCTTGCATGCAATGCTTTTTAGAGGCAAACATGCTCTCACGCAGCACAGAAGGGATTGTGCACTGAAGCCAGTGATAACCGCATGGATTTGTCTGGACAAGACATAACTGAACAGCAGGGTTTGGCCTATTCATTATTCTAGGCAAACAGCAAAATGGCAAGAAACCCAAACAAGCTGCTAACTCTTCTTCCACATAGGCATGGGCCAGTTGTACTGGATAAGAAAAAAATGCTGCCACAAGAAAACAGGGGAGGCACAAGGCATTCCTGGCTCGAGGGACTAGCTTGTCAACGTGGCCAAACCCACCAGAATCAGCTCAGGTCCAAATTAAATAAATTGTTCCCCTGTATAGGTGCCCGCCTTAATAAACTTTTCTTTTAGGGGTTTCTGTGTTTTTTGGCAGAAAAAGGAATGATAAAAGCTGTGTACTGGAATACTCCAAGAGTTCTCTCTGGTCCAAGGACAGAGTTGTCTGTGCAAATTCTAGAGCAGTCTCTCCTTATGATGTTTCTCCTCCACTTTATGTTTGCTTGGCTTGTGACAGCAGGATAGGGATCATAGAGTTGAAGTCTCACAATTCTTTTAATAAGCCTAAATTTTATTTTCTGTGTGTCTGTCTACCTTTTTTGTTTTCATTTGTTCATTCTTTGCTAAAGTAAAAATTACTGGGAGAGTTTAAGGAAGTTGGGAGAAGAGTTTTATTTTTAACTTCCACTTCTGAAAACCTCTGGATTTATCTTCTGAAATATCATTTTTTTCTTTGCTTTCTTTGGCCAAAGTATGTCTCCAGCTGTGAGACAAAGTCCAAATCAAATTAGAATATTTTGTTCAGTAAGCTCTAGTTT
Organism: Limosa lapponica baueri; assembly: GCA_002844005.1. NCBI lineage: Eukaryota > Metazoa > Chordata > Aves > Charadriiformes > Scolopacidae > Limosa > Limosa lapponica. The sequence goes on along the minus strand of KZ505647.1, from coordinate 2,317,067 downwards.
ATTGAGGAAGTCGGTTATTACATATTATTTGGACATCTCAGATATTACAGAAGTGATAATTAATAAGTGAAAATGTGTAGAAAGTGTGAGACAAATAGTAAAGAGGAATATAGGGAGAAAAATATATAAATATGTCGATCATGATGCAACCTCTTCTGTAACAACCTGTGACTTTCTTTTGTAACAGAACTCTTTACAGTTAGATTTGGCATGGTACTTGGACAGAGAAGAATATTTGAGTCACTTTTTTACATATGAATGAATGATATTGTCTTATCATTAAGGTGCTGATAAATTTTGAAAATCAAATCTTGAAAGTGGCTTGCAAAAAAAATACAAAATAAATTTTGTATTTATTAGTAACTTCTTTCTTTTTTCTTTTTCTTTTTTTCTTTTTATTTTATTTTCAGAAAAATCTCATTTAGGATTATAGAATCATAGAATGGTTTGGGTTGGAAGGGACATTAAAGATCATCTAGTTCCAACCCCCTGCCATGGGCAGGGACATCTTACTCCTGAATAACATCAAATATGTTAAATATAGAGTGACTGTCCTTAATTCTTTAGTTGCATTCTTACTGGCGATCTCTGCCAAAGCTTCTGTGGTGTTCTCTAAACAATTTTTTATACTTGTACTGTGGTCCAAGTTAAATATAGTGAGAGTAACTCTTTGTACATGGAGGGTAAAACTGATGATTTTTTAAGAATACATTGAATATAAATTCTGAGGAAATATATAGACTATGCAGAACTTAGATATGTCTTTTTTTCCGGATTTTATGAACCCTATATGTGAAGGAACATGTGTTAACAGTCTTACTGACACAAAACCTATAAGCATAGCATGGGCTTCTATAAGGTCCAGAGAAGATGAGGATGAAAAGGAGCTGTTTACCCATCCAGCATGTCTTTAAATATCAGTGCATAGTAGCTCCTACAGCACATTACCTATCCAGTCTGTTAATCTAATTGATTATAGTTGTGCACATGTCTTGCAAGACTCCTCCTCACCTGAAATACTATCAATTTTTCTGTCAATTTTACTATTTAATTGGAAATGCCAAACCTTCAACAGATGATTAACTTTACAAAGCTTCAACATCAGCTCTCAGATACCCAAGGAAGGAAGAGAAGGTCTGTGGTGCTAGTGCGAAAGCAAAAACATGCTTGCCTCCTTATTTTCCCTGCTTTGCCCTCAATTCTGAATGCACCAGTAGGATGAAAGAAGAATGGAGCATCTTTCTGATGCAGTTAACTTTCCCCAAGACAACACAGTTTTTAAACACAGCATTTTTTTAGATTAAAACTCTGTATGAAAAGAAATGTGTTCAACTTGGTCTTATGTTGCTGATAAGCTTGCAGCGAAGACACTGTTGTGGATCTGTAGAGATAAAAGTTATTGCTGTTATGGAAAAGAGACATTATCGGATATCCTTATTGAAAGGCTGTATTGCGAATGAAGTTGTATGATAAGAAAACTATGGATCAGAACAAAGTTACTGGAAAGTAGTTTCAAAGCATTTCCAGGACTACATTTAGAGGAGTCTAAAGGTCTGAAAACGAAAAATGTCACACTAAAGAAGTGAAATAAATTGAGAATATATTTGTAATAGTGTTAATACATTTACTGTTTTTCATACCTTGAATATAATTTCTCAGTTTTCAGTCCCCCAAGAACTGTTTTTTTATTAACATCATAGAAGTTCTGTTCATTATTTGTTGTCAGAATATCTAACAACATATTAAAATTCATAGGGTACCTACCTTTTCACTCATGGGGAAAACTGTATTATTTTATCCTAGATGTTTTGACATAACAAATAATTCAGCTGCTTTTACATGGGAATGCTAAATGTTCTGTAAACAGTAATTACAGGGTGGGATATGTATGTTCAAGCTATTCACAAAACATACTAATAGACGAATATATGCAGTTTGGTTTTTGTTTAAGTACATTTGTCTTCTGGACTAGATATCATCAATTGCTCATGAATGAGTTTAAACTGACTATATGTCCATTCACACAACAAAAAAGATTTTTTTCTTCATCTATCATTTGGTTGTGATTTCTGGAAACACGCACTATAAATTGTACTAGTTCAAGCTGTTCCTATTGTAAATCTAAGTTTACAATCTGTTATTTCCAAACGTAGCTTCTTAAGGCAAGATGCTTGTGTCATTGGAATAGAGATTTAAACAACTTTGGTTATCTTCAAAGCAGTGCATGTGTAGCCTGGTGTATAGTTATTTGTGGACTAGGGACATAATCTCACAGACTCAAAAACAGGTGAGCATTTTTATGACTGCCTCAGAGTAAGGTGAATTTCTGGTTATCTATTTTTAGAATTCTCATTAACGGAAAGGAAAATGATCCCTTTTTATAGTGGAGCATCAGATTCATTCTGAAGACCTTTAGGGAGACCAATAAGCAGGTTATTTTAAAATTTTTCTTAAAATGAGTGTCTTTGAATACACCAGAGTTTCTGCTAATGCTGGAACTATTGTTCATGGATTGAAACTAAGTTTGTTGTCTTTTATCTTACTGAATCAAGGCCTGAATATAGCATATTTGACATGAAATAGTCACAGGTGATTCAGATATGTGTCTGATGTGGGAGTACTCAAGTACTTTCCTAAGTAAGGATTATCAAGAGAAATCACATCTTATTCTATGATAAAACATATATTCACTTTGAAAGCATTGTGAAAAACTGTTTCACTCAGAAGTTTCATATGTTGGAGAAAAGAAGCCTCAGAGAGCTACTTCATACCAACCTGACTGTTTGCATAACAGCACTGGACAAGAAGAAATCACTTTGTACTGAAAAGGGAACCAGAAAGACTGAAATGCTAGGCAGACCTCAGCTCATTTCAATGGAACAATCAGTATTCTCACTGCTAGGGAGTTAGCATGATGACATTTATCCTTTTCCCATCTTCAGACCACATTTTACCCATACAGTTTGCAGTCATGAGGAAGACTCAGACGAATCAGGCTGAAAAAGGTGCTCCTGATACTTTTGTCTTCATTCATCTGAAATCAAATAAAAACTCTCATCAGCATATCATGTTCTGGCCTTGAGTCCAGCTCCATCCTTTCTTTCCCCATATGGATAATGTCTGGCCAGGAAGGAAATGACTGCATTTTCAACTACGGGAATGAAATCTGGCCTAATGGAAACTTGGTTGAGCTACTTCCTGAAAGCTAATGACTAAAGAGAGCTTTCCAGGAGGAGAGTAAGACCAGCAGAAATGTTGGCCAGTGAAAGATATAACGTCCTAAAATACTTGCAACATGGTTTTTCGAAAAGCTTTCTTCTGTTGCTGTACAATTTGGGGACTGAGGATTAGTGATGTTTGAAAAATCAAACAAGTTTTACCTTCATTCACTTGATGTGGTCTCTACTTATTAAGAGTCTGAGTAGCCCCACTGAGCCAATATAAGATTGTAAGGGAGTATGCAAGGCATCAATTGAACCCCTGAGAGAACAAGGGCATTTCAGGGGCCACAATATCCCTTCTCAGGTGCCACTGAAAATTATCAGCTTCCAACATGGAGAGTTTCATACTTTTGTTGTCTAGTTCAAGGTTTCTGTACAGAATGCAGAAGATTCCTGTTTTATTTTCACTTTTCTGCGCTGATTCCTGAAAGAAAGGTGTTTATAAATAGGCTAATTGATGACTTGGTTGGATATGGGGAATATCTAGAAGACAAAAATACGTGTTTATTGGATAGCCACATGAAAGATAAATAGTAGTAAAGTTCAAAAGCTCAGTCAGCATGGAGGACAGCTAAGCACTCCAAACCATTTCAAGTACTTCAGCATATCTCTAATTTGAACTTGCATAAAACTACCCATACATCTTGGGATTTATATCTGTAATTTATAAATGCTTGATTTACATTTTTCTTGGATGAAGTCAAGCTCGGTGTGACCTCTTCCTCATGCAGAAAATCAAGATCACCTTACTGTGTCTTGATTAGTTTTAGTTGGAATGGTATTTGTTTTAACCAATTAATATATAATGTCACAATCTGCTTCTAAGAGAAAATTCAGTATTTATTCAGGAAAGTTAATTATATTCCCTTTTTTGGCATCTTTCTGTGTTCCAATCCCCTTTTCTCCCACCTAACCATGGAAACTTAGAATTAAACCTCCAAATAGTGTTACTGCATTATTTAATCTCTTTCACACTGCCTGCAGGGATTAGCTGAGGTGACACAATTTCTAATAAAATTTTACACTAGTGAACCTGGCTTGAAAAGCGGATGTAAAAATCCTGCTGATTGTCATGCATTTAGACACTCATTCATAAGAAAGCACACTACTGTGCATATGTGGGACAGGGTGTTTTGCTATGCCAAAAGAGAATCTTCGTGCTGTTGAATTTATGCATTTCCCATTGCTACTCAAAATGCTTGTCTGAATGCTCAGGCAGGGGAGAGCTCTCTCTACAGAAAATGCTCATCTTCTGTTCAAGTCAAGAGGTCCGACTTGTACTCTATTCCCTATTCATTGGCAATTTGCAGCCAATGTTTACTTTATCGTCACAAATTCACCAGGAAAAGATTGTGGCACTAATTTTTGCTTCAGAGTGACGTTATAAAACAGGTAATAAATGGCAAGAGGAGAGGAGAATGGAAGAATAAAACAAACCAGAGACTCCGCAAAGATAAATGTAATATCCCCTTCACCCTCAAGAAATGATATTATTCTGACAGGGTCAGAGATTCTGCTTGGCAAACCATCTTAAATTAATTACCTGCTTGACATTTTAAAGGAAGGTTTCAGATTGTAAATTTAACCCAGACAAAGCATTCTTTTTAATCTTGTCAGTATGCAAACTACTTTGCACTGCAGTCTGTGAATTATTTATCAGAGAAACGACCCCAAAGGGTAAAAGGAAAATCGGGAGTATTTGATCTCAGGTTCTGCAGCCTGATGTACTTCTCTACCTTAGATCTGTACCTGTTGCAGTCACTTAATTTCTCTTTGTTTGATGTTGCTGATATTTAGCTCTCACACTGTGCTTCACTGAAGCCTAAGAATTTTTAAATTTAAATTTAAATTGCTTCTAAAACTGTGTCCCAGCAAATAATTGTATCCACTTTCTGGGGAAAAACAAAAGCTAAATAAAGGGGACAAAACCAGCTGTGTTTCTGTTCCATATGTTTTCATTAGAATAAGCATGCACTATTCATGGCTGGTTTTTTCCTGCACTCGGGTGAAAATGCGGTCTGTAATAGTAAGTTTCTACCTGAGCTTCTACTTGTAGACTGGATTAAAATATTAATCCTGTAACAAGTTGTGTAACATTAATGATGAAGGGTGGTCACATAGGATAAAAATACCTTGGAAGATGTGAATCCAGAATCCAGTTCTGACAAAGGTTTTTGTGTGTAAAACCACTTAATTTTAGTCTCCTTGTTTTTAGATGAAGCCTATACAACCTTCAATTTCCTATCTCCCAGGCTTTCTACCTTTCAAGATTATTCATACAACAATATTTTGTATAGGGTTTAGTATTGCTGCTAACAGAAAAGACCTTTAAGTGTGATGGTAATGCAAATGATAATTATAATTCAGGGACCAACATAAATCAGAATATAACATGACTAATACCTGCTCTCAGTTGACATTGAACCTGTTTGCTTAGTTACTCTGGATTTCTACAAAGACTGTAATTCTCTGAAGACATCAACCAAGTAAGCATCTGATATTTAGGAGAAATTCAGTTTTGAAAATTCAGCAGAAAAAACCCATTAGCCAATTGTAACAACTTAAGCATGTAATGATACTATTCACATTTTTCACTCTGAGAACATTCGGTCCCTGGATGTGCATTGTTAACTTTTGATGTTTCATGTTTCAAAGAAGTTCCAATATTTTCTGTTTTATCCATAAGTAAGATGAACTTCAGCTGAGCTGAGTGGAAACTAGTAGCTAGTAGAAAGTCTATCAATCTGCAGAGAGAAATTATAATTCCCTTCTGCTTCTGTCATATAGTATGAAAAATTATTTGTTTGACCTATGGGAGTTTTTGCATCTTGATGTGAGGTGAAATGAAGCTGATTAAAATGTTATACCACTCTTTGGTTTAATACACTGACTAATGTTTTTGTTTCATTCTTTAGTGGGGGCCTTTTTCCATACCACCAGACTTTCTTCTTCCTTTGTGTTAATGGTTGACTGTTCCAAGAGCAGGACATGAGAGACTTCATAATAAAAATTTGTCTAAGCAAAATATGGATGAGCTTTTATTTTACTATGCAGTCCTAATGAAATAAGTCTGTTCTGACAGATAATTCTCCTTTCAAGAAATATTTATCAGATTTCTACTTAGGTTTCTAAGTTCTCCAAGACTTTCAAATGTGCCTTCAGTTTCCCCTGATAATAAAAAAGTCCTTAAACTCTTTGTGAGTTGATGAAGGATTAACTATGCATGGCATAAAATCTGGGTTACCACACTAGTTAATTGCAAGACTCCCCACTTTAAGGCTGTTTCCACTTCTCATCTGTTTTTACCATAAAACTCCCAAGAAATAGTTAAAGGATTGTGTACATCCTCCAGAATCTATTTACCTACCTATAAATTCCCCTTTGCAGGTACTTGTATCCATACAAAATGCACAACTAAGAAACTGAAGACTTTTGCTTACTGAATATCCCAGGTCCCTCTTTAATGAAGTGTAAGTATGAGCTCTAGTGTCTGTGGATGCATTTTAATTAGGGATTTTGGCTATTGTTTAACTATGATAATTTCCCCTGTGATTTCTATTCAGCTGATTTCACTTCTTTTCTCCCCCCGGCCTTGCTCAAACCTACTGGAATGTCAGTGCTGGGGCTGTGATCGGAGACCATCCTAACAACAGCTGCATTTCAAAGCGTTCCTTCTACTTTTGAGTTTTTTTCAAGTTTCCCAAATGATTTGTAAGGGTAGTTAAGACTCATACAAGTGCAAAGAATTTCCTTTATCTAGATTTAAATATTATTTATGCTAATTATTGAAGCCATTATTTTAAGATAAGTAAAATAGACACTCCTTGATTTTTATGTATGTATCAATAGCAATCAAACTTTGATGTTCACTGTCCATGACTGCTTTTTGATCTGCTCATGATGGAATTACCTGGGGGAGTTTTTCAAGCTGTTAAAATACATATTTTTTGAAGCCATAATGAATAGACTGTACATTCTTCATGTCCAAGGTAGCTGAGCCTGAACACTAGTAGTGAAGTAATATAGCTACTCTATCAAGATATGCACTGGTGGTCTTGGCTGTATTCCCAAAGTTCAAACTGTTCTGACTGAAATTCACCCCCCTGCAGCAGCAGCTAAACTTTACTTGTGCTGTGTTTGCTGGCGTTCCAGCCTTTCGCTGCTGCTCTGCACAAAAGTGGATTTCATCCACAGTGTGTTCAGACCTTTAGCATTTCAAATCTATTTCATTGACTGTGTATCTTCTTTTATTTCCCTGAGTCCATTATTATGGGATTCTACTATTCTGATTTGTACTGAAATACCTTCTGTATGGGTTGGGTTTGGTTTGGTTTTACTTAACCTTGCATTTTCATTGATCATCTTTGTACTTTGGTCTTTCATGATGACTTTTCTTTACCCTTCACAAAGACCTGATATACAGATTGAGATTTATGTAGTGTGAAGCATCTGCTGGGGATTGCTCTGGAGCAGCAACAGAAGATCTAGCAAATCTTCCCTCTCTGTGCTGGCATGAGGTGGTACTTCATGTTGCACAGGAGAAGGAGGTGGCACATGATTACCATTCCACACGTTGTTAATATTCCTGGCTTCCCTGATGAGAAGTCATGGCAAAGTGTCCACACTTAGCTTGCTTAAAATTTTAGTCAGAGAGTGAAAGCGTTCTTGAAATGTGACACAGATCAAATGAGTGATACACAGGGGCAAAGCTCTCCTTTTTCCCAGTAGGCTGGTATGTAAGCCTAATGCATCACATAGAGTTTTGAAGTATATTAGGGCTTATTAAGCAGTTGTTTTAATGTTTAATGCCTATGTGGGTTTTTTGTCAGCTTTTATTTGCTTTTCATTTTCCCCCACATTTCATTTCCCCCACATTTGCTTTGCCTGTGCGCTAACATTTTGTGGTGAGAATGCCCTTCAAAACACAGCATCCCTAACCATCCAGTGTACTACCTTTCACCCTAGATAAGGCTTTTTATTTTTTAATAAATTCCACCTCAGTTCTAACACATTAAAACTCATTATGGAGTAATTCCCCTGGTATGAAAAGACCTTATTAATTGTTCCATTCAAAAATTATTATCTCATAAGGATGGGTGTTATAAGGGAAGTGTAATGGATAAGGAGTTTTTTTGCTGCATTCTGCTTTCTTTTTCTCCAGTGATTAGTTTCGCTGCATTTGTGTTTACTTAAGAACCTGAAGCTAAAATAATTAGTAACAGGTGGATGAGGTCTTACTGATAATCTGCCTGCCTTTTAGGTGTATTTCTATAAAAGGTTTTCAGTTTCCTCCTTCTGCTTCTTTTCCATATTTAACAAACTGTAATGAGAAATGATCTCTATATGGTGTGTTATTTGGATTTGATTCTAGGAGAGGTTTTATTTTAACACTTTTGGCTGACTGTATGACAGATATTTTACCCTTTAATAATAACAAACCATGCTTCATCTCTTCCTGTTATATAGGAGTTTTCATGGTAATTGTTTTCTCTGGCTTGGTTCTCTAAGGCTATGTTTGCATTGCTATTTGGTTCTGTGTTTTTACATGTGTTTTTTCCTGATTCTGCTCTCAGAAATTTTCAGGGGGCTTTTTCTCACCAGCCGTTCACTGGTTTTTTTCAGATCCCTTTCTGCTGACTCTGGTGATGTTTAAAGGACAAGTGGTAAACTTTTTTTATTACTACTGTTAGGAAGTCTTGAGAAGTATGACCGAGTTTCCTCAAATTTATGTATAAAGTGTGTTTACCTAAAATGTGGCATCTACATATCTGAGCTGCTTAGCTGTCCATCCATGAATGCAGTTGGATCAAGAAATCATTCAGCTGTGCATGATGGGCTGGATATGGTTTATTGACACTTATGACTGCAGGTAGGAGATTGCTACAGCTATTTGAACACTCAGGCAGGGTGGTCCTACATCAAGACCAAGATGGAAAGCCAAGATTATGAAACCATCCATGCAGCTACTCAACAGCCAACTGGTTTTGACATATGCTAGGGATATATGCAGCTATAATTCAAGAGCTCCACTGTGCCCATCTCATTCCATGGGTTTGAAGTGTAGTTTTCCACACCCCAAGATATTAAAGAGGCTTTCTTTGTACCTTTTATTAGAACCATTTCCTTTTCTGTAAATACACACTTGCTGAGCTACAGTGATGCTCACTTGATGTTCTAGTGACTGAATTATTCTCCTGGGAAGCTTGAGGACACTGATTTGGGGCCACTGATATTGAATCAGATAATTGTGAGAATTACTTTTTTCTGAACCATGAATGAGTACCTTAAAACTAAATGTCTCGAAATCTCTAAAAAAAATTCAAAGGTCAGGAGTTGGCCATACTTACAATGAGAAAACAAAAAGAGAAAACCTTACTGTTCTTCTGTGGAGCCCAGGAAAGCTCACACTTGCTGAGACAACCTCACACTGGATCTGGGCAGCAGAATGTGTGCTATGTAGCACACCTGGCTTTATGACTCCCTCCATTCATTTAATGTAAGCTGCACCCATCTTTACAAGAAAACCAATTCCTACTAGCTCTTGGCTAAGAAACCTTCCCAAAAACATAGTATTACAGGATGGCCATCACTGGAAGTAACAATTATTTGTTATCTTGCAACATTAGGAATAATTTGTGCTTTAAAACAAGTATGAATTGTAGTCCTTATTCATGTTCCCATTAAAGTTAGTGATATTTTCCAACCACATGGTTTGAGCACAAAATGAAGATTTTTGCTTACAATGTGCAGGGAGTACAAACCACATATAGAAGCTACATACTTCTGCTCTCTTCTCAGTGCACAAATCCTGTTCAAGAAATAAAACAGACAGAAAAGTAGGCATATTGGGCTTTGCTTTACATCCTAACTCTCACACTTTGTTAATAGCTTTTTATTCTTATACACCATCCAGTCCTCTTTCAATTTTATAACATAGAAGAAATAATCCTTTTTAGCAATGATAAGTACACATTAATATGAAATTTTAAAGGAACAGCTCAGTGTGGAAAAATCAGTAGTAGCATGCAAATAACACCTTCTTAGTTATAGAATGAGATAAGATAAAGCAGTCTGGAGAACTGTGTGCTAACACATCTAGTAAAATGGAACTGATCTAGAAAGAGATAATAATGGCATACTTCTATTTCTTGATGTAAAATATTATTAAGAAAGATTATGGTGAATTGTCTTTCACAGTTCAGAGAAAAGATACTTACACAGCTGCCTATTTAAATTAAGAGTCAAATTATCATCCTGCAGTTCATTGTGGAGTAGTCAAAATATTAGTAGATCATGCATTTAATATGAATGATTCAGAATAGGCAGAACAAAAACATACTGCAGAGGAATGGTAAAATAGTTGTTATTTAAAGTTTTTCATGAAACACTAAAATATTTTACTGCAAAAGAACAATGATGAAAATAAAATCAAAGACAAAGCAAGCCACCAAACACAGATATCATTAATATTTTAGCAAAGAGATCTCTTATATGCCATAACACTTCATTAAAGCAAATTTTGGTTTAATTATTTTAGGTTTTTTGACTGTATGGAATGCAGGGCACTAAAAATTATACTTTTTGTTTTGAAACACCAAATAATAAAGAGTCTCTCTGTTCTTGTGTATAAATGAGAAGGATCTTTATAGCAGAAAAGAAAAGAACATGTCTGTAAAAGAAAATATAAATACAAAAAATAATATATGAATATATCAGTCTTGATAAAAATACAATACATATAAATATATTGGAATATATATTTTATAAAATATAATAAACCATAGAGATGTAATATCTAATATATATCATAAAATATATTGGTCTTGATTAACAAGAAAGAAAGGGAATTGATAACTGATAAAATTCTATAAAGCCAGAGTAGGGAACAAACAACTGGTAATTACTTATTGTACTGGAAAGGTCTTCCTAGCTGCTGCATAATCCTGTTGTATTGCCTCATGTTGGTCATACTCAAACTATTCTTGTAACATGTCTCGCTAAGAGCGATTAAATGGCAATGTCTTCATTGTGCTTTGTTGATTAGTTACTAGACCATTGTTCATCTGTGACACTATACAGAGATTTAATAGTTACTCAAATAGTAATACATTTGTTAAAGACAGAGCAGAATATGTGCTAAAGTTGCCAGACCTTTATAAGAACAAATTTTTAGCAGATAATATCTGTGTCAAACTTCAGTGCTTGAGCTGGAATTTACCATTTTGTTTGTGTTCCTTCAAAAGAAGTTGTGCTGTTGGGAAAAAAATAATTTGGACTTTAAAGATTTAAAGCTGTAAACAGTACCAGTTATGTATATATATGTTGAGACATTATGAGAATGGGAATTCAATTCCATTGTTTAATGGTTTAATGTAGTGACCAAAAATCCTCGGGCAAAGATGCTTGGTTAATGATCTGAGAATCTGTCCAGAGGCTGAATATGGGAAGTGTGATTTATTTTTATTTTTAATTTCTCTGTGAAAATCTGCCCAAATTTGAAGAAGATAGACTGAAAAATCTGATTTTTTAAAACACCTGCTTTGGATATGCTAGACAACCAGGTTCTCCAAAGGTACTCTTCTCATGAAACACGTGCCATTTTAGGCCATTGAGTGGGCTGGTGAGAGCTCCTTGGAAAGTCCTCCTTGCTGACAGACTAGACAATGAGGCTGTGAGGTCTGCTGCCCCACCAGCAAGGCAGAGAAGCAGCTAATACAAATAGGAAAAGCTTCAGGAGCAGAACTTGACACACTGTAATGCCTGACCAGGAGCAATGAGTGGGAAAGGAGGGGCAAGAACCATAACAGGGTCTGGCAGAAATGTCCACTTGCTGTGGTATGGGGTCCTCCATGGGCTTCAGAGTGGATATCTTCTCTGTTATGGTCCTCCGTGGGCTGCAGGGGGACAACTCTCTCACAGCTGCCATACAGCATTTTTACCTGTTCTTAAATATGCTATCATGGAGACAACACCAGGGCTGCTGGCAGGCTCAGCTTCAGGTAGCAACAGGGCATCCATTGGAACTGGTTCTGTCTGACATGAGGGCAGACCCTGGTCTCTTCACACAGAGGCCACCCCTGTGGCCCCTCAGCAGCCAAAGCCTTGTCACGGACACCCAGTGCAAACTAATAGGATGATCTTATATTCCAGTAAAGAATAGCACTGATAAAGAATCAAGCAGCCCTGGAACATTGACAGTTCTCCTCTATTTTCTCAACAGATTGAAATATAGCACAGTACCTGTTGATCTTGCCTGTTTAAAGACTGTTACCTGTTTTCATTAATGGTGTTGAGGTGTCTGATGCCCCTGTGTCATTCCCAAGTCAGATTCCAAACTTCGGATGCAGAGATCTGGGTCCTTTTTCACTCAAGGTAATTTATTCCCACACAACCCAATTACAGAGCACAGCTCCTACGCTTCCATGCTCTGATCTGAAGCTATAGTTCTATCTTGTTTAAGTTATATTTTTCCATTCTGAGGGAAAAAAAAATACTCTATTTCTTTGACTCATTCCCTTTCTTTAAGTCTGAAAATTATTAACTGAAATATGGAAGTGCATGTGGGTAGAAGTGTGTGGCCTGAATGTTCATGAACTAGAATGAGTTTCTCTGAAAGCTCTTTGTTCATATCTGAATGATGACCACTTGGATCATTTGGTGGTGCTGTCAGACCTTCTACTGTGTCCATGTAATAATCCACATGCCTTTTTCTGAGAACCTTACTGAAAGCTGGTTTTATACAATATTTCCCAGGCATAGAGTTTTTCCTGAGTGACTTTAGTGTATTAATCTGCATTTTTTCATTTTTTTTTCCTGCCAGACGCTAGCAGAAATATACTACTAAATACTAAACTTAGTAAGTCAAGAATTTTCTCCTAGTAAAACCCCCTGAATTTACTGCAGAAACATCTTAAATTTAGCTGGGGAACTGTCACCCTCCCTGATAAACTGTTTATAGAAGACAGCTACAAGTTTACAAAGAGCAGTTCCCTCCACCACAAGGCTCATGCTGAAAATACCCTTTTAGCTGTCTAATGTTGGTGGAGTAAATAGAAATTAGTTTAATGGCCTTTGGAAAACATAACTTCAAAAGAAGACATTGGACCATATTGGACCAGAAACAAAACAGCAGGCACCTCAAGAAAGGTCATATCAGATAGGGTGCCTTCATTTGAGGTAGGGCTGTGTTGGGGATATTTGGATGTCAGTTTTTATATGTGAACCTTACCTCCACCTAAGTCCATCTTTAAGCTCCTCTGTTGCTTACAGGATTTAGACTTTAGGTAGATTTGAAAAACCTGGCTGCTGTGCTGAACCTGTCATTTCAATGATCTTGCTTTCAGTGTAGTATTCTCTTGGAACTCCAGTTTGTTTCTAGTGTTTTGTTTTTATGTTAACTACCAGGAGAAAATAAAATGTGATTTATCCAGAAGAAAAAAAACACATGTATGATAGAGCTGGGAAAAACCTCTGAGCATCTAGTTCCAACTTCAGCACCAAACTAAGAGGACATAAAAGCAATTAACTATTAAAGAGAGAAAGTTAAAGTGGTGTTTAACAGAGATACTTGTTTTAGGTTTGCAGCACATTCAGTGAACAGCCCTGTGAATCTCCTGGGCCCGCCTTCATTGTTTTACTTACAGAGCCTGTGGCTGCAATTATATCTGAGCAATGTGGTACAGACTGGGGAGAGTCAGGGCAAGAGCAGCAGGTGAAAAAGTAGGCATATATGAATCCATTTTGGTAGGAAGCTGGGAAAAAATAGAAGGAAAAAATTATCTGTCTTGTAAGGGACATAAACATGACATTCTGTGCCTGGCAAGGCAGAGAGGAAGTGACACAAAGTTTGCTGAGAGCACAAGGTTAGGCCTATGATGAAGCTGTGAGGAGGCCATCAAACAATAGTGGTGATCCTGCTTACAAATACTGCTAAATGTCACGTACAAGAGACAGACAAATTATTTCCTCATTGTCTTCCAATGAGGCTGCCTGCTTTGACCCAGGCTAACTTTGAGGTGGTGTTTCTGCTGGAGCTTGGAGTAGAAATTAGTTGTGGGTAGAAAGCAATGTATCTTTAATTATATATCAGATTAAAGAAGTTTGTCTCTTTTATTCAAAGAAAAAAAAACAACAAACCAGAGGTAAATATTAAGTCACATCCATCAGTTTTAATCCTTTTTTTTTCCCCTCTTCTTTCCCAGTTTGCCTGTTGAGATATTCCAAGCCTTCAGTGAAGTAAATGTAAGTGACTTTTCCTTGTATTTCCAAATATTGTCGCTCAAATGAAGTTTTACATTCTGTCCAAGCTGTGATCAAGATAACCATTCCATAAATGAGTTCACTATCATTATCTATGGCAGTCACACATGGTGATGAGCTGTGAGATAAGTTGGAGTGGCAGACACCTCCTACAGACTCCAATGGCTTTTCCCGTGAGGTCCCTTGTATCCTGCTGACGTCTCAATCTGTTTCTCCCCAAGGGTCATGAAATCAATTTGTTGCCAGGAACCTTGTCAGTCTTGTTCTACTACTTGACTTTCAGATTTACTGTGACAACTTTTTTAGATGAGATGGCATGACCATAACCGCTTTTGACTCTGGGGTCTGGTCAAGCCACAAACAGACTGTACTTGGAAGAGCAAAATGCCCAGTATAGTACTCCCATGATTTCATGATCATGAAACAAAAACCTCTCATGAGAGGGCTTTTGTTTGCAGAATCAATTGACATAGAGTAGCTGAATGAAGATCCTTATGCTAAGTTTGAGGGGTGGAATCTTGCCTTTTGCCTGGGATAGCTGCAGACTTCCTGACAGCATGGTCTATTGTGGTTTATTTCCTTAATAAATAGAGCATTTTTTGTGCACAGAAAGCTCTGACTGCCTTACTGATGCCCCTGGGATCAGATTTTGAAGGATACTTAGGACTGCAATAAGTCTTGCAGCTCATGGGAGGCAAAATGTGCTGTTTCCCCAAGAGGCAGTGCAGGGACCAATCTCCCAGCAGAACATTTTCATTCTTACAGATTTGACCACCAAACAACCAGAAAGAGCACCAGGAGTTGTTCCAGTCCAAATATTGTTCTGTTAATTTCTGTCTAGATAACCAGCTGGTACTTTTCAATATAGTCCACTAAACCTATGTAACCCATAGCTAACTAGTGATAGTTCCCTACTTTTTATATACTGTCCTGAATTTTCTTCCCTCCTGTTCAGTAGCTGTCTCCTGATAAGGGTAAACTTTTCACTGGGAACTGTACTTAAGGATCATGTGCCATGTGAAAGCTTTCTTGAGCAAGAAGCTCAAAGGCTTTTGTCATGCTGTGATGTCCCTGACCTCATACCACTTGAGTTTATTGTCTGTTCCTGGGGACATACGTTAGACTGGGGAAGCTTAATATATTGAGAAAGCATAAACACCCAATAATAATAAATGTGAAAAGTTTAGGCTTATATCCAATAATTATTCCAATAATAATTATCCAATATTATAAAATTCTTTATTTTTTCAGTTTTTATGAAAAAAAAAACTCAAAAACTATCTCATACAGGATGGTTTCAGAAGAGAAAAAGATTTGCTTTTTCTGCTGTGTTTCAGAAATAAAGAAAATATTGTTACATATATCTGTATAAGTGTATGTGTATATATATGTACATATATGTATATGTGTGTGCATATATATGCTCTTATTTTTTTACCTTTTGATCTCCTAAGGTTAAATTAAAAAAGCTAAAGGAAAGCAGAAAGCAGAAAGGAAAGCAGAAACAGCAGAAGAATATAGTAATAAAATCATTGTCTTGTTAGAAAAGTGTAATAAAAAAAAAAGAAAGAAAAAATGGCTTTTGGAAACAACTGCAAAAATCATGGAAAATTTATGCCCATTGTGTTAAGACCTGTCATGCCCTCTAAGTTTACTTTGCATTTTCCTGACAATCTAGTGTGAACTTTTGTTTTGAAGAAGGCAAAATAAAAAGCTCTTAAAATGTTGGTTTTATAACAGCTTGTAATTTGTGCAGGTGTTGACCAAGATCTCCGTCTTCTGAGCAGCAGAAACAAAGTTATTATTTTAATGTTGGAAAAAAGCACTTATTTTCTGTGAATCTGTAGTTTTTAATTCAAACACAGAGAAACGGGAAGATAAGATGCAGTTCATTTTCAGGCTTACCTAATTGGAAGTCTACACTTTCAATTATTCAGTAGCCCCAAACTCTCAAATGGTAATCTGTGCTGCTTGCAGTGTTATGAAAACAAGCTTGCTTCTTTGAACAATCGGAATCAATAAATCTACTGAAGATATAGTCATCTCGAGAATGGAGGGAAGTGAGAGAGTTGAGTCTGAAAGGGAAGATAAGGAAGAAGCTGCAGAAGAGTGTTAATACAAATGTAAAATGTGAATCTTATATACTTTGGGATCTGCTGAGTGATTTGCTGCCTTAAGTATGTGCTGTCATGAGCTTACAAAAATATTCTCTTCTCATAACCAGTTCTGTGATAGAGTCCCTCCCTGCTCTATCAGGTCACGCTGAAATATGCATCCTCTTGGAACTGTCTGTTTCGTCCCAGTGTCCCAGACATACTGCTTTGTGCACATCCAAGGCTACATGTACTTCTGCCCCAGAAATCTGCAGAAGCTGGAATGCCATCACACAGAACTTGCAGACCTAGGTCATAGGAGATCTGGATTCAGACTCGGCTGCCACTGAGATCTCGAATACCTCTAGGAATGACTGGATGAGGGGTTGTGTGTGGACCAAATCCTCTCTGGGATTTCAGCATGTCTAGGGGTCTATATTTTTGTGGTATCAAAGAAGAGGATAGTTTGTTATTAGAATAGTTTTGTATGTGTCACATATTTAGAGAGTATCTTTCTACATCTGCTTGGTCCTTCAAATGGATTTCCAGATCTTATACCTGATTTCCAACACTGGAGAGACCACTTTATACTCTTTCCCCATGTCTTTAATTCCTTGTTCTGCAGAAGGGAGACAGTGGCACCTCCTTTATATTACTCCTTGTAAGCTGGTAGGACAAGAATATATTTTTTTAAAGTATATTTTGCACCATGTAGTGTGATGGGGTTCTAGTTTTAGCCAGGGATTCCAGGAAGTGCCACTGCATGCAAAAATAGCGTGAATAAAATGTGGCTAATAACATCACAAAACAGAAGAAATTGAGTGACCACCTACTAAGACAATCTTGTCTTAAGCAGGATACCCAGCCTACAAACAGCTGCTAATCACACAGGAGTTTGGGACAGACTAAGTTTGCCTTGGAATGAGACTACCAAAAGGAAAGTGATGGCAAGACAGACTGCTGAGGCTAACATTTCCAATCTCTTTAGATCACACTGTGCTGGTCCTTGATGCTCCTGGGGCAGCAAAGGTACAGTCTTGTCATGAGTGTGAGTGGTGCCTAGACACCAAGACAGGAGTGGGAGGAGACGAAGGCATGGATTAGTTCAAGGTACAAAGCTAGGTAGGTGCTGAACTGAGCTATAGGATAGAACTTGTGACTTGAGACAGAGAAAAGAGTTGAAACCTTGTCTGATGAACAACAAAAAACCAGGGGGAGAGCTCACTTCCTGCCAGATTTATGTGCAGAACTCCCACTGATGTGAGTGGTAGTTTGAGCACAGAATAACGTGCTTGGGGAAAAAAAAATCAGAAGAAAGTCATTGCTTAGCAAATACCTATAAAATGAATTTAAATGCTGTCCTACTGTGCTTCATCTAAAGTTTGATCTAAAGTTCGATGAAGTCCAAGGGAGCCTCTCTACTGACTTCGGTGGACTTTCAAATCAGGCACTAGAAAGGATGTTAATTTCTTCTGAGAAAGCAACATTTTGTTGTGAGCCAAAAATGATGCTTTTCTGTAGTTCTCTTGATGTAAAAACAAAAGAAAACATTGACAATACATTTGTAAGAGCTGTATTTAATCTGTGATACACAGTGTTTATGTCTATGATGGAAAATTACAGCAACAGAATACTTTAGAATCCAAGTATAAAAACCTAATATTTTTGTGGATGAATTTGTACATTAGAGCCACCAGTCTCTGCCACATGAAGACCTCATATTGTATATATGGACTTTAATCCATATTGAGAAACACAGAAACATCTTAAAGAAACTGCTTTTAATGCTGTCTGGATCCAGGGGTAGCTAAAATTTAATGCTTCCAATTTGTTTAATGGTTTGACTATGGATATATAATTTGACTTCCTTCCTCTCTTTGTTTGGAAATTAAGATGAAATAATGTTACTTTTGTAGGCAAAGGGAGTGGGTCAGATTCTTATGGAGTGATACCTTCTCAAAAAAAGCATCCAACACAGTATTTTTTACTGCATATTTTTACTGTGACCCAGGATGTTTTTTTTGTAAAAGATGTGTGGGTGAGTCACATTCCTTTAGACTCAGTTGCACTTTGAGGTACTGTAGTAAAATCCTTCTGACTTCCTTACACAATTATGTAATCCCAGTGGGGCTTCCTTTTCCAGGTTAACAGCAGCTTTTGTGTGAACCTGCAGCTTCACCGTTTGACAGTCACTTCAAAGAAGTTTCTTTGAGATATATTTTTCCTCCTGTTACAATGAAATGCTTCATTCTGTACATTAACAAGATGTGCTAGAGCAGATTGCAGGAAGGAAACTTCTAAAATTGAGAAATATACTGCTGCTGTATTCCTCCTAGTGCTTGACAAGATATTGAATACAACCGTGAACTTGAGATTTCCATCAACGCTTGAGAATATGATTAAGAATGATCTTTCATTAATATTCTATGAATGGAAATGTGGATCACTTAAAGCAAGTCATGAGAAGTCCACTTATTCTGTGCTGTCACAACTTGTAGGGAAAGCAACATGCATTACACACCAGTTATGTCTATACTACTAACCAAAACTGGCAAGGAGACTATTCTCTGGCCCTGATGGCACGTGGCACAGCTCAGACCATGTTCATCTGATTAAGCATGCCTGCTGCCCAAAAATGAGCCTCCTCTGCAATGTTACTTGGGAAAACCCCTACTCGAGGCTGTCTCTTGAGCTGTGCTCAGGCTTTGTCCTGGCTGCACTTCCTGTCCCAGACCAAAGCCTTGCTGGAGACTGTACGAACAGTTTTGGACAGTCACAGCCCCATTCTTGATCCATGCCCTGACCCTGTTTCATTTCCTCATACAGGTTCAGCCAGAGATGATAACAGAAAGAGTCAGACCATTCCGCCAATAACCAGTGGTGGTCTGTATTTCCCAAGGCAGCTATTTATCTAAGTAAACATAGATCATTAAACAGGAGTTTATTTTTTAAGGAAAATTGTCCTTTTCTAGGATGAATGCCAGGTGGTTTGTTTGAAAGAATGATGAATTACATGGCTTACAGAAATTCATTGTGCTAGCATTACCTTCTAATGTTGTTATGTAGGTTGAAACAGATTCTTTTACAGCTAGAATATAGCAGAAGTCAACAGTAAATTATTGTCTATGTAGCTGTATATACTACCTATACAGTAGCATGTTAAAGTGTGGGGACATTTTAATTTTATTTCCTTTTTACTGAATCATGGTGTCACATTTAGCTGAAAGATATTATTCTTCAAATATGCGTGAAAAAGAAAAACAAAATGACAACAGCTCTTTTTACTTCCAAATACCCTACATCGATCATAATCTATATTTTATCTGAGCAGCATTTCCTCTGGATTTTTTATGCTATGTCTCTTTTACTCCTTAGTTAGTAGCGCCGGTATGAGGTCTGAACCACTCCACCTTGAGAGAAGAATCATGTTGGAGCAGCGCAGGGAAGTTTTGTTCTCAGGAATGACAGAAGATGTTCTAATGAATTGCCAACAATTTTTAATTCAAGAAAGAAATCTGTCAAACAGACAGAAATGTTGGACTGAATTGTGCGCTGTCCTCTTATTGCTTTGTCATGGCCTCCTGATTCCCCTGGCCCATCAGGGTAGGAAAATGGTGAGAAATGCAGCCCCGGCTGCCTACAGAAAACACACGCTGCCTTTGGGCACCGTTTGAGTGTTGTCCTGTGCTCTGTGTTCTGCTACACTGAGCACTTCGTCTCAGGCCACAGGGGAAAAGATAGTAGCTCCTTGTACCTTTTGTTGACTATACATTCACATTTTTTTGACTGTACATGGTAGAGAAAAAGGAGGGGTGGTCTGGAGTTTTCCCAGGCTATGTTGTCATGGGAAGGGTGAGAGAGAGTATGAACATACAGACCTAAGCCCTGCCATGGCACTTTACCTTAGGTTTAGGGAATGGGCCAATTTTAATTCCTGGTGTAGATATAGACTCAAGAGTTAGCGACAATAGTCAGATCCCTACACATAATAATTAATTAGCTTGTCATAGTCACTATTATTCAGAGAGTGTTAAATAAACATTTGAAGATAGAAGCACAAAGAAATTGAGATTCGTAACTAACAGTATGATCCAGAATTACAGAGACAATAAATAGGACTTTGCTATTTTCACATTTCCAAGCTATTCTAGAAATAATACAGCAGTTCAGATTTCTCACACTACAGCAGACAGCCTTGAGTTGTACTACTTATGCCTTGGGCTATTTTGAGACCACCCCATCTTTTTGGTTTAGGATTGCTTTTCAGGTGGAGAGGTTTATATGCCGCTACATAGGTGCTATTTCTGCCAAACGTCCAAGCACTCATTGGATATTTGTCCACTGTTGGTGGAACTGAATATCTTAGAATCAGAGAATGGCTCAGGCTGTCAGGCCGTCTGGAGATGGTGTAGTCCAACCCCTCTGCTGAGAGCTGGGTCAGCTGGAGCAGGCTGCCCAGGACTGTTTGAATTTTGAACATCTACAGCCGAAGGCTCCAGAACCTCTCCAGACAGCCTGCTCCAGTGTTTGACTAACCTCACAATACAAGTGTTGTCTTACAGAATAGTTGCATAGACTGAAATTCAAGAAAGTCAGAGAATTATAAAAATAGAAGTGATAGACTCTTTCTCTAAAAAGAATTTATTTATGCAGTAGAAGTAAAAATATATTTCGCCTGGCAATGCAAGATGGATATAGAAAGACTAAGGGTCTGTTAAGTAACATACCATGGAGAATGAGACTGAATTATTTTTCCTCTGGTTCCTGACATTTGCAAGAATTTAAAATTATGCCTACTCTGCATTCTTTTTTCCTAAAAGAAGATTCATTTTTATTTTCTGCAGCGTATGTTTTTATTTTGTGTAGATAATGTGATTTGGATTCTCTTATATTCATCAAAACAGAACAACAGACCTAATTCTGTTCTTAATAGCAAGAAAAGCTGTAAACAAAGGAATTTTGTTTCAGACTGGAGCTAAGTGAAAACTTTTTGCTCTTTTGAAAATGGAGAAAGAAAACTGTATCTACATACTGAATTAAAATAAAGGAACAGTTTAATTTTAACTGTGGAACTATTTAATATTTTTAAAGTTTTATTAGTTTCTGTAGTTTCCTCTGCTTTTTTTTTTTATCCAGGTATAAGTGATGTAAACTATGTGAGCTTTAAATAATTTTGATTTGATCAAAAATGCATTTTTGGGGGGTAAATTTATTATTCTGTTAAAAAACCTACTAGTTCCTTGAATAATAGGGGTTTTTTTCACTGTTTCTAAATCTCGTTAGGAAACACAGGAACTATTTGAAGTATGATGGAACAGAGCAGGACCATGTGCACATCAGTTAATATATTTATTTATTCCAGCACATATGAAATAAAGAATATGATTTGTGCACTATGGGAAGACAGAAGTGCTTTTCTTTGCTATAAACTATCTGGAAGTTCTTTATCAAGACCTGAACTAAGCTCTTCTGCTACATTAGGTTGCTTCCTCGACTTCTAAAAGTGAAAATTAGATGGTTCATACCAGAATGGATCCCTGTGAGCTGTTAAGAATAAATAATTGGATAAGGGAATATCAACCATCTCGACAAATCCCACTAATTCAAAAAACGCTTACCTTGTCTAGTTAACTGGATTAATACTCTGAGAATATAATAGTTTTTAGGAGCTGTGCAAATGATAAAACTTTGGTATAGAAATTGCATTGCTACAGCCACATGCAGGTATTCAGTAATGAAATTGGGACTTTTCTTGGCAGTCTGGAATATTTCAGACTCATGGGGGTGATCAATGCAGTACTAATGCTTTAAAGGTGACTTTGTAATTGAATCGATATGATTCAGATCTATGTTGAATGTAACCATGAAGATGGAATCTCGTTTTGAAAAGCAAAGAACATAATACACACTGCACCTCAGTCCATGATTGCCTCAGGCACTGCAAGAAAAGTGAAAACTCCCTCTCTTCCCCCAACCCAGACTTAAAATTCAGGTCAAGAAAAGCAAATGGAGAGCTGGTAACTAGGATTGCTTTTTATTTATCTGTATGGGCTGCCTTAAAGTTCAGAGGAAGAAGACTGAATGAAGAACTAGGAAGAACTTACTATATTATGAACAACTTGGAAGAACTTACTATATTATTTGTGTGAGTGTAACACATATCAGTGTCAGGCGTTGCTTGCTGCTGTTGTAGACAATTTTCCCCCAGCTTTTGAACCACAGACAGCAACTTTTACATGCCAGCAGTATCTCTATTCTCATTCTTCAAGTTCTGAATTACTTTTTCTTTAAAAAGGGCATCCTCCATAGGACACGACTGGCCTTTGAATGCCAGCTCAGTTGGATCTGAGTGAAACTAGACTTTAATTCCCTATCATAGAAAGAAAGAAGTCAAAGAGGGGAAGAAAAACAAGGTTTTGAAATGTATCTTGCATTTATGAAGAAACCATAGGAACCACATTTAGAAGAGGATGATCTTTAGTCTCACAAACAGGGCCAGTAAATCTGTCTTTTGTTTATTAGGAATGAATCACTGTAGAATTCCTGGAAAGAAAACAAAGAAATGTGCTCTGTGTTTAGTAAGGGTACAAATCCTTAAGTCGATGCACAAAGGCCACTTAGCGGGTACTTTGACTGCCAGTGCCACTGAGTCATGCTTGCTTGGATGCCAAGACATGTTTTCAGCAGAGGGATGCGGACTCACGGAGCCAGCACAGTAGCTCAGCAACCTGATGATAATGCTTCAGAAGATTGTGACCCAGGACAGGGCACCCCAGGTTTGGTCACAGAATTATTCTTTTGTGTCAAACGGCAGGTTTTTTTCTTGCCAGTCTCCATGGTGATGAGCTTGACCATCACCCCTGGGACAGCACTGAGAACGGCTTTACAAAGCTCACCTTGGCAGATTTACCATCACTGCTACATATCACAGAAATCAGTGACAGCAAGATATTGACACACTGAACTACAGAAAGTTGTTATCTTCCCATTTGAAGCATAAAAAAAAAAAGCATTTCCTCATCTGATAGACCATCTGAACTGCTAATTACTGGAAAAATGTTTCCTGTCAGATGTTATCTAGACAGCTACATAATACAAGTCAGTCTTACTTTTGCCAAGGAAATTAAAAGGGACCTGACCTAGAACATATCAAAAACTGTAAAACACAATTTGCTGCTCTTTTACCTAATCAAATACCTCAGTCGCTGCCTTTTGTTTTTCTTCATTATCTAAATTTTATGGTAAATCAAAAGAGGGAGAGGTCAACTGGATTAAATTAAATTTCAAAGCAGGTGCAAGAGGGCAAAAACTGGATGTTCAGTTTGACTGTCAGAGCTGATACTATTGCATGTCTCAGGAGAACTCAATATTTTGGAAGAGAGTGTGGCAGTAAAATACCAGAAAAAAATTTATTTAATTAAATAGATATAAATGTAGACAATTTAAAATCAAGGTAATTTTAATTCTGCCTTGGGTAGGATGATGTATTTGTTTCTGTCAATCAGAAATTTCAGCCAGCTGAGATTCTCAGAGAAGAGTAAAACTTTTTATACAATTTGCTAGTGCATTTGAGAAATACAGACAAAATTGCCACCATGTCAGGCCATTCTGCAGTACTGAGAAAACAGTAGCAACTCTGCAGCCTTTGCTTGGGCAAAGAAGTCTGAATGCATAGCATTTATAGAGATTTAGTGCCAGAATTTGTAGCTGACCATAAAGATCTCAGCTTATCTCCCCCCAAAACTATTAGGGCAATCTGTGCTGTTACTAGATTGTTCTATTAATTATAAAAGTATGTATGTACCTTTGAACTATACATAATATGTATATTTCATGCATTTATTCTGTTATATGAACATATTGAAATACAAAACTTTAGCAACTACACAAACCAGTCTAAACATGTATATGTTAGCAGATCTGAAAATCGACAATCGATACTGATGTGTGTGGGATTTCTGAACCTATCAACCCCTCCTAAACTTTGGACTGTAAGTGGAGATTCCTCTAACTGTGGGTTTTAGCTGCTTGCCATCTGTTTAGATTCTAGAGGTGGATGTGTGTGGTTAAACATTCTTGGACTTTACAAGCCTCAAAGTTTATTGAGAAATCAGTATATGGATTCCCACACTGCTGACTTCTTAGAAATGCTGATGGTTTCACAAAATGCAATAAAGCTTTGCAAAATGTGATATTTGTTGTGCCTGTGACACATCTATCCTTGATATAAAGATGGATTATGCACATACACCACACACATACACCACACACATTTTCTTTCCCATAAATATTTTCAATAATTTCTTATATAAGCATTCCAATAGTCTGGTAAAGTTTAATCCAGTGTTTTGCGTATGTTCAATGTAGGTAGAAAATACAGGCTTTTAGGCCTTGAGCAGAAGAGGTGCTCGTCAAGTTGACGTGCATATAATTGCTGAGACCACTACTGCTGGGAAATGCGATCATAGGCAGATGTGAACTATTTTACACATGCAAATGGATTTGAAAAATTACTTTGCATGATTATGATGGAATTTGCGCAAGCATGCGTCATTGAGCACATCAGGCATAAATTAGGCTGCTTGCAGTAGTCACAGATTTTCAGTTTTATCTGACACTGTGGAAATGCAGTTATACCACACTGAAAACAAGCCTCCATCATATGGTACAGAATTAGTTTAATCTGAAATTGCACTGTTTAACTTCTGGAGCATGCACAAATGTGACGCCTGTGTGTGTCATGACACACAGCATTTAGCAGGCAGAGAATATACACACACTTCAGTAGTGTAAAATTATGCATGCAGCTTTTCTCTGGTTTTTCAGATGGGGTTTGGCTCTGGATTAAAATATCTGGATGAAGGTGCTCATATGTGAGTTAGGTGTCTAAACTCCCACAACAGGCTGTGGCAACAGGGAGCTCGGTTCAGTCACCCACACTCAGCTGCCTGGTATCATCTGCGTGCTGCTAGGATATGCCCATCTGGCCTCCAACAAAAGCACAGATCTCCCACCCCGTGTGGTGTCAGGGACACGTGAGAGTGTCTCAGATGTCACCGCACAGCTACCTTTAGGTGGCACCTATGTTCGGGGTCCTCGATCCCCGTTGACTGCAATGGGAGCTTAGGGAACCATCTCCCATGAATAAATCTGTATTCAGACACCCTCGTTCAGATATCTTGATCTCGAAATGAACTGTACCTTCAGTATTTTGATCTTCTGAGACAATGTAAATGAAACAGATGAAAAAGCAAGTATTGAAGGTCAGTCCTGTTGAAGCATATCTTGAATTTTCAAATGAGTATAGCATGTTTTCTTACATTCACTAGTATTTATGGCAAAAAAAAATTCCCTATACCTTTAAAAAGATTTGTCTCCTACTGAACTTCATTAATTTATGGACCACATGCTTTTAATAAGACCAAATTTTATCAAAAATTATAGCAAAAAAGATGAAAACCAGAAAGAATTTTGTTGTATCTTATTTTCTGTCATTATTTTTGGTATGTTTAGGATTGTACTTCAAAATGAATTCCTGTAAAGAAAGAAACATAGACATTGTTGGTAGTGATCATCTTATTGTCAGCAAATATAGTTCTTGCTATAATGACAATTTTCTGCAAATTTTAAAACAGTACTTTGTAAATGAATATTCAGTAAAATTTACTTTTAACCTGAAAGAGCAAGAGTCAGAAAAGTTAAATAGAGGTACATTATAATAACTTCTTCTTTATGCTCATTGTCAGCTTTTTGTCTTTTAGCTGCAATGTTAACTCTTTGCTGGTCAAAGGGAGGTACTTCCTCAAAATAACATTTTAAATAAGTTGTCACTGCTTTTAAGTATTGCAGTTGCTGGGCTTTGTCAGACATCTTCTCAAAATATTATCTTCCTTTTTGATTATGTAAATATGTTAACTGTTTCTTTAGTGACATCTCATAATGGTTTCTGAGATATACATGCCATAAAGGCAAACGGTCAGTTCGTCATGAGGAATAGTGTTTTGTGGTTGCCATAATCAACAAAGAAAGAGTATCTCCAATTCAAATACAAAATCTATATGCAAGCTAAATGTTCACCACTAATAAAAATCTATCTTCTCTAAAGCATCCACTAAGCCTTAAAAACAAGGTTTGTACAAAAAGATCCCACATCCACCCCAGACCATTATCCTGCTTTAAGAATAAATTAAAAGAGAAAAACTTATTTCCAGTACATGCCAAACTTAAAATATTGGAAAAACCTAAACCTTTTGTATTTCTATGTATCAGCAATGTAGAATTGTAATTAAAAGGATTAATAAACTTTCTGAGTCTCAAAATAAGACTTACCGTTGACAATCTTTGAAAATGGTGGAAAAGTGAGCTTAAAACCTCTCTTGAACTTCAATGTCTTCTGTAGCAGAATGGAAGGATCTAGTTGCATGAGAATTGAATGCCAGCTCTGCTGTAAGGGATAAATATCATAGTTAAATATGTAATACACTGTACACATTTGTTACAGAGAAGAAATCAACTCTAAATCAGACTCCCATTAGAGACGAAGAAATGCAGCAGGTAGATGGATAACTTGAATCAATACAGGGGACGTAAGTGTTTTACTAAATAGAAGAATCCACTAACATGAATGAAACACTTCAGCATGTAGCACCTACTGCTGCTATAGGCTCCCAAAGAAAACTTCCACTGGTGTTAAGAGCTTTGTGTGAGTAAGGATCAGCTCACAGAAGGTAACTTCACTGAGTACCTTTAAATGGGAAACTCATACCACTGCTTTACTTCCATCATGAACTACAGGCACAGGGGTGAAATTTAACCCAAGGTGTTGTATTTGAGAATGGAACAGAATGTCATCAAATAAATATTTGTTGGCTTAGTAAATAATATGGATAAATCATCAAAGCCCTGAGTGCAGCAGCAAGTTGTAATTGTCCGATAATTGTCCTGTCTTTCTACATACTTGTCTTCTGCAGCTTCTGCCCCCTCCTCATCCCAAGGGTTTGTGTTGCCTGTGTTCAGGATCTGCTATGACCTGGTGCAGGTATCCCATCTTGGAGCAGACTGCCAGGAAGGCAGCTCTGTTGGGAGAAGGAGCCAGGAGAAGCATCACTTGGCCCTCCATATGTACATCCTCTGCTCACAAGTCAGGAGCTGTATTTACACTACCTCTGGTCTTTGCCTGAACTCCTTGCAGGTGTGCTGTGCCCAGCCGTGTTCCTGGACTCTCTTGCCTGGCTGGCTGGACCTTAAACGTGCAATGTCGCTGCCCCATTCTGCTCTTCACCTTCAGGCAAGGTGGGACTGCACCCCATGCCCTGCTTGCCTTGCTGTTGCTAAGGTTCTTGGATCCCTGTCCTTTGCAAAGCAGCTCACCCTTAATCACCCTTAATCACAGGTGTATTTTTAGTTATCTTGATTGTAGGAAGTGCTCTTGCATATCAGATGTTCAGAAAATGGATGTTTGATCAATACTATAGGCATCACAGGGCATTGGCCAATAGATTCAAAATCTTCCTCATCTCATTACAGTCGGTGCTTGATTATGGGTGTCAATAATCCTTACCTGTATTTATTCTTATTAACTAGGCAATACAAGCTTAAATGCTTCTATGTGATGACCGCTTCTCTAGAAGAAATGCTCTGCAATGTCAAAAGAATATCCATTAAAAATTTCAGAAAAAAAAGCTTTTACTGAGTGCTCTGAAGTTGTCAGTGTCATTGTAAAGGAGAAAAAAAGAATTTCTTAGCTTTTATATTACCATCTAACTAAAGCAGAACTACAGTAGTGACACTATAGTATTAACTATAACATGACACTGACAGCAGGTTGAGGGAGGTGATGCTGCTCTTCAACTCAGCACTGGTAAGACACATCTGGAGTGCTGGGTCCCGTGCTGGCCTCACAGTACAAGAGAGACATAGACCTACTGGAGAGAGTCCAGCAAAGAGGCGTGAAGATGACTGGAGCATCTGTCACATGAGGAGAGGCTGAGAGAGCCTGAACTATTTAGCTTGGAGAAGAAAAGACTCCAGGGTATATAAATGTATATAAATATCTGATGTGGGAAATAAAGAACTCCCCCAGACTCTTCTCTCTTGGTGCCCTGAGAAAGGACAAAAGGCGACAGGCACAACCTAAAATGCAGGAAATTAATTCAAGTATACAGAAGATCTTTTTCATTGTGAGGGTAGTCATTACATGGAAGCGGATTTCCCAGAGAGGTTGTGAAGTCTCCATTCTTGGAGATATTCAAACTATAAATGGACACAGTCTTGAGCAACCTGCTCCTAGTTGCCGTGGCTCTGAGCAATGGAGTTAAACTTCCAACTGGACACCCCTCCAATCCTGTGATTATTCACAGCTGGCCAGGCTCCTTCCAAAGTAACTAAAATCATAATAACTGAGCCTCCTTGATAGGCTATTGCTATTTTGTTTATAGGAACATTGATTTTTAGTAACCCTCTCTCCTTTTACTGTAGAGTATTCAGAGTTGTACTATGTATGCACCCCTCAATAGTAAATGAATGTTTCCAACCCTTTCTGCTGAAGTTGTCTGCTGTGAATGTTACTCAGCCTGAAACTACTTCTGTTCCAATATTCCCCTCTGCTTGCCACAGAGGGGCAATTATTTTCACCAGAATTATTTCCTCCACAGCACTTTAATTTTTTTCTTTTTTATCTCCCTACATCCATTTGACATCAGACTGGACACTTTGGTTTCTCATTATTCGTGTTCCCTGCAGTGCTACAAAACACCCAAGCCCAGAGCCATTCTTGGCAGCTCTGGATGGTGGCTTTCCTGGAGCACTGTAAGATCAGGTAATGAAAACTTGGTCTGGCACATTCCTTCCTGAACTGTAAAACAGTATCTGTGTGTTTGCTAAGAGCTGGGACTGTCATAGGAAAACAGATGCAGTCAGTATGAGTTTCAGGGAAGTTTCTGCTACTTTAAGGAAAAAGTCCCTTCCCTGAAGACAAAAGAGGTCACAAAGTTTTCCCAAATTCAGTGTTACCGTTTCTGTTGGTGCATTATGGGTTGGCACACAGGCATTTTCTTTCCAGTGTTCTTATGGTTTTGTCACTCAAAGCAAGAAAAAGCATCAAAGGACATTTCCAAGGTTGCAGCAATGCTGACAGTTAAACACCTGATTTTTGTAACATTGTCAGGCAACAACATCTGGTACAATAATCCTATAAAGTACAAAGCAATTTCTAATTGCTATTATGTGTTCTGGAAATAGTGGCCTAATTTACCACAGGCTAAAATGAAAATCATTAGTTTTGCATGAGTCAGGAAATCAGAAATAAAACCAAGCACTGAGAGCCAATTTTTTTTCACCAGCAATATCCCTGCAAAATGAGATAGGGACCACTTCATTTGTGTTCCCATTTCAATAGCTGATGGTAAGAATGAAGATGGACCCGCTAATTTTTTTAGCAAAAGCTTTTACCCTCACTGAATTCATGGCTTAAGTACACCTGTGAAAGAGCTGAAACCAAATTGCCCAGGAAGATATTACATTCTTACATCAGGGCCAAAACTGGGGAGGGAATCCTATCTCCAGGCAATATATATGCAACCAGAATGCGATGAATGAAAGGAGATCCCAGCTTCTCACATCCCACAACACTGTCATTTTGGATAACATCTGCTGCACAACTGCTCTGAGCTGGGATTGAGTGAGGGTGGAATCTTATTCATCTGCATGTATTTCCTGCTCTCCTTGCTTTCCCACACACACCTTCCCCTTCTCAGCATCCTTGGCATGAAGTAATCTAAACGTGCAGGGACTACCTGGGCAAACTGAGCTTGCCAGTTCATGCAATGACATACACTAATCTTGAGGGAAAAAGTGAATCATGTTTTGTTCTGGACTGCAGATTTCAACTGTGAAAACAAAAAACGTGTTATCTCAGTCTCACCACTGGCCTTATACATGCTTTACAGATGTAAGGCATTTTACACTTGTAAGAGATGGTTAGAGAAAGGGAATGTAAATAAAAAAATGAAACGGAACAAATTACCAGGGGAATAAAATGGATAAAGTATGTTGTATTCTGGTTGTATTATAGCTTTTCTTCAAAACCTATATTAACATGATCATGCAAAAAGTTTAGTGAAAAACTTTAAGGTGTTGAAAAATAACCCTTGTCAATTACGCTACTGTACGTATGTTGGCAACACTGAGATGTGGACAAAAAAAATCTATAAAATACTTTGAACAGCATCCTGTGGGATTGCAAAGTCCTATCCCTGCCTGGCAATCTACATACTTTAACAGTGTTCCCATGGCCACCACCGTGCTGTGTTTGATAATAAACCCAAAGAATCTGAAAAAAATAATAGGAAGGAGTCGCATACCTCTGCATATGACCAGGAAAGGGAATTTTACTAATTTGCATATTCAGCTTTATTCACTGTCACTGGTGTTGCAGTGTTTTCTTTCCCTCGAGGTTTTTCTCTTCAGTACAGCTGAAGTACTACCTCAGTGTTCACCACAACATACCCACCCTGAGAAGCAGTGCCTCTGACTGCTGCTCTTTTACCCAGCACAAAGTGAAATACAGCTTTGCATTTCTTCTGTTAATTGGGAAAATAATCAAGCCATCTTGTACTCTCCTGAACAGGAGAAAAATGCAATAGACCTTCTCTTTGTCACTGAGTACTTTGAGAATAACTAGGGATTGTGATTGTATTCCATTTTGCATTTTATTGTCTTATTTCTATTTGCCAAGGTCTGGCAATATGCTTAGTTTCATACAAGGCAGAGGAAAAAAAGTTGCTGTCCGAGGGAAATCAAATGTGTATAAATGCTAGGCGTGTATTAATTCAGCCACTATTGTACAGAGCTCACTGCTGGCAGAGAGGAATAAGTTGTAAGGACTTACATCAGTCCTGATGTCTCCCAGAGTCTTTCTTGAGAGCACTGATGTATTGCAGAAGCACATTAGAGAGATATGGATGTGCAGGCATACTAACCACTTCAGAGAGGTAAAGATTCACAAAAAAAGTGCATATGGAGAATAAAATATACAAACAGTCTTGTTATATTATATATATCTTAACAGACGGTGAACTGGAATCAGCCAGAGCAGTGGCATGGTACTCAACAGGCCTAAAGAGAATATGAAATTAAAAGTAGGAGAAAACGGAGGAAATGGACAAAATGGAAATGGGCAACCACAGACATTTCACAGGAACATCCTAGATGAGGGTGTAAGGTGAAAGAACATCATGGCAATTAAAGTAAGAGGTTACTACACTGGAATACCTAGATGTTTTTGGTAGGGAACATCAGAAGAGAGAATTCTCACCCACGAGTCCTGCTGAAAAACTAGAGGGGGATAACGAGGGCTAGAAATCTATTCTGAATTTTTGAAGACCCGTCTGAGAATGGGGAGCATAAAGGAGAGTGAAGAATGAGTGCAGGAAAAGAGAGGGAGATCTCACTTTTCAACAGGGAAGTGGAATAATGCTGTTATAGCTGTGACATAAACATGTATATGCATACATATATTGACATGAACTCAAGTATAAGAAGGATGAGGACAGACAGACTGATTTTTTGAATGACATCATTCAAGATCAGGAATAATATAT
The DNA here is from genome assembly GCA_002844005.1 of Limosa lapponica baueri. NCBI lineage: Eukaryota > Metazoa > Chordata > Aves > Charadriiformes > Scolopacidae > Limosa > Limosa lapponica. The sequence goes on along the minus strand of KZ505647.1, from coordinate 2,284,895 downwards.
AGAAGGGGAAGAGAAAGAAAATGAATGTCAGTGGAGCCTCATGGGTCTTCAGTGTTAAGTGCAAGAGAGGGGAGGAGAAGGCAATTGTGAAATACAGTTGAAGGGCATTTAAAGAGAGCCTAGGAAACTGAAGTGCCATGCAGAATTAAGGCAGGGAAAATGATAGGTTTTGCTGAATGTAGCCAATAGTGTGAGATGGATGAGAGTAGAGAGGAGGTCTAGAGAGAGAAGAGGTCACAGCTGACCTTGGTAAGGCTGTTTCAGCGGAGTGGAAATGGCAGAGAGAGCTTGGGGGGATCTGAGGGGAGGCGTGACATAGAGGAAGACAGAGCGGCCGAGGCAGGCGGAGTATGAAGGGGCTGTGGCAGCCAGGAGGAAGTAGTAGCTGCTGAAAAATAAGGGGCGTCATGGCAGGAACTGAACCACACAATGACATTAAAAGACAAAAAGAAAAGAAGAACAGAAATGAAGGCTGCCTTGAATTAAAACTGATGGGTGACTGTAGCTTAAGAAAAACTGGGAGGGTGGAAGTGAGTGGGAGAAGCAAAAAGATAACAGAGAGAAAAAAGATTCCCATGTCAGAGGCTCTGGCAGAGGCCAGACAAAATTTGGTGTGTGTCTGGGCAGGGAGACTGGAGCTGAAAGGGAAAGAGATAGTATACCAGCTCTATAGAGGCTGAATGATATCCAGTCAAAGTGTAATCCTTCATGCTGTGTTGTGTTACTAAGACATGATACAGTTTAACACAGCAGAAAGAGAGGAAGTTTCAAATGTTTTCCTGCCGTTTATGAGCAAAAAGTCTGCTAGTTTATCTAGTCTGCCCTCCAAGACATTGCTGATGTAAAGGCCAGTAAAAGTCAGGTAGATATTCCTGTATAGAACACAGTATAAACAAAGGCATCTGAAGAGATGAAAGTGGCATATGGAGAACTTATCAAGATACACTTGCCTTTACCACAAAGCTTTTCCAGTTTCAGTGTTTCCTGCTCCATACCCAGATGAAAATGGAGTGTTACTGAGCTTCTTTCTAATAAAAGAAACAGAAAAATTCAACTCAGAATTACACTTTATTCACTCCACGTCGACAAGGAAGATCCAGGTTCAAATCTGTATTTGTGCACACACACACACACATTTTTTGTGTACATTTGATTGGAGTTGACTCAAGTAATCTAAAAGACCAGAAAAACCAAGGCATATATCATCTACTGGAAGGCAACATGTAAAACTGTCTATTTAAATTTTTTTATATATTTTGAGGAGTTTTAAAACCTGGTCTGCAGGTCAGATGGCTAGCTAGCTGTTGGACCAGCTGTCTTCTGCTGTTCGTATTTCCTCTATCACAAAAATGTACTGAGGACACAAGCTGCAATCCCTTGTGACCCAGTACTGCTGTCAGGACAGAAATGTAGTTACTGACTTCACAGAAAGAAGATGAGGCCCTCACTAGTTACCAAAAGAAGCAGTAAAGCAATGTGTTCGATTGGAGAAACTGAGTATGAGTCTTGTTAGGTTTTTGTATGGCTTTTCTGACTGAATAAATAAATTTAATTTTCATGCTTTTACAGCAGCTCTTTACAAAGCTTTCTTTCTACCTAATGCTTTGGGTTTACCATCTTGCCTTGAAATTAGTTTAATGGGGCTTTTTTACAGAGGCATGGAAATCAGCTTGCTCTTATAGGCCAAGCAATGTGTTCCTTGTTTCCTGAGCCTGTCCGGCAGTCAGAAGGTCCTACCTTTTGGAAACTTTAATTAGAGTAATGGTTAACTGCATAGACCTACTGTCAAACCATTTGTCATTCCAAAATTATAACAAAATCAGCAACTTACGTTGGTTTTAAAGGTCTTATTACCAGTTTGAATTTCCTACTTGTTTGTGAAGTCTTCTTCTATTAATTATAATATTGATTATGTTGCCACAAATTTCCCTGAAGATTATACTTACAAGATTTAGATTGCTGAAATAAGAAAACTTAGGGGAAAACAAGAGCAATGCAAAGAATACACATTTTGCCTGCTGTTTGTTAGCTGGATGTTGTGCAAATCTATTGGCAATATGCCTTATGTGCTACTCTTTCATGAGGTTTAATATTTTAGTAAATCAGAAAGTCAGAACTGATTAGGCACTTTCAGGTTTTAAGAAAGTGTCTCACAATTATTACTGTGCCTTAAATAAAGATTACTTTTGCATCCATATGGTTATTCTGAGGCTCTGAGTGAGCCAGGGGTGAGGATGGTTATGTGGTGTTTCTGCCTCACGTGAACTAGAGCACATTTCACACTAAACAGTGAAAGTGATGAAAGGAAGGTTCCTCTGCTCCCTCCCCCCAGTAAATCCATCCCTGATTGAATGCTATTGTATTTTACAGGGTATGGATGTAATATAAAACAGTTCCAATTTGGAAGTTTAATTGGTATAACCCAGACCTGCATATGAATGATGAGGAATTCAACTTCTCTTCTTTGCTCTGAAGATGAAAATGTCCTAATTCTACTGAAGATTGCAAATGTCCCATAGGAGGCAGAACCTTGCAAGTTGCAAAGAGATTAGGGTCATGCTTAGACTGAGTTTCTAGCAAGTCTTTTCTGGCTCAGCAGCATGGAAATGAGCAGCACCTAAAGGAAGAGGGGAACTTTCCAAATGGAAGATAAACCAAATATTGAACTGTTACTGTAGAGCATAGTAGAAACCACTCCTTTGTGTTAATTGCCCAAGTAATGGAAATATACCAGCCATTCCTTGAAGTTTTAGTGAGTGCCTGATTAATTCACTCCTGAGATCCCAAGCAAAGTAACAGTCAATTAACAGTTACGCATGCCTTCTGCAGCAGAAATTATCTACATGAGATACACCTGGAAAGAGTTAACTCGTAGACAAAGATAAGATGGGAAACACTGCAGGAATAAACACAGGAGAGTGACTGAAGATAGACTTGAATAACAAAAACAGATCAATTCTCCTGTGGATGTGCTGGCATAACCTCTCTTAATGGAAATTACATGCATGATACATCAACAAGAAAACATAACCCGAAGATCATATTTTCCAGTGCTAAGATGATCTTTATTTAAAGATTATAATGCCACAATGTTAGTCACTGATCTTTACTTGCGGTTCAAGAAGTGGAATGTGGATTTAGAAAGTAATAGTACCACATGAAGTAAGAATTTAATTATTATTTGTTTAAAACTGTTATGAAAAATATGATCTTAACTGTTTAGGTGTAAAAGGCATGCTATTATGTATTTAGAGATTGAACTGGAGTTAAAAAATAAGTGACGTTAAACTAGTGGTTACTAAATTTAGATCTTAATGGTATAGTGTCAAAAGCTAAAAGCAGCATATTATTTACAAGTTATTAAAATCCCAAATCAACAGACTTTTAATGAGATAAAAAATTATATACACAGGAGTCTTTGGGCTCTGATAAAGGTGCCTAAAGATAAAAAATTCTTATTTGTGTTTAGGGAGCGTACAGTGTAATATCGGCGTACGATTCTGTGAAGATCTAATAAAAACTTAGAACATTCAAAAGCTAAGATTCAACTAGCATATAGAACAAAAAATGATTAGGCTTTCAAATGGTCAAGATGGTTGACAAAAAAACACCTTTAATAGTAATGAAAAATCCATATGGAAGAGCAGATGAGAAGTGCCACATGGGTAGAAATAGAGAATGGGGCTGTTCAGAGCTGTGAGTACAAAGGCCTGATTAAAAGCGCTTGAAATCCATGCAAGAATTCCTCACTTCCCTCAGCAGTGATTTATATATTTACAGCCATATCAAGAAAAAATTATGAAAAGTCAGACACACTGCCGATTGCTGTAGTATCTCACTAGAAATATTATTTCCAACAACAATTCCTCATTAAGAACGATTTCCTGAGATATGTCAGTCCTCCATGTTTAAATCAATCTTAACACATGCTTTATTGATGTTATATAGCAGTAATTAATCAGAATCTTAGGCAGTATATACAGGATCTATTATGGTTATAGAGTTATTTTTAGCAAGTAAACTTGCATCCTTATCAGAAAATGAAATATTTGCTAAGATATATTTTCTTTAGAAAATTACCACACTGCTGGCAACAATTCTTATTATTTAACTCTTTATTAACTAAAACTCATATCAGATTTACTGTCATATATTAGATTTATATCATTAAGTACTCTACAGTTAAATGAATCATTACACTTACTTCATGAACATAAGCAAAAAAATCTTCCGGAGTTTTCTGATACACTAAATATTATTTAGAAAACAAGAATATTACAAAGCAAGACATCTTATCTAGTTCTTCGAAGACTCCTGGGTGCAAGTAAAAAAGTATTTTATTCTAGAAGCTGTTTAACACCTTCTGAAGTTATACACGGAGTGCAAAATGCTTCATCATATGTACATGATACAAGCATTTTATTCTTTTATTTTCCAAAAAACCCCTATCATTAATATTTTATTTATCTCCACGTAGTAGTTGGCACACAACACTGGATTTTGTTTAAAAGCATCTCTTTTTATTTCCCTCATGCCCTACAAATTTTTCTCAATAACTTCAGCTTTTCTTCTCAAAATTTATTCTTTAGACAGACCAATTACTCTTTCTTGCCTGTTAAATATTTTCTTTTTCTAATTGGTTGTTTATTTAGTTAGATGTGGGGAAATCACCCCCTTTTTATGATGAACTTCTGAGGGTTTTTATTCACTATAATAAAAAATTCCAAATACTCCTATTATTTTCAAAATCTCTCTCAGTCAACTTCATTTCTAATTTCCCTCAATTTTGAAATTATCCTTCTTAAACTAGCTGGACATTCTACTACACAGTCCATGAAGAATGAAAATTTTCTAATAGATGTGCTTGTGTAAACCTGAATTTTAATGTTCTGGTCTGCAGTCCAAAGTTATAGCCTTACCCAGTACATTACTTTTGCTAAAATACTATAGTTCTGACAAAACTTCTCAAAAAAAAAAAAGGGAAAAGACAGACAGCTAAATTTTCAGTGGTGTTCATGAAGTAGATGGTTCTGCACAAGATTAAAATGTGGTGACCATCAAACCGATCATTTTATATCTGCAAAAGAGAAGTAACTTCATTTACGAAGAGACTTCAATGTCACTTTTTAAGTCCAATGAGTTGTTATTAGACTTCTAATAATAAAAACCTTGTTCTTTCACTCCAACCCCACTGCCCTTCTGTCCCTACTTATAAACAAATGTGATGATTTGTTTTCGATGTCAAGCATCTCAAAAAATTTCTGGTAGAAGACACTTTGCAGCTCTGGCATTCAAATGCTCAGTCAGTAATGCAGGCGTCAGAAAAGACACTGCTAACTTTTACCAGAAATATGTATGTTTCTTTCTTATTGGAGAAGATAAGGTACCTCACTTACCAGGTACCAAATATCTGCATGTAACTTTTCTCACTGTGATGCAGTTGACATACTGGAGGGTAGGGATGCCATCTACAGGGGCCTGGGCAGGTGTGAGAGTTGGGCCCATATGAACCTCATGAGGTTCATCAAGGTCAAGTGGAAGGTCCTGCACCTGGGTTGGGGCAATCCCAAGCACACATACATGCTGGGTGGAGAAAGGATTGAGAGCAGCCCTGAGGAGAAGGACAAGCGGATGTTGGTGGTTGAGAAGCTGGACATGAGCCAGTAATGTTGGCTGGCAGCCCAGAAAGCCAACTGTTCCTGGACTACATCAAAAGAAGCATGGCCAGCAGGTCAAGGGAGGTAATTCTTCCCCTCTACTCTACTCTCATGAGACCCCACCTGGAGTACTGGGTCCAGCTCTGGGGTCTCCAACATAAGAAGGACATGGACCTGTTGGAACAAGTCCAGAGGAGGGCCACGAAGATGATCGAAGGGCTGGAACCCTCTCCTATGAAAACAGGCTGAGAGTTGAGGTTGTTCAGCCTGGAGAAGAGAAGGCTCTAGGGAGACCTTACTGCAGCCTTCCGATACTTAAAGGGAAAGATCAGGAGGGACTCTTTATCAGTGAGTGTAGCGACAGGACGAGGGGTAATGATTTTAAACTGAAAGAGGGGAGATTTAGATTAGATATTAGGAAGAAATTCTTTCCTGTGAGGGTGGTGAGACACTGCAACGGGTTGTTGAGAGGCGTCGTGGATGCCCCATCTCTGGAAGTGTTAAGGACTAGGCTGGATGGGGCTTTGCGTAACCTGGCCTGGTGGAAGGTGTCCTTGGCCATGGCAGGGGCTTGGAACAGATGATCTTTAAGGTCCCTTCCAACTCTAATGATTCTATGATTAATGACACACTCGGAGTCCGATAGTTTTGTTGGGTTTGGAGTTTTTTTGGTGATTTTTTTTGTTGTTGTTGTTTGTTTGGGTATTTTTTCAATTGAAAGCCATCCTTTTGTGGAGACCAGACCACTTCTAAGGTTTTACCAGCTGTGTTGCCATCAATCACTATTTAGTGGGCATAAAAGAGAGAGAAAGATAATTCAGCTTGCTAAGACTATGCTTGCAGTAATAACCTTATGCCAGTGATGCAGTTTCTAGCAGCCCTAGAAGTCATTTAAGGATGTTATAAAGACCATTAGTGTGAAATTTCCACTGATGTCCAAACCTCCCAGTGATCCACGTTACTTTTGTGGACCAGCTGCACTCAGGTTTGACTTAGATCAACTGCCTCCCTCAGCAAGAAAATTTAAGTCCTCGTAGAGAAGATGGATATGACTGTCCCCTAATGCAGTCTAAACTTTCATCTGGAACAGATCCAGACTAGCTTTTAAGATCCCTATTCTGTGACTCACCCTCTGGCTTGTTCTCATCCACAAATTAGAACTGGAAGGCAAATTTAAAATCTTGGTCAACACCTATAATCTGTCTGAAGAAAAAAAAAAAAGAGAAGAAATCTGATAGATTGGTTGAGCTGAAAAACTACCAATGAAATCAGGTAGCTTAGTTCTAAGGCGAGTCAATGGACTTGAATGATTTTCTGGTTCTGTATGAAGCCCTTAAGATGGCACAGTCTTGAAAAGAAATAAAAAGACAAAATTAAGAGAGTTGACCAGCAGACTAATCATTTTATTTCTGACAAGTCAGCACAAATGTCATTTTAGGCATGAGATACACAAAATTAAAAACCTCATTTAGGTGGAATTCTTGTGCACTTATGAAACATGCAAAGTGTATTACTGCAATTTAATAAACTTTATTCCTCTGCACCAATTATAAAGTAAGCCATATACTCAGGAGAGTAAGATAGGTTCTTAATACCAGTAAAGCAAACCTACATGAAAAATGTGCATTCCAGCTCAGAGACAGTTTACAAATTAAAACAAAACAGAGAAATTAAGTAGAGGATGATGCATAAGTTAAAAGTGCCTGGAGGCAGCCTTAGCTTTAATGCCAACAAATCATGCAGGTTTTACATATTTATTCACTCTGGTATTCAATAAAAACTGAGGTTACTGTAACAATACCAAACATATCTTTAAAGAAACACACTCAGCAATAAGTCATACGAACTTTATACCGCAGTGAAGAGAGTAAATATATTATACATTTAAATAATGCATGTTTTCTGAGGGTTTGAAACTTAAAAATGGGTTGTGAGGTAGCACTGGAAAGCTGTAGTCAATGAATTGAATTATAGGTTACTGTTACAGTAACTGTTACAGTAACTGTTACAGTTGTGACATGACCGCACTGAAATATGTGGTCATATTGTCTTAAATATTTTGAAATGAAAATATGTTTTTCTCTAAAATAATCCTTTTCTTTATAGTAAACAAATATTTGTGATTTCTCCTTCTTTCACCTTTATTTAAGGTGAAAACAGAATAAAGGTATCATATGGAAGAAATAAGAGAAAGAGAAAGACAATGAGAAAGAGAAGAAAAGAAAGAGACAGAAGAAAGAAGAAAAAAAGAGACAAAGCAAGAAAAAGAAAGAAAGAAAAATAAAAGAAAGATAAATGGATGAAGGGGAAGAAATTACAGAACTCCTCTCTCAATCTCAAAAGTTTTTAAAAAAAATCACTTTTTGCCTATTTACGGGGAAAATAAAAATACCATTAATACATAATATTTAGTTCTTTCTCATATAAAAAGCACCACCCCCAACAAGATTTTTTCTAGAATTTAATAATTAAGTATTTTCTAAAAAACAGTATTTTGGGGTGGATTTAAAAAAAAATTTCTGTAATTTCAAAAAAGCATCTGCTACATGAAAGAAGCTGATTGCCATTATTATTATTGGTGTTGATTCTGTTGTTACTCCTGTTATTCTAACTAGTGCATATTTTAATATTCATGAAATCCACTTCTTTCTAGCAAAAATCTTGGCATAAAACAGACCCTTACATTTTTAATCATGTAATCACTTTTACTGTAATTCTAAGACTTGTGTATATTCAATTGCTTTAGGAAGTGAAAAAGAAACAACAAAATGGAAAATACTGTGCCTGTGCTATCCTCCTTGTCCAAATGGTTTGAATTTACATATTAAATTGAATGAATAATTTTGAATAATTGAAGATTACAATCTTTACAATTATTCACACAAATAGATGATTTTATTTTAATATTTCAACACTATTGAATTTCTTATGGTAGAAGAAAAGAGGGGTTTAGATGGTAAAGAAAGGGAAAGGTCAGGTAAGAAACAATTTCTTGGTTTTATTTTCACATTTATGTAAAAAGCTGCCAAGTGATGCCCTGCTGGGGGCAGAGTTAGGACCAGCTGTAACTCACTTTGCTAGTGCCCCTGTTACTGGAACTGGGCTTTTTTTTTTTACATCAGGCTTTCTGGATTTGATACAACTGTAAACCTTTCACTTGGAAGACTTTGGTGACATCTGGAAACACTAGATTTTGTAGAAAATGAAAGCGGGGCCTATTTCAGAAGAGAAAAATGCTGCAGGTGACATTAACAAGGGTGTGGGCGAGATTTTTATTTAGAGAGGATATATAACCAGACTGCCTATGTGAGAAGAAAAGGAAGATCTTAAGAGACAGGGACTGGGGGAAGGCTAAATAGCAAGGAGCTATTTATTATATTTATTATATTATATAATATAGATATATTTATATTATTTATTATAGCTTCTGAGCAAGGAGCAGACCTTCACAGCTTTGAAGTGTGGTGTTCAGTGTTGGAATGTGGGCTCAACTCTGCTGTTACTGGGGACTGTGGTATGAGCTGGAATAGGAGGAAGCTTCGTTTTTTTCCTTTTTAATACTGAGGGCTACACTTCACATGGCCGGGCAGCAGACCAGACTGAAACCAAGCTGCTTTCTGGTCACTGGGAATACAGCGTAATTGTAGTAGCAGCTTGAGACAGGCTTTTGAAAAATCTCACCCATTCTTACAGCATGCGGCTTCAAGGGACTTGTAGGATGGATTCCACCTCTGCTGGATGTCCAGCTTGTGACAAGAGCACAGGGACAGGTGGGACATACATAGGGTGGCAGACACAGACTGCCCACTGCATCAGAGCCCAGACACGTACAGGTCAGCTCTCAAGAGGATCTTGCTTCCTGGTAGCCTCAAGGATTACCCAAGCCTCACAGACATAAGATAGTTTTGGGTTTGAGCATGCACTTGAGAGATGATGTAGATGTGCTGATTGAAATTGGGCAGAGAAAATGGAATACCGATGTACAAGCTGGGGTGGAAAGGTAGACCTGTTGCAGTGTTGTTGCTGAGAAATAAGGGTGTCTTTAGTGAGACTCATGTGTCGTAATGGAGCTCTGGAGCCACTGCAGGGAAAATTACACTTGGTGTTGCAGAGATTTACTAAGTGTTCCTGTGTTACATGTATGTTATATATGTTTGAAAAGAAAAAACAAGAATCAGCTAGGATCAAGACCAGGTCAAGACAAAAGCATTAAAAGACGTATGCACGATACACACATCTGAGGGGAATGCAATTCCTGTCTCCAGGTAACTTTGCATAGTCATCATTGTCTGCGCTTAGAGCTGGGGTCCAGCTTTACACTCCTTCTGTTGAAAGGGGTACCATTGCTTAGGGAAGGAACACAAGTTTCCTGGAACCGGAAACAGAGCAAAAATTGGCCCATACCCAGAGTTTGGGCTCTGATAACTACTCCCATGGCAATTTTACACATTTTATGCAATGAAATAACAAAACATTCTTGGCAGCAAAAAAACCCCCAGAATAAATGTGCAGCGGCCCAGCCACATGTTATAGAAAACATGAAAGGTACCACAACATGAAAGTTACTCCAACCACAAGTTACAGACTGAATTAAGTTCAAATTATTTTTTGCACTGAGACTTTCCTTAAAAATGGGAATTGAGAGTCTTCCAATCAGTCAGCACTACTTATACCATGAAGATTGTGACTTTCTTGTAAGAGCCTGCAGGTGACTGAACCATGCAGAGCTGAGGTGGGTTTTGGGCTGGTCTCCGGTTCCCTGCATGTGTGAAAAGCAGCCACCTGAAAAAGTTTTTAAGGGACCTTGATTCTTTAGATGTGTATTAGACACGCTGAGAGGTCATTTATCAGACCAAAATCCTTAGGGGACTTCAGCAAAAACTAATTTGGCAAGATTCATCTAATCTATTTTATATGTCTACAGTGCAGACAGCCACTTGGGCACATCTGGGACGTGATTCATCTTCTGGTATAGACATTGAAAACAGATCAGTTGAATCCTGCAGCAGAAATGCCTATTTCTTTCTATTCGTTCTGAAGAAATTACAAAATCTGTCCTATTATAAAGCATTTTTCCCACTGGTTTGCACAGACATAAATATCTTTACATTGAAGGCATCTAAACTTAGAGGAGATTACATTTATCCCTAGTTTGACCAGGTTCCGATAAGAATAAAGTCCTGAGTTACTCAGAATTGGAGTGATTTCAGGCACTTCCAGAAACAGTTTGAAGGGGATTTTGCTTTTTAAAACAGATGAAGGACCTAGCTGGTAAAGTTAGGTACCTCCAAGATTAGGTAACAGTGGAATACAATTTTCAGATCATCATTTGGGCCCTGGGCAAAAGTATATTTTCTGCTTTTGACATGCAAACTTTTATAAGAGATAGTTTTGGATTTTCATTTTCATGTAAATTATGAGGTTTTGTTTGTTTTGAAACTGTTTTTAAACTTTAGCACTAATCTCTGCTTATGCAAATTGGCTAATATTCAGTTAATTTATTTGGCAACCACCATCTTACTTGCCTCTGCATGTACTTTTACTATCAGGCCACAATATGCAACCCTTTTTTAGGAAAAGACCTAGAAAGAATCTTGACCGAGAAGATCACTTATGAGTTATAATGACCAGCTAGTACTTGTTCTTCCGTATCCCTTCCACAGGAGTCAGAATCAGCTGGTGCTAAGTTGCCACCTGTAGCTCATATGCAGAGCTTGCTAGAGGTCAATTTATGATTCATTTTGAAAATGACAACCCTACCCTCTGTTATTTTCATAACTGCCAAAACAGAGATGGCAAAATCAAAAGACAAAAATAGATGTAACTTCAACTGATATTAGAGCCTAAAGAGCCATCGCACAATTTTACATTTATATGCAGACATCACAAATAAGGCAGAATTGTTCATACTCTAATATCCTGTATATAATTGACCGTGCCTTTGTATCTTGTTTCTTGCTAATTTTCTTTGTCTTGAATTCCAGACTAATCTGAATGCATCTTTTGTGACTTGAATAGATGAGACTGAACTGTGCCCCCACATACTGACATTCTTCCTTATCGCTAGCCACAAGGACGCATTAGCTTATTTCTGTTCTGAAAGCTACACAAAAGGTTGCCTAGTGTCTCAGTGAGTTTGTAGCACCACGAATTCCACCTGCCAGAACTCCTGCTCACATTTGATTTTTGTGCTCTACGACAGCTTTCCTGATAGTATGATAGAAATCACAGTGTTAAACATCTTCCACTACTGAGCCCCAAATCACCAGTTGCTTCCACTAGCACAGGCTACTGCTCGCAAGTCTGCTTCCTATTTTAAAAGACTCTGGTTTGTGCTGGTCAGATGCTGAAACAATTCCTTGTCAAATTATTTCATCAGTGTCCTGTTTTCATGTCTACAATCACACTTCTGGCATTTGTGTTTAAGCAGAGGACCTTTTCCTACTTCCAAATTAACCTTCTTCTCATCAAGAATCATTTTATTTTAAATAGGAGAGAATTAAAAACTGTGATTCACTCTTAGAATTAGTATTGCTTAGAGTAATAGAAACTGAACTCCTCTGGTTTCTTTGTTTGTTAAACGTCTCGTGTTTTAGATAGACCTCAAGTGTAAAATGAAATATTCTCTGTAACTAGAGAGTGTAGTCATTGTTAATATAAGTAAAGGCCAGCTCCATATGTTGGTGACCTTGCAAGCAGCATTTTATAGGTAGAAAGCAAAATCAGTTACTGGGAAGCTGTGATGATTTTGAGGCAGACATCTCAACTGCACCATCACCAATCTCTTCAATCTCACCCATTAAGAGTGATTCTGAATTATTGGGTAGGTATATCACACCATTTTGTGATTTGATTAATAATCTTATAGCCAGATTCAGAAAATGCTGCAGGAAGATGGTGTAAATCAGCAGAATTCAACTGGTGGTGGCTCAAGCAGATCCACACAGGCAGAGGAGTGCTCTGTGCCTGAATGTAGGCTGCCAATGTCTCAGTCAGCATCAGGCTTCTTTTTGAAAAAGATGGAGTTTTGCTTCCTTTTGGATACATGGATGTGAATGCAGGTTGTTATTTCAGTGATCTGCGTTGTTTTCAAGCTCTGTTGCACAATTTCTAAGTATGTTTCAGAAACTATTTCATCTTAGCCCTATTGTCCCCATTTATACCTAGGACAATGTTTTTTCCTGCACACATTAAATAACTAAATTGAACTAAAAGCAAGTGCTCTCAAAGACTTTGATAAGAAACACTAAACACACACAGACGAGGTCCTAATGAACACTATGTAACGACCTGGCTTTAATCACTGCGTGTCTGTTTCATTTCAGGGCCTTGTACTTCCATCCCCAGTGTCCCAACCTAACAATTGAGTTGGGAGTTATCCTGGGTTTCATTGTCTGATTTTGACCCAAGTCTTATCCTAGTTTAAGAAAAACATCATCAAATTCAACAGAAATCTCTCAACTAGCTTTAACTTGGTGAAGACAATATTTTCTGAAGACTACCATTTTGTCTGAAGAACTTTGGCCGGCTCTACTGTTTTATGATAGCTTTTAGATCCAGGCCGCTTGTAAAGAGACTGGGTACCTGCATCAGAGGATTTGTCTATTCTGAGCATCCCCTGAGACCCATGCAGGTCCTCTCCACTACAGCTAAATGGAGACTGTCTGCTCAAAGGCTCAGTACTCCTGAGGGAAAACACAGAGAAAATGCAGGGCAATTCTGCTGGTGAGGCACATTGCAAATAGGAACCACACTAAGCTGTACCCCTAATGATCTGCTGCAGATCTAAGTGATATTAGTACATAACACTATAATTAGGGAAAATAGGTGAAAATTTTACAATTATAATTTTTAAAGGTGATGGTACAAGTACTCTGCTTGTATTATTGACATAAGGAATAATGAAACTGCCAGTAACTATGACATACAAAACATATGCTGTGAGTGAAATTGTTATTATGTGACTCAGTTGCACTAAGTATTCTCTTTTAACACTGGTGGGCTAGCTGAAAACTGTGCATGTTTCTATGTAAAACATAGTAGTAAAAGGATAATTGAAGACAGTGGAAGAAAAAAGAGGGTTAATATATTGGATTTATTTTCATTCGGGTTTTTTAGTTGCTTTTTAATTCATACATAGTTAGATGCATATCATCTTTTGAGATTTCATAATATTTTTCTGTATTGCAGTAAAGCTGCTTGCCTTGATAATTATACATATTTGGAAAATGACTAATACTAACAGCAAAATCATTCTGTATTCCTGCTGTGTTTCTCAGGGTTTTTTTTCTCAGAATCATTGCATATTCTTTTCAAATTCTCCTGCCTCTCACTTACCAGAAACTATGCATTTCTGTAACTCTATGCATGTTGGAGCTTCAACAACAAATTAGTGCCTCAGAGCAGTGCACAGAGAGAAATGGTTCATGCAGTGTGTGTGCACATCTGACCGTTATTAATTGATCTTAATTCTTCTTTACTAATGAGCTCAACCAGAAATCTTTCTATCCCAAACGAAAAGAAAAATCATTAAAAAAAACCCCAAGCAGCAAAACAGATAAAAAAAGCAAACTAGTTTCCTTGTGCCAAAATAGGTGTGGATATTTAATATAATTTCACATTTAAAAGTGCACTGGTAGAGTTTCACACAAATAAACCCTCGGTTTGGTTCTACTTTGAAATAGAAATATTTTGATTGTTTCAAATGGGCGCATGCATTGTGAAAGCACTATAGATGCTGACAAAAAGTGTTCTTTTGTATTAAAGAAACCATCTTTAACACTTCTCTTAAGTTTGCTAAAAATATCGTAAAACGCTTCACCGCTGCCACTAGAATTAATCTATTAAATGAAGAGCAACATTGTCCCCTAGTGGTGAAAGAAATATTTTATCCCCGACAAAACGAAGGTTGATTCCTGCATTGAAGTATTCAGTGCTGTGGATTTCCAGAAAGCAAAACACTCCCCAGCAAATATGAATAATGCTAAAATCTCCTAGGGTTCTAGTATGCCAGTTCTCCTAAGAAAGGGAATTTATTTTTAATAGTAAGGCACAGTATGCAATAGAATATTCAAATAACACAGAAAATTAATTTTAGCTAGTCTGGTCTTAAAATAGAAAAGATATTTGTATGATGATAAAGCTGTAGCACATATCTTCATGAACGCACACACATGCACATGCCCATGTACATATATAAGATTCAGTGGAATTTCAGGCAAAATACAGTCTGTGAAACAATGAAGAGAGAAGGAAGGAAAATCATAGAGTTTACTCAATCTAATATGGGATGATTCATGTCAACTTTTTGTTTTGTTGGAGTGGGGCCAGAAATTAAACACCTAGAAGCGTTTGACTGACGTAGTGTCATGACATGTAACCTTGAGTAGTAAAACTTGGGAGGAGTCCCCAGAAACTGTCCTAATAGGAAAGGGCCCTGGTGGCTTTTAACTTTTCATACCAATGTACAAAATTCGGAAAAGCATAATAGTCTTCCAGGTCTTCCCACTGTCTTTCAGGAACGTGAAACAGTAAAGCTGAGAACAATCAAATAAGTTCCACTGAGAAGTTTCAAGTATTGCCGCTTACCCTGGGTGTCTCAACAGAAAGACTGACCCAACAAACTGGATGCTCAGAAACAGGACCATCTGCTAGTCCTTGCTCTGGAGCCAAATGTCCTCAGGTTGCTGTGAGCTCTACTAGAAGACTGTTCAAACCAGGGTCCATTGAACTCGTGTAAAAGAAAATCATACATGGAGAAAATTCCTTGTTCAAGAAATTGACATTTCCTGATTAAATTGGTTTCTGCTTGAAAAATCCCTGCCAGCTCTAGTGATGAAGTTGTCAGTGTCTGACAGCCTTTCATAGATTTTACTGGGACATGTTCTCTCCTTCTGCTATCATTAAACTTGTTCCTTTTCTTCCCCTCCCTCTGCACTCTGTCATTCCAACTAAAACTTTCCCAAAATAAATCCTGTTGAAAGAGAATAAAGGAATGAGAAACTCTAAGAAGCCAAGAGACTGGCAATATTTCCAAATTTCAATGTGCACAGTGCACCACTTCTTTCTACTCCCATTCATGCAAGCTCGTCTTCTAGCTAACTTACTTCTATTGCAATCTGCTTGCAGCAAGAGCTGTTTCTTATTTTGTGTTGAATGCAGGAGAAGAAAAAGATGGAGACAGCAATGTTCTTTGGACCTCCCAAGCCTCATTATGGAATGGGACAAGACCACAAGGTAATTGGCAGGGTAAGAAGCCAGAAACTTGTCTAAAAATTAGCAAAAGCAAAGCAAACAATGAAACTGACTCTGAACCATATTGTCTTCAACCACATAGAGTGGTCTCCCTTCTCCCGTCATTAAACGACAGGCTAATGATTAAGGCATTTTCCCAGGAGGTAATAAATGTCATGTTGAATACTCCCATGAGGAAAATTTCATTCAGCTCTTCCACATGTTGAATGAGTATGCGAAACAAAAACCTATGATTTAAAAGATTGACACTGAAAGCAGCATCCAATTCTGGAGGTGTAGGTCCACCAGGGGTGTTAGGCAGACAAATCCCTTTTCCTGTGTCCCACCAGACTTTAATAGTGTGTGGGTGCTAAGGGGCTCCATTGTTGCAGTTCTCAGGGACAGAACCCCAAGACCAAGTCCATGCTGTATATCAGCTGGATGAGGCTGGGAATTGCCCTGGCTTCTAAGACCTAGGTCTTTCTTTTCAAATGGTCAGGCAGACAGTTTCATCACTGCATTATCATCTTGTCCTGGCAAAACCAGGGCCTTGGTAGCAAAAAAAAAAATCTGGTTATCCTGTTTGTTTAACACTGTTAATGTGATTTTGTCAACTGCAGATTGGGTAGATTGGATTGGCCAGGGTGGTATCCCTTTGCGTATAGTTGAGTGCTTGAGTGCACTCTAGCACGTTTTTGGGATTTCCCCCAGTAAACTATCCATATCACATTAAATGCAATTATGTGGGCATTTCTGAGGGTAAACAATATGGGAAGATAATGACAGCCTCAAGTCAAGGTTTAAAGACCTTTAGAGGTCTGTGGAACTTCAAACTTGAGTGGGAAGAGGCTCTAGGATGTTGCAGTAGCTCAGTGAAGGCTGTGGGCTCCAGATTTCACTCATAAGCGACTCAGTTCTGCCCCTTTCGTGCTCCTTGATTTCAGTTCTGTTTGCATCTAGTCACCTGTGAGCAATATGTACAGGAATGGAGGCCTCTGAGATTTACTGGACACAGTTTTAAGACAGTCTGGCTTTTGCTGAAGTTTGTACTGATGTACATGAATTAAAGAATTTGCATGAAGAACCACCTGTACTCACTGTCATGCTATGAAGTAGGGGCATGTTGAGTTAAAGTGTTATTAGTCCTTTGCTACACCTGCTGCTGTCTGAGACAAAGAATTTTCAAAAAAGGTAGTTTTCATTAATTACTAAGATTCTATCTGCTGACTTGTTAGTGTTAACCTTTTTTTTCAGTAAAATTTATGCTTTTTTTTCTGATTTCATCCCTTCATTTATTAAAATTTAGCATTTGTAAAATTTTTTTTTTTGCTTTAGAAACAAGATATTTCATTTCATATCATAAAGTGTCAGAACAGTTTTTAATGTGTTTCTGATACTTAAAAATTGCTCATGAGTCTATTCTAAAGAGTTAGCAAATCTTTCTTAATAAGCATAGCTGGGGCTTTGAATAAGAGTTTATTTCTGCATTAGGTATGGCAAATAATTCAATTTATCTTTTCCAGAAGTGGTAGGTATATGGTGAGCAGATGGTAAATTATAATTTACTGCTAACTTCCTAATGCTAAATTAGAATTTTTAAGGAAAGCCACTAGTTGCATAATTCATATTTATGCTGGATCATAAAATGAAACTCAATTTGTATAATTTTAAATACATCCTGTAAACAGTATTACATAGGCAACTTTTCTAAACAAAACAAAAGAGCAAATGTCCTACAGAACACCAAAGCAGACTATACTGTAAAAAATAAAGAAATTAAATCCATTACTTAGTATCCATTAAAAATTGTAGGTTTTAAACATATTGAAGCATATTCACTTCCAAAACAGCCACTGACATTACAGGAATGAAAATGTTCCAGTATCTATGGTTTAATTTTCAGTATAAACTAGCAGGCCAAATGTGATTGTGGTTGTGAATGATGTTAGTGTCTTCACTAACCCCTTTCAGTGAAGGGTCCACACCAACAGCCCCTCTGGAGAGGCCTGTCACTCCTGTTACCTCTTCAGTCTTGACCAGAATCCATCACAAACCTGAGGAAACCTTCTTCACCAGAGGGAAAATCTGGAGGCCAATTGGACCAACCCTTTGGTCAGCACAGGGCAGTTACAAAATTAGATCCAACTTCACAGTCAGAGCAGGGCCATATCTGGTGACGTGTTGAGTAACTTCAAAGACAGGTTTCCACAATCTTTCTGGGCAACCAGTTTCCAACTTGAAAAACTCCCACATCTACCATCTAAAATGGCCATTTGGAGGAGGAAAGAAGAACAAAACAGAATAAGGCCACATGGAAGTGAGAGCGAAATGGAAAAGACATAATGGAGAATGGAAGAGTAGTGAAATGGTACAGCTGATGGCAGAAAGAAGTAATGCAAGCATTGCATAAAATAAACAGGTAGTTAAAAAACTAAATTCATGCGAAGGGGAATAGAACAGTGCACATTAGAAACAGTGATATTTCAAGCAGTACAAAAAAAGTCTTGTTACTACCTGCTATTGAAAGCAGGAGTCTAAAACTAGAAACGTCAAGTTCTTTGTTCTGGCAAATCTAGGTTTATTTGTTTATAAGAGTATTTAGATGCACTAAACATTGTCTTCACTGTCATCTAAGAAATACCAGAACATATAACTGAGGAAAACATGACCATTTCATAAAGTTGCCTGGTTTTCTCTAAAAACAAACAAAAGAGTTTTAAAAGAGCATGGCATATTTTTTCACTTCCTTTTAAAACTTCACCATCGTTTTTCACTGAAGTAGTGTGGTAATCTTCCACAAAGAGAACCTTTGCACCCACATGCTTATATATCCCTGTCTGCTGGTATGTAGCCTGTGCAAGTCCTTCTAGATTGATTCATTGCCATTAGATGACTACCATATGAATTTCCCCAGGTTGATGCCAGACTAATATTTGAATTCTGCATGGCTATATTGCAAATAGAACTCTCTAATCATTACAAAACTCTCTGAAAATATTCTTAGCATGCTTCCGAAATAAAGTAACCTCTCTGATAGTATTACAACAATTTCCACCAGCTTAATTGACAGAAATGTAGGAAAAGAATTCTTAGTTTGCCAGGAAGCCACTGAAATGTTTTTGGTTTTTTGGTTTTTTTGGTTTTTTTTTCCTCTTACTAATTAACAGAGGTGTTAAAGTTAATGGCTCCTGAATGTGATTGGAAATTTCTGGCTGTGCCATTTACTCCCTAAGCATAGTAAGGAATCTTATTTTTACACTATAATATTATATCTTGGCAAGTTCTGACTGTAGTTAAAGGGCTCTTAGCCTTTTCATTATGAATCCAATTAAAACATCCTAGTCTTTATCAGTTTAAATAATATTAAAGATGTTACTTAAAAGTAGTTTTGTATTCATCACAGAGATAATTTGAAATCTACCCAGCGATTGCATTTGTTCTTTCCCTCTAAACATTTTCTCAACTTTCTTAATTATGCATATCCCCTTATTATGCATTCTGAAGACTATCTGTGGTTTGGACTCTAGTAATTGTTTATAGACCATTATGTGCTCTGGTGTTTATTTTTTTACTGTCTTGCAGTGAAGGGAATAATACTTGAAGAAGTGTCCTACAGAAGAGCACATCTGCCCACAGTCTTAAATTCAATCCCGTCTTCCTTGAGAACAGTTTTGGCCCTCCAGGAAACTCTTAGGTTAACTGTCACTAAAGCCCATTTAAATAATTTTCTAAGAGTGATGACAACTGAGTTCAAGTGACACTAGTGCAGTCATTTAGAGAAATTGTTTTAGAATGGTTTTGTCCCTAAGCCACAGCACTGCAAGCATGTATTCCAGCCTCAGCCTTTTCAGTGCAAAGTCTTTGGCTTTATCAGAAACATGTCTTTATTCCAGTTTAAGCATCACTGAGTTCCTTCAACAAGTTATTTATTTAAGCCAAAGGCCTCAGGCTGCAGAAGAATCAGAAGGTTAGGTTAGGTTAGGCTAGGCCGGTCTGAGCAGGGTTGGGTTGGGCTGGGTTAGGGAGCTGACATTAGATAGTAGAAGTAGAATTTACATATTTCAATGTGTAAATTGTACACAAAAATTTAATGCTGTGTGATTTGTCTGGGTTTTGATGGTGGAGAGAGCAGGCAGGGGAGTCTTCCTTGGTGAGATACAGAACAGCAGTCCTTACACAGACAATTGTGCAGCTCTGCCTGGAAGACACTGCTTCTTCTTCAGAGTCCTTGAAATTCCAAATCAAAACTAAATTTGGAAAGGACACACCTTATCATAAATGTATTCTCAGAGGACTATTTCCTGCTTGGACCCATATACTGCATAAAAAATAATTTAAAAACTATTATTTGCTTTCTTTTCACTTTGTGCTAGTGCAATTTGCACAACAGATTTGTGGAACAGTTTGCGGACTTTTTAGATATTAAAATATTGGCCTCCTGCACATAGTGGACTAAATATTCTTGAACTAACATATAAAACAGCCCAAGTCTTTCAAAGAACTTCTATAAAACCCAAACAACTAAATATGTTTTATTATACAGAAAAGAGTAATAACGTAAAACATTTCATGTAAATTTGGACCTATATTTAGAGAACAAAACATGCCATTCAATCCCTGAAAAGTGTTAAAATAATAAACACAGTTGTCCAGATCTAGCATGACATTTAGACACTGTGACGCTCAGCAACACACAGACAGGGGCTGGATATCCAACCCAGAAGTTAAAGTCAGAATTTTGAGGCCAGTGTTTCAGCCACACTGAGGACAGGTTTTCAGTAAAGGTAGGACTCATAGCAGCCCAATAACTTACTGAAGGACATCTAAGCCAGTTTGTAAGGAAAATGGAAGGACAAGCTGCATCTGCAATTCTTTGGTCTCCTTAACAATGTCACTGAGGGCTGAAGTTATGCATCCTGGGGAACTGGGATCTACAGGCTGCTGTCTTCTCCTGCAGCTGGGTGCCTGCAACATCAATGTGGGCAGAAAGGGTAAGTTAAGTTCACTCCTACCTGTGAGAAGGCAGTTCATAGTGGTCAACCACTATGAACTATGGTTAATAGACATGCTCAGGAGGTGGGATCCCCCCAGCCCAGTTACAAACTCTTATGCATACAAGTTATGACCCATGTCTCTTGCTGATGCAGAATTCATGCTTCTGGAGACAGAAAGAGATCAGGCTAAAGTAATCATGACTCTCCGGTTTAATGCTTACAGCTCTCAGCTGCAAGGTGAGGTCTGAACCTCTCAACAATTTTGAACAATCAGTGACGCTACATCATACCAGAGTAACCAACGCTTATTTTTCCCACACAATATTGTAAATTTGTTTTTAGACTGGATTGTTTTTGGGGAATAACTGTTTTAAAAGTGTTTTGTTTTTATTTCTTTATTGATTTCTTCCTTGTAAGGGTACTTTTCTTGCACAAGACTGCAGTGTTTCTTTCTTGACCTACATCAACACGAAACTGTGAAATTAAAATAATGAAAATTCTTAGACTCCCATGTTCAGTTTCCACATTATAGAAAAACAATTTAATTCCTCCCTTGTTACCTTCCTCTATAAAATTTTGTATTAAATATGATGAGGCAGCTTGCTCCTTGAAATTTCCACATTTTAACTTTGAGGCAACAAAACACTTGATTCTTCTTTTCTCCTGCACCTCTCAAAACCTCCAAGGCAAAATAAGTGTAGGTGACCACTTCCTAAGAATCTCAAAAGGAGGAAGACTTCCTACTCATTGAGAATTTTGCTAAAGTATCCTTCATAGAAAACTCCATTTAATGTTTATCAGTGTCTAGGTTGTCTTAGTAGGAGAGATTTCAAAACTCTTCTGAAGGCTAAATTCATTGCTTGTACATACAGCAAGCCAAAAAGCAAGATTTTTAGGCATCACATGATGCCTAAAAGGTACCTCTTGGGCACCTTTGGAGGCATTTTAGGCACTTTTGGGAATATAGTACTCTGCAAGCCTAAGTCCAGCTGTATGCCATTAGGTGACTTTGGGCTTATATCATGTTCCATTGCTCTGATAAGGTTACTCACTTCTTCTTAAAGGCCTTTTAAAATATTTTTTCTCCTTTTGAACAAATCACCAATTGAAGTTGTGGGTAGTAAAAACATGATTCAAATAAGCCAGCTTTTCAGAAAGAAAATAATAATGATGGCTAATTTCTGATTACACTAATGCTAGCCCTTGCACACAAGAAGAACAAAAATATCAAGAAAATCCTGGAACAAAAAGCAAGCCATTCAATAATCAAACAGGGACACCATTACAGGCAAAACTGCGGTCAGAAAATGTGTCTGTTTATCTGCCTTTCCTGGCAAGACCTCTCATATATAACCATTGGAGAGCATTAAATCTTAATCACTGAGTGTTTAACAAGGTAACTTGTATATTATAACATTAACTGTAATTGAAAGAGTAGTTTGCAGATTGAATTGTCCCCAGGAAGAGGGCTTGGGGACAAAAAATGCCCAGACAGAATAATAAAAAGCAAATAATTCATGAAGAACATACAGAGCTAGGAAGAAAACCCTACTCAGCAAGTTCTAGACAGCAGTAGGGAAAATATAGGTATATTTTATCATGAAGGAAAGTGGGGCTTCACCATACTTGCCTGTCCAATTAAGATCCTAAAGTGAGCTGAAAAAGTCCCTTGTTTGGGAGACAAGCTCTGAGTGGCAAAGAACAAGCCCAGGCACGCATAGGGGAATATCTCTACATGTTCATATATGGTGAAAGATAGGAAGCAGAAGGGTTCAATGTGGTCTGTCTGCATCTAAGCTGTATGCATTTAATTTTATCAGCACCAAAGTTCCTAGCATTTCTGATCAAAGTATTTTTCAGGGTAAATTATGGGTCAGGGTAACAATTTTGTATTCATAATACTTATTTACATTTTAAATAAATTATTATTAAAATTAAATAATTAAAGTAATAATGATGATAGTAGCTGTGAAAGTAGCTGTATGTCAAGAAGAAACAGCACTTCTAGAAAATGCTGCTAGTCTTAGAGGTCCTTCGCATGATGTTATTGGGGCTAGGAAACACAACAGAGGGTGAATGGGGAAAATAAAAGTACAGCTTGTTGAGTTCAGAAAAAATCCAACTCAGTTTTGATCTGGTACTTTCAGAGCCAACAGGCAGAATCTGTCACTCAGCTGAGGAAATCTGGCCAGATGTGTTGTAGACATGAAATGAGATCACTGGCTGATTTGTAATCCATTTCTGAATGTTTCACACAGGTGCTTTGCAGACAAGAGTCCGTTTGCAGACATTTCCCTTATTACAAAAAATACAAAAGGGGGAGGACGAAATTAGCACAAAAAAAAAATTGCATTAATAACATCTAGAGGTTTGGAAATATGTTGGGTAAACAGGAGGAGAATGGAGAAGGAAAGTAACAGACCAAAATCAGGATGCTGGAAATTGCAGTTAAATGGTGAATGAACCAATGTGTTACTTTCTCTCAGGTTCCTTTGAAAAAGTTGTCCTCAACAAAGCAGGCCTGCTTAGCTGCACTCCTGGCTTTGCAAAAACCAGAGTGAAACTGAGAGATGAATTCCCATCTTCTTCCTTCATCCTTCCCCCTCCTGCTCTCCACCACCTTGCATCTATTCCTTCTCTCAGGTCTTGCTTTCCCTTCTCTGAAAGTGGTACCCTTTTGTTTCAACAGTACTGATTCTAGTTTTAACAACATAAGCTTTTGATCACAGCCATCTGAAAACATTCAAACAGCAGGAGCTGAGGTATTAGTTTGCCAGATGGGAGAATGGCTGACAAAATTGCATCTGTGTGTATTCCCATAGCAATGAAAAACTAAGTAAAATTTGGCAGCAATGCATTTGGTTTCTCTTCATGACCTTTGGTTTTTTTTTTTTTTGCATTTATCTTGCTTTCTTTCACACCTTTCTTTGTTTTCTTCCCTAAAGGGAGAGAATAATTATTCTCTTTGAATTAATTATTCTATTATAATGTCTTTAAATTAAATTATGATCTTTAAATTATCTCAGGATATCCTGTAAAAATATCTCTGCTGATGAAAGAAATTTTAAACTGCAATTTTTAGTACAATGAAAAAATTGTTAAATCTGTATTTCTGTATTTTTCTAAATCTTTTTTTTTTCCAAGTATGTCAGTAGTAGTGGACTTAACAAAACTATACAAGTCCATATATCTGTAATGAACCCTGATTCTTGTTCAGTTTTTAAGCAGAGGGGAGAGTGTTTCTTTATCCCAGTGATATTAACAGTAGGTGTCCCCCATAATCAGTCAGATCTCATATTCATATGCAGAGGAATTTATTCCTCCACAATAATTGTAGCTTAAGTAGAGCCATTAACATTAGCCAGCTTTTGAGCACAGCTTTGAATAAAATTCCAGTTTCCTAGGAGCACCAAAAAATAATTTTAATTCAACAGTTGTCTTTGCATTGAGCAAATAGATCAGTGAAGTACTGGGGATGCTAAGCTATTGTAACTCTTGTGCTGAGGAGGAGGAATACATTAAGGTCATGAAGAAACCAATGGAATTTTTTGGTCTCAGTGTTGGCTTTTGAATTGTTTTTTTAAATACTAATTTAAAATGGGTTGACTCAATTATTCCTTCTGCATACATAATTGCCAAGTGTACTCTCATTTGTTTAAGACATCTCTTATTTTATCTTGCTGTATGACCTCTGGTCTCCATATGAGGTTTTCTACCTGAGTGCCAATATCCATTTTCCCTACAAACAATGGACAGAAAAAAGGCCTGTTCAATGTTTCATTACAGCTCTGAAAAACACTTACCTTGGAATAGGCTCAATTGGAAAAGTTTTTGTTGTGACACAGCTGAAGGTGGGGCCTAGATGACTTGTTTAGGACAGATTCCTAGCTTTTTTTCATCTTCTTCCTGGCTGAAGCTGAACACGAGTGAATCACATCCTTCATCGTCTGCTACAGAGATGGCTTAATCAGAGGTGATTTAATCCTGAATACAGCAAAAATTGTTTGGTTGTTAACTGAAAGCTGCTTGGCTATTACTATTACTGGTCACAACTAGCTTTGGGACATTTACAGAACTACATCCACTAACAGTTACTTGTGGATGCTCTGCCATTGTGATTCTGGAGGGGGTAACAAGATGTCAAATTCAAGTGGAAATTAAAAAAAAATATTTTTAAAAATATATTAGATTTTTGTTCTCAAAATCCTTGAAGAAATCAAAATCCTGATCTAATATCAGTCCTCAGTTTACAGTCTTGTAATATGAGTATTGGATGGGTCAGATGAGAGCCAGATCTGATGAGAGAGAAGATAAAAATAAATATAGAGCCTAGAATGAGTAGGACAGAAAAAATGAGGCAGGGAGTGGGGCACAGACTGCCTGTTCTCCTCATTGCCAATGAGCCATTAGACTATCTCTGTTAAATCTTGTAGTCTCATTTACCCAAAGCAAGAAATTTTACATAAGATCACAGTAATATCAGGACTATTTTCTTTTTTAAATGTTTTTTAATTTTATTTTTTCAGATTTTTTAATTCCGTAGCATAAAATAGTTGTAATCTTTTAAAACAGATGCTATTCAAAGAGTAAGTTTAAAAATGCATACACTTAAAGTGCATTTTATTGATTGGGTCCTCAATCAAGAAAGAAACTAAGTATGTCACTGCTGCCTGTGTGTAACTAGTATGCCATTTTTAAAGAACAAATCCTCAGACAGAAACTTGCACTTGACATTTAATATGCTTGGAAAAACTGATATAAAATAAATACTTTTATGAACAGCCTAGTTTAAAGAATAAGTTTCACTGGCATACTGGTATTTTTTTTTCTTAGTTTAAGGATCAATCCATCCCTCCCTCACCCTCCTTTTCCAGACCTTCCCCCTAGACTTCTCTTGAACTGGAACCCTTCCATGGCATGTTATTCCTCAGAGCGTCTGTGGTTCAGCTCTGGCTTCAAGAAACAGGACATAACAGACAGAATCATACAGTCAGTTTACAGATCTGCAGAGGGTGTTAAAGTCAATCTGAGACAAGAATTATAACAAGCTTGTTCATGTGTGTAAAAGGCATATCCTTATATCACTTTTGCTGGTGTATCCATCAGTCTTGATCTTTCATTGCATAAAGTAACTTCTGGAGTAGCTTGTGATTCCTTTCTTGGTATACCTAGAAAGAAGGGAGCAGTGCTGAGGAGTGGTGTACATCCAGCTCTTGACTACAGGCAATTAGCATGATAAAACAGGGGGGGTCCCTGGCTAGAGGAAAAGAAGAAGGCAAGTAAAGGAATGTATATGAAACCAAATCACTCATATGCTTTATACTGTTAATGATATTAACGCTATCAGTCATCGTAGTCGGTATTCAAGCCTCTAAGTATGACCATAAGTTTAAGTATTAATGTGAAAAGACATTTTTCTTATGCTCATAAACTTTGTCCTGCAGAACTGCCAGTTGGAAAAAATCTATGATTCTGTAAGAGGGAAGCAGCCTAGCCAGCTCTGCCCTGTTATTGCTTCATAGGACCCCATATAATCTCTCACACTTAAAAAAAAATGTGAGCAAGTTGAAAGTATTTCAATAAAAGCTGATAATTTCCTGATAGTAGTGAGTTATATTTTCCTGTGTCACACATCTACTGAGATGCAGATATTCTCAATCAGATATAACATTTATGAGCTTCTATGAAAGTGGTTTAGTCCTTGAAGTGTATTGTATATGAAATGAAAATGGATAGTTCCACTTGTATATAAATAAATAAATATACTGGCCCTTGCGCTCATACCCAGGCAATGTCCTCCAGTCTTCCTCCCTCCAAAGAGTGCTGCATTTGACATACAAAACAAAGAGTTATAAAACAACTCATGCCAGTTCTGTATATTTATGCCATGTTTGATTCTTTATACTAGGATAACTTAAAATCATTTTTGTCTCAGGGAGAACAGAGTAGTAAAAATCAGAATGCCTGGAAAAGATACAGGGGACAGTGGCTGCTTACAAACTAGAAGACTTTTTGTCTGAAGATAATTTTCTTTCTATGTGAAAGAACCAGATGTATATGTAAGGGAAGAGAAGATACAGGAGCTCCACTCTCTGGTTGCGGAGAGCAATTATTAATGGGCTTATGCCTATCGGAGGTAGGAGCTACAGCTCCTATTTTAGGTCTCCTGTCCTCTTCCCAAGAAAATCAGAGACCCAGTTGGAAGAATGTAGAAAAAAAAAAAATTTAAAAAGAATGGAGACATTTGCAAACAGGCTGGTTGTGCAGAGGCTGATGTTAAAAATGTGATATGAAAGACACTGGGTATCGGTAGTCTGTAAAAATAGAAAAGATTACACTGATCTTCTAGGTCTGTTTTTGCTGTGTAAGAGAGTCTACAGCAATGTACCTCACCAGTGTGCCTGTGATATGCTTTCTGTAGTCATGTACAGAAGGGCAGAGTGGGAATAATATGCTGTTATTATGACCTGGAGTAGTTTTGGTTTGTACTGGACAGACTGATTTGCTGGAGGGAAATAAGGAGGGCTATCATTCCCTCTTAGCACTACCTGTTGCAATGTGTACCCTCTTCCACTAACACAGAGTCAATGGTAATTTAATTAATGCAGTTAGTACTCTTTTCTATGGAGAAAGAAAAAACACTCCGTCGAAATTCAAAGGAAAAGGAGAGAGAAGCTATCATCTTGGTCTTTCTTGTAGCTCCCTGAAAAATGCAAAATCACTTTAATGTCAATCACTTGCTGTTGCACAGTCAAAGGAGATCTAACTTAAAGCACTTAATATGTAACTTCTGAATTTTATCCAGAATCTCCGTTCCAAATCAAAACTCCATCTCATGTTGTTTGATCATATTGCCACAATATTAACTATTTCCTCAAAGGTAATGGTCTACATTCCCAGCGTGCATGAATTAGCCTCTAATGGAGCTGTGCCCATTTCAGTCAGCCAAGTCAAAGTCTCTAGCCCCCTGTTTTTAAAATTCTTCTACCTGATTCAAATAGTATTTATATGCTTTATGTAGTGCAGTGAGGGCTGAAATAAGATTTATAGAGAAAATACTTACTATTTCAAAGCCTGATTGTTTATGATTAATACCTGAATTTTCAACAAATTATTTACCAAGAGATTCTAAAGAGGATTTTTATTTATTTGCTGAAGACAACTTACTATGTTCCTTTATAGTGTCACATTCACCAAAACATAGTAAAGTGTGTACCAAGCCACTCCTTGCTTCACATATCTAAGCAACTTGGTATAAAGAAATATATTTTTGTTTCTAATAATTTGAATTTCAGCAAAAATTCATTGCTACAAACAGCAGTCCAAGCTATACACTTGTCCATAAACTACTAGAGCAGCCCACAGCTCAGTCACAGAATTAGAATATTCCTAAGACAGCTTCTGACAGCCTTTTTGACCTGCACTTGAGGCTTTGAGAAAGTGCAATGTTAGCTGTGTTAGTTTGTCCCACACAGACTCACTGTACCCAAAAAGCCCATGTCCTCCAAAAGATGCCTCTGAAAGCTTATCCTCTAATGCTGCTCTAATTTGCAAGCATAAATGTTATCATGAAATACCCTTCTCACAGGAGAATACTACAAAAAATTTCACAGTGGCATTTCAAGGTAATATTGAATTTCTCTAGATGTGAACCTGTATAAGTTTAAACCAGAATATCTAGGAAAAAAATATTTAAGTATGGGTTTGCTGGGCTCACCTGGGAACTCTCTGCCTTCACTTTTAAGTGTTAAAGAAGATCTGCTTGTGGAAAACTGTTGGAAAACATTTATTTTGTGAGCCAGAGAATTGTTAGGTTTAGATCAAACAATTATGGTGGTTTTTTTGTTTTGTTTTGTTTTGTTTTGTTTTTTTCTGTGATTACTCTGTTCCTGGTGGAGCCTGGTTAAGAATGACTCAGGCTTGGGTTGTATTGGAAAAGACATGACCAAAGTAGACACTGCTGACCTGCTGCAAGAAGAGTTAAATGACTGATCACTTAGAAAAAATGTTGAGTATTTTATACACAATCAAGGATTGGATAAAAGTTGGTGTGGTGTATAAATTGCTACCATTACAATTAGCAATTACCTTAAAGTAACCTTATGCAATCCACGAACTGTTACATGGTCACAAACATGGTGCAAAACTTCCTACTTGATCCAGAAGCTTTATCAAAAGCAATGAGATTATAGATTTTATGAAGAACTCCATAAAACTCTTTCTTAAACAAGATGTGCTG
Source organism: Limosa lapponica baueri (assembly GCA_002844005.1). Lineage (NCBI taxonomy): Eukaryota > Metazoa > Chordata > Aves > Charadriiformes > Scolopacidae > Limosa > Limosa lapponica. Next base: position 2,255,772 of record KZ505647.1, on the reverse strand, counting down.
AAAGAAAGGCTATCTGGTAAGTATAAGGATTTAGGAAGGAATCTAGGTAATTAAGACCCTCTTCTCTCCCACCAAGGAAGCAAAAAAAGAATCATACATTCAGAGGCATGCCCAATAGTTAAAGGAAGAAAACCTAAGTACCAGGAAAGTATGACAAAGAGTGATAATCTCCGGTGTCCTGTGAAAGATCCCTGAGACAGCAGACCCAAAAAAGACTGCATAGAGCACAACCCCTGCAGACAGTTTTATGCCCAGAACAGTATGTATTACTGTACTCATGAAATGCTATTTGACTATCTGGTCTCATCATTACATCAGGGTGCATTTTCTGGTTCCTACCCTGCCTTGCTTGATTTAGTCTAGGGGTCTCCGTACCATAGTCCATTACACATGCAATGCACACATTTGCAGGCTGTTTGCTCACACTCAGGAACTTACCTGTTGCCCCAAGTTTCATGATAAAAGTCATTGTAAATTCAGAATGAACTTTAACACCTCTGCAGTGCTTCCTCCCACTATAGGAATTCAGCTCTGCCACCGGAGAAAGAGTCAGACCACCACTTTTTTAGATACAAAAGTCAAGAGCAGTGAACTATCACAATTTCTAGTATTACCTAGCAGTGTCAATTTTAGTCTACAGATAGTATAAAAGTTTTTCACTTTGATGGCTGATATGGTCACCTAAGTTACAGGTTTCCTGTTTCTGGCAACTCTAAGCAAAAGAAGGCTGAAAACTAGAACTTTTGGTGAAAGTTTTTTAAAAAAGCTTACCCTTTTTTTTGATTTAGAAAACTTTGGCCCTTCCACAATGAGCTTTGTGAGAAATGGATATTAAAACAGTTTGAAAAGTCAGTTTGAATCCTCCTATAGGTTGTAATTTCTTCTAAATGCCTTTTATTTAATAAGTTTTGCAAATGCTTTCATTAATAAACTGATGCTTGTCCAGAAACTGCTGAACATTGACAAATGCAAGCCTGGCACAAACTTGGCAGATTTCTTTCTAGAAACAGTTGTGATTGTTAATGTTTATTCAGTTTTTCTTGCTATTATGATTTTTTTTCAGGAAAGGACATAGTGCTTAGTCAAGTTCTGTACAGCGCCTAAGACATTCCGTGCACTGCCAGCAACTACTGCTAAGTAATGTTATTCCCACATATTTGTGTTTATTACAAATACAGTCAGTTCCTTGGTGTCTAAGTTACTAATACCCTATAAAAAAAATAAATAGCCACTTCATCTCCTTGTATTGAATTACACTCTAAGTAAATGTAGTGGGGAAATGTGCAATGACTTTGGGGCACACAGCAGTGACTGTGTTGTCCAGAACAGGCCTGTCACTAATGTACTATTCCTGTGCTGGCTTGCTGGCATTGTGTGCACTCACTTTTAATTATTAATATCTATCTGCAGTTCATGTGCATCTAGTAGTCAGGACAACTGTGAAGACATGGCACACATGTACGGGCTTTGTGTTCTTTCTTAAGAACAGTAACACCTCTCTATATCTGTTGTTATAAACAAGATAACTGAAGTAATTGATCATCTTCTTCCTTTTTAAAGTATGGATCGGAAATATCTAGTGGTTCCATTGTTTTGACTCAGACTATTGTTAGCGTGGAGAGGCTTGAATAGTCCTGTTGCTTCTAGTTCTGAAGCATCGTGAGTTACTCAGTAGCTTCTATACTTTTCTTTCTTTCTTAGTACTGATATGACGTTGTATTTTCTAAAGAGAATTTATCCACTAGCTAGACCCTAATTAAATTCAGCTGTTTCCTTTGGGCGAGTTCAGATCTAGCTTTTCACTTGACTATTGCATTCCATCATTTTATATTTAAACAAAGTCATTGCAGGTAATAAAATGAGGGCGGGAAAGATTTTTATCTGGTTAATGATTTCTGGTAGTTGGGGAAAAGGGTCTTTCAGAACTTGGGGATTAGCAAAGTATATTTGTGCAGAGGAGCTCTATGACCAAATGGAAAACTGGATCTTTAATTCTGAAGCTCTCTTCCTTGCTACAACACAGAACACCGCTTTGTGACAACACAATATGTTTCTCTTTATTATTACCCATTCAATTGAACAAAAGAAAATCCTATCTCTTTGTGGTGACTTGGATTGTATATTATACTTGCATTTGACTTTAGTTTTCACTGTCAATTATTGAGTCTTCTAAGGGCGGGACACTTTTAACAAGATATTTTTTCTCCTTATTGACAGGATGGTTCCATAAGTGTGCTTCTTCTTAAGCCTAATATTGATAACTAATCAATAACCAGTGTAAATAAACTAATCTGAGTAGACACTGGAAACCAAGATGTTGTTACAAACAGAATGCTTTGATATAGAACCAAGCTTCAAACTTAAAAATCAAATCAATTTCCAGCCATTGGCAGCCCCTCTGTGAAATTGTGTCTAGTACAAAAAAAAATATTGGGGAAATTTAAATGGTACTCAACTGATACTCTTCATATTAGTCAGAGAAAAGTTGAAAAGGTGATTGGAGAGGAATAAATGCATTAGATTAATACATCACTAACACTTGGCACCAATCTGAACTGCAGATTTAAGTTCACAATGAATGATTGAAATTTTAGTGCTTTTCTTGTTGCATTTCAAGCTCGAATAATGGAAACTTCATTAACATCTCTGTTAGACTGACATATAAGTCATAACACCAAAGATACTGTCAGCATAAGATATCCATCACTGTATCCCTTGTATTTGTAAGTGTAGTCACATTCATAGGAGTTTCTTCACATGCACTTCAAAACTGAAATACAAAATAGGTTTTAAACCTGAACAGTTCAGAGTTATGACTGTTTTGCCTGTGACCTGCTTCAGTTCAGAACATTAATAATTCTATCGTGTAGCTAATCTGTTATTTCAAAATCCGGTTTTCCAAAAACTGAGTTTCCCCTTATGAAATGGATTTATGCTGTTGATCTGTTTTCATGAGATCTACCACTGGCAAGCCAAAAATAGAGGACATATACTTAATCAAACAGATTTAAAGGGATTTGGTGGTGAGGAGTTGTACAATATTGTCAGTCCTTAGGTCTTACCAAGTCTACCTGATTTAGCACATTGAAGGATAATCAGTGTGTATAAAGATACACCAAGTTTGTGCCTGCAGGAATGTTTAGCCTGCCAAGCAGAAGATAAAGCCTGTTTCCCATGGAGCTTTTTCTTTCTCTGAAATAAAAAACTATACATAGACTGAATGAGAGTAGTCATGAGAACACTCACCATGAAGACCACTGGCCACATCACTGGAGACTGTGATCCCTTCCTTTTCTGTGCCACAAAAGGATAAAGGAATGCTTTGGACCAATACAAACAAATCACCCACAATTACCTTGATGAAATTATTAAAAGCTGAGGAAAAACTAAAAATATTTTTTATCTGTTTTAATAATGGAAATTGGAATACTTTAAATATTTATGACATTGTTTATTCATTTATTCTTGTGTATATTCTACTGTGAAAACTTTGTTACAATAATCTATATCTTCTAATCACAGTGGATTGCAAATGACACAATTTATCTTCACGGACATTGAAAAAAATATAAATACTTCTTAAATGGAAACACAATTGTGTTTTTCCTTGATGGATTTGACCATTATTTGAATTTTATTTCACCAGGTGATCCATACATACTTGATTCATTAAATTTATTCAATTTGAAGATCAAAACCTTTTGAGGGGAAAGTGCTTGACATGTTAATGTAAGATGATGGTTAAAAATAACCTTATAAGAATGCATGCAGAAGAATAAATTCATTATCTACACAAATAAACACCACTTGCAGGGTTCAATAAAGTTTTTTTTTTTTAATTTCAATTTAAGTATGAATTTTTACACCTTAAAAAAACCTAAACAACCACAAAAAAAAACAAGAACAAACAACCCTAGGCATACTGACATTTGCATATAGCTTTTTTGAGTTAGTTTAAAATGCATTTAGTTATCCCTTGACAGCTCTTGTTTCTCAATAGCTGGGAAAAATAGCATGTAATGCTAATACTTCTCAGGAATGAAACGAAGTACTTCAAAAACAAGAGATAAAGAAAGCAAAAGTATTTGCAAAACAAGGTCCAGGTCATAAAAATTTTGTAGAAGTGAAAGTGACAGAATAGTGAAACTAATATAAACATAACATTTCCAGTCACAGAAAATAGGATCTGATCTAACAGTAAGAGCATCTAGACTAACTACTTGTGTCCACTGTCTGTGACTTCCTGGGAGTAAGTATTTTCCTTTGTGCTTTTTGAAACATAATGCTATTAGGCTTAAGTGGTGACAGTACTCACGCTCCTCTATGACCTCACTGTACCTCATCTCATATTTTGCACATTCAGAATAAAAAGTTTTGACAGCACGTACAAGGCTCCCTGTGGGGTTCTTGTTTATTTTTGCGTTAGTGGAGCATCCCTCTTCACTGTCTTGGTGAAGATTCCTACCATGGATTGAAAGATAATCGGTTTATTTTGGAAACTTTTGAATTTAGCACGTTTCTGATGCAATTTACCCTTGACTTCTTCATGTTTAAAGGACTTCTGTCTTCATTCAGTAACTCACCATAGTTTCTGACTATTTTGTCTGAATTTCTGATGATTAAGTTTGAAATCATGGGCTGCCCTTTTTCCTTTACCTATTTGTAACCTCAGAGAGACTGACCACAATGGAAATGCCATTATTCCTAGTTGGACAGAGGCAATTTGGCAACAGTGAAAGTAGGTGCCACTTTTGTTCTCTACCTGTGAACACAGACAAGAAATTGATGGCATGAAAAAAAAAAATGCCACCAGAATGGAGTATGAATTGAAAAGCATCCAGGAAAAAGAAAGGAGTAAAGTGGAGGCTTGGAGAGCTGGAGGTAATGAGAAATGAATGTGAAAAGCTGATGACAAAAGGGAAGATGAAGAATCAAGGAGCAATAGCAAGGAGAATAGCAGGTGCCATAGGAGCTTCCTTCCCTTGAGAACTACATGCTGTAGCACAGCCACATCAACGCACAGTGCAAATAATGGCTACTCTAATTCTCAGGTTTGATCATAAAGCTGTTTCAATGTTACCTCCCAGGATCATCTGCCAGCTTAAAAAAATAATGGCATTTTATATAAAGTTTTCTCAACACAAATCAACATCTGATAGCGTGTGAACTTATTGAGAAAAGTCCGATTTTTGTTTTTCCAATCTCCTGAGAAAAGAAACAGAGATGACTAGCAGTTCAGATGTTTGTTGGCTTAAATGCCAAGTCTTAATGAGAATGCCATCTCTTCTCTTTAAAAAAGGAAACCCTCACAGTGGTTTGTTTTATTACACTTAAACAAACAGAAAAAAATCTGCTTTATGAGGTATTTATGAGGTAGCGCTTGTCTAGAGAGTTGATATGAGTACATTCAGATTACTGAGTGATCAGTACTGGTCTTTTATTTTAAAAGCATTACAAACTGCCTGAAGAATCAAAAGTGCCCTGATGCGAAGTGTTTGATTGGAGATACACAGTTAAAGTGCTGAAATCTGCATTTAGTGAGGCCCAACATTATTTGCCCATGTTACGCCAGGGCTATTCTTTGGGGCATGGATAAGCCCTGTTTACCTCCATGTCTTATGGAATGGAGTAAATGGAAGGATTCCCTCCTTTTAGTTGTAAGGTTGTTGACAGACAGGAAAACGGATAGAAAAATACGGTTAAAAGTAGGCATATGGAAACTCATTATGAAGTTTTCAGTTAGAAGATGCTGTTTTGCAGAGTGGTGGGAATATTGTGTCCTTGCTCCATACAAGTCATGGGCTTACGAGAGTCCCTGGGAAAGAGAAGCATGTAGGAGGCATGCAGGGCACATGGAGGGAACAAGGACAGATGTTATCAGACCACCTGGAAACTGGTGGTTATGGGTGGCAGGAGGAAGGCTGTGAGAACAGGTCTGACCATTGCAGCTGATAGTAATGACAGAGTCATGAGCTGTTTGAGGGGGTCTTTGAAATAAAGAGGTAAGGGAAGGGGATAAATGGGAGCAAGAACTGAGAAATTAAGGGAATCCCTTGTGTTTGCAGTGGTTTAGGTTTAAGTTTCTTGTGTGCTAGTAACAGTTGAGAAACACCCAAAACAATATATTGCACACACTTCAAAGGAAGAAACATGAAACATTGAATAAAATAAGATAAAATAACATGTCTTGTTGATCCTACTGTGGTTCAGAATCATATCCCTGCTCCATATATTTTATGGACCCTGCCCTCATTCTCATGCATAACTTTAGTAACGACTTGTACATGGCAATGTACAGCAATGATGCAGAAAATAAACTATCGTTTCAGTAGAAATAAAGTAATTTTAATCACAAAGATGAAATCTGTGTCATATGGAAGTGGGAAAATCTCAAAGAAATGTTTTGCTTTATGCTGAGAAAGGCCCCAGTTTCCACCTGTGTCATGAGAATTAAGACATGAATACATCTTTGTAATTATTTTCCATAAGTGAATATATAAGACCAGCCAAAGCTAAAGGCAGGTGAACATTTTTGCTTCTGCCACTTCCTTTTGAAGTCTTAACTTTTCTAAGCTGTATCTCAACTTCTTGTTTTTCTGTTCTAATGCAGTCACAGCAATGAACTTCATGATGGTTCCTACAAGCAAGTTGTCTTAGCAGAATCATCATCAGAGCAAGCCTCAGACACATGGCATACAATATCCTTCCTTTCCCCAGCACTGGCACTCAGCCTAGTGTGCATTTTCATCGTATTAAATAACCTTGTGGCATTAGGCATTGATGCATACAGTGCCTGTGTACCAGGGCAGCTCAGAATGTTAAATATCACTTCAGGAAAACTGTATTTACACACATGCTGACAGTTCATTTTCAGGTAGGAGCTTTTCAGCTGATCTGTACACAGCAGCCTCAATATCCAGTCTTCCCACTGTGAAATTTTAGACAGCTCGTCTGCTGAGTCCTTGCCAGACCTATTAATATTTATACATTCCATACACATTCCAGTCAGAGCATGTAAGTTGCAGATCTCTCTGATTTAGAAGCTATTAAGATTCATGACCCCTTTAGCAATTTAATCTGTGGTCCTGAAGCCTTTGCAATCAGCTTACACTTGAAGAAAAAAGGACAAATCGTTACTGTTCAAATATTGTCCTGCATTGTGTCCATTTGTAGTCCATCAAAGAGTAGTTAAGAGCTTCAATGCATTCATTTATCTCAGAGACACAGGTTATTATTGGAGGCATTCTTTCCTTGGAAGAAGAAAGAATAGGTATGTTATTTACTCAGTTGCATTTAATTTTGGAATAATGACTTTTTTAGCTGTAGCTGCTTCTCTGCATAAGAAACAAAATCTAATTCGTTTTTTCTGTTCTCATATCTGGACTTCAATTTGGATACATTGTATGAGGGTACATTGGTGTGCTGCCAAGGACATCCATGTAGGAAAAGCACGGTCTGTCTTCTGCAATGTAGTGGTGACTCCACCTAAAGAGGTAGTCAGCATCCTCCCCTTCTTAAGGTTTATAGGTGTCTTCTATAGAGTGGTGTGGTGATCCATCACAGACTTCTTCTCCAGGATCAATGAGAAATCTCAAAGTTAGCTTTTACTTAAATTCATGTCAGTTTTTCTTCTGTAATAGATAGTTCATGAGTGACTTCAAGTGTCCATAGCTCTCAGTGAGTGAAATGAATGATAGGAATTCAGCACCTCTCAAGATTTAGGTCTGAAGTCTGTGAAGGAATTCGTCTTAGTCTGTAGCAGAAAGCAGAGAATTAAAAAAAATGTTAAAGTAAGTGAAAGAAGGCTTGGGACACTCTCATTTTAAAACAGAATTTTTAGTTATGATTTTAATGGCTAATAAGAGATTCTATTCTTTGTGTCCTTTATGCTGGAGTTTTTTTCACCTTAGGATGTAAATGATTATCATCATACAATTAGCATCACCATCAGGATGCTACTATTTTGTGCTGCTTTCTTGGAAATAGCAAGTATTATACAGTGATGGATTTTGAAAAACTAATCACTTGTTTTCAAAAATTTCAGGGGAAGTTTTAGGGAGATTTTTCCCTGAAAAATATAAAGAAAACACTGAAGTATTGTACTTGCATTCTTGTGCTGAAAAAAATAGATTACAATTTGTTTTAAAGCTTTTTTCAATGAGAAGTTTTTATTTTGTCTTGTTTTGTTTGCTGACAGAAGCAAATTATGTTCAGAAAGGTAATCCTTTCAGTAAAATTGGGACTGTGCTAATAGAAAGTGATGTTTCCAGATCTTGCATCTTCAGACTATGGTCTGAAAATAAAATGATGCTTGAAATTTTGAAAGGGCATTAAAGCTTATGGTTAGATTCTTTTCCTGGAGAACCTGAGCACATATGCTGTGAAAAGCAGAAATCTTCACCGTTGACTTCAACTGGAAGAAGATATGGAACATTTATAGCATATACAGTCCATCACATATATTTCGCACTTTTTCTTGTACCTTTTTATCTCTAGAAACACTCAAGTAAAAGGCCATCTTTCTTTAAAATTATTTGCTCTCAGCTGCTGCCATCCTACAGGAAATCAAGAAGTTTCTCTCTACAATATTATTGTTTTCAGTGTGATTAAATTATGTGTTTGGTAATGGTCTAAATCATAGTTTATCTAAAAGTTCAATTTATAAGCAATTTGTAAAAAGTTTAGACTTATCAATGTGTTTTTATAGTATACATCAAGCAACTGTTGGCCTGTTAGTGTGATACAGGTCAATTTTCTCCTCAGAGCTTGCAGTGTGCTATCCTCTGACTTTAGAGCACATGCCTCTTCAATCTGCTCACAACATCTCCCATTACTTCACTCTTCAGACAAATATTCCAGTTTACAAACTGTGACTGAATCATGACTTGAAAGGGTGACACAATTGAAAATCTATTGTCAACAGTGGGAAGATCAGGTTCAAACTGGAACTGTGCTGAAAACAGAATATCCATTTTGCTGGAAAATTTGAAATTGTGAAATTATTTTCTCTTGCTTTAGAATGGCAAGCTGAAAACACCAAGTTTTCATCAGATGTCAAGGGCTGAAAAAATAATTTTCATAAGAAAAAGAATTTGAATCAGGCATTTTGGCCTGGGATCCTGTTTCCTAAGTAAATATGTGGCAAAATCTGGAATATTCTAATCCCTTGTATTGAGAGGAAAATTATTGTATCTGAAAACTTCATATAAAGGTACCTGTTGACCCAGTGATAAAGACAGGACAAGAAGAGAAAAGTGACATATACACTTAAGCTTTCCTGATTTCAGGAGCAAGTATGTACACACAAAGGATGATGTTGGAAGGAAAGTGGGAAAGAACTTAAAAGCAAGGATGCTGTGAGACTAGCGATATGAAAGCTTGGTGCTGTGGGTGCCAGAACAGTCTCTGTGCGTGCCAGAACCCACCTGTCATTTATCTATTGGAGGTAGATTGTAAAGGAGATGATTGTACCCTCTTTACACCAGTGTGTTAAGGGAAAAAGCCATTTTGTCAAATTCTTACTGACTATACCAGTAGCTGCAAAATCCTGGAAATTAAAATTAAGGGTCTGAAGAGGATTATGATGAGTTCAGGGATGAAGTAAGAAGTGGTCTAAGCTCTGGGACTGGACTGGAAACCAGTGATGTCTAGTTCTTTCCAGACCCCCATTGTTTTCCTGGCAGTACTGCAGAGCTTTCTAGACCAAACTTGAGCCTGCTGTCAACAGGCTTGTCGTGGTGACTTTTCACCTCAGCTTCAGAAGTAGTCCTTTAAAATCTCAGGAATTTGTGGACCTCCATTTCAAAAGCACTGCTGTAAGCAGGAACTGGAATGCTCAAGTGTTTCTAACTTTAATTTCTTTTCTGTGCAAGGCAGTCCACCTCTTTGGATAGGAGCAAGGAAATCTTATTGCAGAGAATTTAGTCTTTTATCAGCATTAACACAGTCACATCTTGAGAACTGGGTGCAGACCTGACAAGCCATCTGCTGTGTTTACACTATAGTAACGTGAGTTTTTTAGCATTTTTTGCTAATGAAGTATAGTCAGTAAAAGAAAATAAATCATTACTGAATGGGATCTTCTGATTACCAGCCTTAATGTGTAGCAAACAGATTTTCTGCTGTCCTTTGGACAGATGTCAGATAAATATAAGTTTCTACTCTGTAACAGATGCTTTTACTGTCAATGAGAATTACACATTCCTGGCAAGGTGAAAAATCCTTCCACCCAGGACTGGGTTGGCACCCTAACGCTTCCGAGGCACTGTGCAATGGGCAGCTGGCAGCCGCGCACCTTCCTTTGATTATGCACAAAACACGTTACTATCTGGAACTAATTTATAGTGCAAAATGGGGGAACATAGCAGAACTTCCTCCAGAGATCTAAAGGGCACAAAACAAGGAGCTTAATCAATGGAAGGCTCTGAAACCTGCCCCTCCCCTTTACACCTCCCTGCAGTGCAATGTATAATTCACACACGGCAAAGCACAGCTGCAGCCTTGCACAGTGTCAAAAATGCACAAAACCACTCGGTGAGGAGATCTGTAAGAATCTGATTCATGCTGTGTCTTTTAAATGCTGATTCTGCAGTCCCTTCTTTCATTTTCTTTACCTCCTGCTATACCCCTGACAACATCTGACCTGCCTTCCATTGCAACCAAACATTTTCTTTGGTAACAAGCCTGAATAGTACTTCTCAAGGAGGTTTTGCAGTATGTCGCTAACTATTTTGGTTGCATGCCATAGCAGGTCAGCATTGTAATTATGTAAATTTACTGTAATTGTTGCCATAATTAGCATGTTTCATTTTAAGGTCTAAATAAGCTCCAAGTATATTTTGAAGTGCTACAGAGGAAGGGGAAAGAGTGAAAATAATATACGCACACAGTGCTATGCTGTTGTCATTGAAAAACTCTTATTTCATGGTAATTCACATGGTAATTGAGCTAGGAAATGCTTGTAAGGATATGCAGCTAATATTCAACTATTGGAAATAAGATGAATTTACATTACTGCAGCACAAACTGTGCAAATGCAATTCTCTGGGTGTCTCAAGGACATACTCACTCTGTGAGACAAACATCTAAATATAATTTTCCAAAAGGTGCTGATATAAAGGCTTTTTTCTGCTAGATATCTTAAGGAAGATTTACATTTGGAACAGATCCACTTAGTTTTAAAACCACCCCATACACCTATTTTGTGTTTTAAGGCCCCCCAAGCAGAAAACCCTATATATGATAAACCATCTGGAGGTATATCATTAGAAAATCATTACTGGAAGCTGTCCCTGATCCAGTTCACAGGTGTATGACTCAGTTAATTTCAGTGGCATTTTAAATTGTGGCAGGTTTGATACTTAACTCGGTCTTTGTAGAAGGAATGTTTGTCTTGATAACGGTATGGTGTTGCCATTTCCCCTAAGTCACAGTCATTTGGCAATTTGAATATATGCATAATACAAAAGTAATTAATCCCTAAATCTTTTCAGTCCCCAAGCCTGTATATTCTTATCATATATATTTATGTGAGCAAATTACAGAAGACACTGTTCTTGTAAGTACAGAGCCAAGAAATATGTTTAGATTACCTCACACAGTTTTGCCACACAGCAAAAAACGCTAAACTTTGATTGCTGACTTCCTTTTCCTGAAGAATTTCTTGAAATGGTATGTAAAGGTAGTAAAGTCCGGTTAGCTTCTGAAGAGCTTTGTTCAAATTCTTACATCTACGCAGAAGGAAATTTGGATGGGTTGGAGTTGGCATTGGCCAGGCAAAACTTATGATGTTCCCTGGGAGAAAGAGAGTTAAAAACAGGATTTTGAGATATTTTACTTGTAAAGATGAGTTTGGCCTCAATTCTTTTTAAAAATACTTGAATACAGGTAGAGAAGTCTGTGGCAGGGATTCAGCTGGCACAGATCAGATCATCTCCAGTTAAATGTTAATATTTTTCCTCCTTCAAGGTTGCCAAACATGCCTCTGAAAGGGAAATGGAATGTGTTGCAGTTTCTGCTCCCGTCAGTTTGTCTGTGAAACTTCAGAAAAGTATTAAGTCCTGGACCTCACACACAGGAGACAGTCACTGGTTTCAGGAAAGATTTATAGTGAGATGCTCCAAATACGAAAAAATGCTCTCAATTTTTTTCAGCAATGATTGCCTGTTGTTATAGAGTGAAAATAAGTAATACAGGAGAAATATCAGCTGATATACATAAGGAATGAGGGGGAAAATGTGATATTTGCATTTATTTCCATTACTCTATGTAGGGTGCCCAATTTAAGGGCAGGATCCTTGGGGTCCTTTATATGTTCTAGATAGGAAAGTAATACAGAAAAAGAATTAATTAATTACTCAGAATCGCCTCTAAAGACTCTCATTTCTTTATTGACTTCATAGGAAAGATGGGAGACTAACTATGCAATTTAGGCACCCAAGCTACAGATAAGAAAAATGTCACTTTAGAATCACTCTGCTGGTAGATACAAATAGGATTAAGCTGGTGCATGGACATGGTTAGTACTGGGCCAAAATTAGTATCAAGTCTACCAAACAATACAGATGAAATACAAAAGAATCTGTAAACGGAAGCAAGCGTGAATGTTCTTCCTGCTCTCTTGTGCAGTCACCATAGGATGGACCATAGTCATTCTCCTTCTGCTGAATGGTGTTCAAATAAACTTTGTGCCTATGGTCACTTCTGGGCAAAGCCTTATTTGTGTCAGCAACAAATCCTAGTGTTTATGGACTGCAGAAGATACACTGTTAAAATATCAATGAGCTACTTTAAATCTAATTATAATCTTTCTGAAATTTAAAATTAGACATTAGTTACATTGTCTCTTATTGCTCTCCCCTCATTCCCTGCCCTCAGTTTTTCTTTGCCTATATGATAGGGTTATATATAAATATATATATGTGTGTGTGTGTGTATATACATATCATAAGGCACTGATTAAAATATATATTGGGTGAACTATACTCAAACTATTTTCAGGTAGAAAAATGTTGCATATACAAAAAGAAGCAAATTAGTCAGGCAGTTTTGACACTGAAGACGCTTATCAGCTGTTCTACTGTATTACAATTACCACTAAGAATGAATAATGTATTAGATTATTTTCCCTTTTCACCTCTCTGTGAATTGTTCATGAATTGAAAGTCACTTTCTCAGATTCTGGGCTTTATTATTTTCCTATCAATAATTTTTAAATTAACATTTTCCAGTGTTGATTTAACAAAAATGGTATAATTATTTAATAAATAGTTATTAAAGATCTAACCAAATACTTTTGATACTCAGAATTTTAATTGCATCCTATAAGCTAAACTTTTCCACCCTTAATGGTAACAGAGGTACTGGCTATTTCTTATAATTAGCTTTACTAAAACAGCGGTGTTACCAGCCATTTTAGCCAGGTAACAGACAGTTAATAACAGGGAGTTATTAACAGGGCTTATGACATAAACATTCTTGTTTTAAAGATTAAGCAACTTGTAGAAATCACAAGAATGAACATTGCAATGAGTTTTTGTAAAATCCTCTCGGATACCAGAGAATCTTCTTTGTACTCTTGATAGTATCCAGGTTTAGATAGATAAAAAGGAAATTATTTACTGAAATAGTTGAAAAGGAAAATAAATAGGGCAAATTAAAATACTGGTCAGACTGGCAATAATAATCAAAACATCTCATTGAATATAGCTATCTTTTGCCTGAAAGTGAAAATTAGCAAAAATTTCTATACCATCATTTATAGACTCCTGGTAATATTTTATTGTAAATTCATTAGCTATGTCTGTACTAGTAAATAAAACAGGTCTAAATCATGCATTGGATTGGTGGTCTCTTGCTTTCCATACTGATGAATTATTTAAACACCCTTGTTATGGTTTGTCCCGTGCCAATGAGCCTGCTCCCAGACAAAGCTACATCTCAGGGAACAGTCCATGCCAAAACTCTTCCCTCAGCAGGCAATTCAGACACAATCACTCCATGCTGAGGCAGGAGAGAGTATAAGTGTATAATTTGCCATATCTGCCATACCACTTGCCTTTGGGAAGGGAGAACGCTTTATTTAGCAGTACAGTGACAGCCAGTGAATGCTGCTGGGTTTTTTCCAAAGAATAGGAAGACAAGGATTCTTCTGAGAACATTGTGAAATCTGAGAGGCAGAGGATCATATGTAGAATACAGAAGGGGTGATAAAATGTCAAGGGAAGAAAGGAGGGGAAGGAGAGCGAGGAAGTGACGGTAGTAAAGAAGAAGCCCAGAGGACCCAGTAGATGTTGGAATCAAATTTTTCATTAATGCTTTGTCTGTGATCTTGCCTGAGAGCTCCAGGTTACTGCTTTTCTTCCTAAGCTGTCATATAACAAGGCTGGGTGTTCTTTGCTTTCTCTCTTCCAGCCTGTGGGACTCAACAGGACAATGGGCATTTGGACGACGGCGGCAAGTGGCAAGTTGTCCTGGCTGCTGCCTCTGCTTCTCTCCCCTCTTTTTGCCCTTCTCTACACAACCATGGGCCTAGAGGAGCAGAAAACCCAGATGCAGTACCTACTCATCTCCCAGACTGCACAGCTGAGAAAGTGTTTTGCCCACGGGTGCTAATCCCAGCTCTGGGATTGTCTCTTTCTCTCCTATGCTACACAGCATGACAGAAATCAAAACTTGTATTATCCTGTTTTAACATTTCATGTAGATCTTTAATTAATTAAATTTACTTCATGAACAAGGTAACTAGATATAAAGCAGAATAAAGGTGACCTACCTGTGTAGCAGGAGCCGAATTGCCCTTAAACACGTCCATCTGTAAATCTCAAAATGTGAGTTATACAGATCAGTTATTCAAAGTAATCCGATGTCCGTGTTAATTATTATGATTTAATTATGGTGTCTTACTCCTTGCAGGCATATTTATGAATTATCTTTTGCGTGGTCCCAGGGAACATTATTAATACACATCGAAGGACACAGTTTAACTATGAATACTAATGACCCATGCAAACTAAGGTTATGCATGGAATTCTATGAAGCAATAGGTTTCACTCATTAATTCCATTTAGTGCATCATAATAGTTATGTTGTCATTAGTTAATAAGTACTATATTGTATATGGGGAATGTTGTTCTTCCTGACTCATGATAGCAATTTTTGATACTTAAATATCACTGTCAGATGTGTTTCATAGCAATCATGTATTATAATAAAAATATACAAACAATAAATTTGGAAGTGAGTTGCTTTATATCATTTATAAGTTGCTATTCAACATAGTAAAAAAGAAGATATAATTTTCAGCAGCAGTAAGATGAAATTCACTGAATGTCTTCTAGAATGCCGAAGAAATTGCTAAAATGTTAATTACCTCTTTAATAGGAAATTTTCATTAACTGTATGTGCTTTACCCAATTTCTAACTCAGTATTTTTAAGATACTTAAAATTTGGAAGCAGTTGCCTCACAGATGTTCTGCTTTGGTTGGCAGAGCAGCCTGCTACTTTATAATAAAAAATCAAACTAAAACTAGAATGCTTTCTAGATCCTCTTAGTGTCATACTCAGCTTAGTATCAGTGGATCTGCTCAGATGAATAAAAATATACACTGAATGTCATTTTAGACACCCCAGGGAAATCGCACCTGGACTGCAGATGCCACTGCAAGAAGGGAGCTTGTGTTTCACATGTCCATTTTTGCCAGCTCTGTGCACATCTCAGGCTATTTAGGATGTCTGGAATGGTGCTAGATGTCTACATTTAGGTACACAAACTGCTTGCTAGCCATCTAAAAGCTAGTAAGTTAGTTGTGCAGCCTTCCTGTGTGATCAAGAGAAAACCATGAGCGCTTCGAGAGGGAAATTTGTCTTTTCCTAAAACAGAAGTCTAAGATAAGATAGATGTCCATCATTTACCTTTGACTGTAGATGGAGTGTAAATGCATTGCCACTGGAGATGCCCCAGATACCACAGACATGACCTGAGAACATCCATGCTCTCGAGAACTGGCAGGTGGGACCAGGATATGCTATAGGGAGTTTCAAACCATACTAAGCATCTGTGATTACACAGCTGAACCCGGCATTTAAAATTACATTCAGGATGAGATTCAGACACCTTCATGTTGATGCCTGTATTGTCTTCATTTGAGTCAGTTTCTTCAACTTCAGCATAATCCATAGTGATACAGGGCATAATTCGTTGCCTGGATGTAGAAGCTTAGTGCCATGTAAGACACCTGAGAATATTTGAGACATCCTTGTGCATAGACTTACTAAAGACTCGTGCTCCTGTGAAATGGAAACTGGAGGCCAGGTGTCATGTCCCAGGGCTTCCTAAATAGTCCTAGACGCAGATGTGGGTGTCTGGATCTAAACCATTGAAAATATAGACTGGAGTCCAGAGAGGTTTTCCTATGACTAACTATGAGTATCACCTGTGAAGTGATGTTAGCTACTTATGCTTAGGAAACTGAATTACATCTTTCATGTTCACTTTATGATGAGATGAGTAAGTATCTGCTTACTGTATTAAATATGATGGGACTCCAGAGACTGTCATGGGAACTGAGACACCCTACATACATATATACAACTGCACTGTAGACACCTAAATTTAGATATGAAGTCCCACTCCTGAAAAACACTGAAAGGAAAGGTGAAGTCAATTCCAGAGGTTAGAGACTAAAATCTCATTTGGGGTCTTTTTAAATCACTTGTTAATTCTATCTCACTTCAGTCTCTCTATCAAGCTTCAGTCTAGTGTGTATGTGTGTGGCTACGCACGATACCAACAACTCAACAAGTCATTGAAGAAACAGTGGTTTGGGCTTTCATTCATTTATGGATGACTTTTAGCACTTGTCACTTTTATCAAGCATTAGTGGGACATTCTGTTTACTCTTGAGTGATCTGACTAAAATTGAGCCTTGCATGTTTGGAAGTAATCTCTGCCTTAATCCAGCTAACACTGAGCTGCTCTTCATTGATAGAAGGCACTGGTGTAGACAGGTAAGTTTCTGTAGCTTGTACTTTTCTTGAATTCATTAGTTTAGTGACAAATCTTGTAATTATTTTGAATCCTATTATGTTCTGATAGAAGGAGAGAAGTAGAGTTGCAACTGAATGATTTAAATCCTGTTTATGCTCAAGTTTCCTGGAAAATTGAAAGTGCTTGAAATAGAGAAAGAAGCTGTTACTAAAAAATGAGTTTTAGCAGGAATCTTTAAATGATAAAAGCTGTATCCTTCCCTTTGATGCACATGTGAATCTTCCACTGAAGTCAACTGGAACAGTATTTATACCTTCAGGATCAGGATTTGTTCATAGTCCTCTGAACTTTAAATTCTCATTCCATTATATCAAGTAAGGGAGAGGGGATTAGTTGGCAGTATCTGAGAGCTTTAATTTTTTATGGGATTTGTATATCTAATAGTAAAGTAAATGAAAAATTGAGAATGCATTACTCATGAAGAAGTGCATTTTAAAATGTCTTTTACAAACCTTGATTTTTGCATCAGGAATCTTCTCACTGTCTTAATATCGCTCTTTATCGTGAACCAGTAGGTAGAAAAAAATGAGATTACAATTTCTAACAAAGGGAATCACTTTCCTTTGGATTGAAGTTACACAGACTGTTCACAAAACCTACCTGCTCACATTTTTCTGTTAGCCATATGCAGAGCAGAGTCCATCCATTCTGAATTGTATGCTATTTGAATTTTGCTCATCAGTTCTTTGATGAGCATCATGATAGTTGCAATATTTTATTGTTTATCTGTAACAGCTAGTTTAAATATAAGCTTTTTTAACTGTCAAAAATATAGGACATGATAGCACATTACAGATGAACTTAGCATGATGCCCATCTAGATCATTATCCTGTCGTAATCAACAGCAATAATTTAAATGCACAGATCAGCTCACACGGGCACCTAGTTCAAGTAAAACCTTCATTACTAGTCAATTAATGTATTTTTCACTTATTTTAGAAGGATCTATTGATTCAAACACATTTACTCATGGACATAGGACATGAGAATTCAAAATTTTTAGTTCCTCAATGTAAGGGTAACTTGATTGAAAAAGCACAGGGTTCATTAAGTTACCTGGTTAGAGACTATTTGTGTATTTGTGTAAAAGAAATAGCAGATAACAAGTAAAGTGAAAGGTTAAGCACAGAGACACACAGCCAGTAATGAGCTGGTGGTATTTGAGACAGTAGCAAAGAACAGAAGTCTTTGGTTGCTGCCTGATGGGCCATTGAAGGATCTGCTCAGGCACAGTCTTGCAGAGGGTCAGATGAACTTTGTCACTGGAAATAAGGGGTAAAGATGATAATCATGAGCATTTTGGAATATCAGGAGAAATTTATTAGGTTATGTAAACCTTGTTATGAAGTGTTTAGAGGAAGCACCAAAGGCAGGGAAGGGAAAATATCAGGGCAGATCATGGAGGAGCAAGCATGGGAAAATGGAAGAGAGGGTGGAATAAAGGGGTCAGACAGATGTAAGCTGGCCAACGTGCTTGTCTGACTGAGTCCTGTAACCAGTTGCTACGGCCTGTCCTATCCTGCTACTAAATCCTCTTCTAAACTATTTTTTCTGTGTAATTCAGTCTCTATTCTATGTGTGATTGCTGCAGTCTAAGTGCCAGCAACTGCAGAAAAGGTCACAGCACAAATAGGTCTAGGTGCCAGCAATCAGAAAGACCAACGTGCAAGACAGGGCTGTTGCCAGCAACTAGAGAGATGTGGGTGTGTTTGCATTTCCTTAGTGAATTACACATCCATACCTGGATTCTATTCAGTGGTGTTCATTCAGGTACTCATGTGTAATTCACTACCTTTGAGCTGGAATATGTCATGAGGAGACCTGCATCTGGAAAGAACTCAAGATGGTAGGCAAGTGAGACTGAGGTCCAGTCATAGACTTCAGGCAGTCTGAGAGCCCATGCTGATAACTGAGGGAAGTGTGATGGTGGGACTGCCTGTGAGATGAATATGTGAGAACGCACATGTGTCTGGAGGTGAACATCAAACTGAATGAGCTGGTGAGAAAGGGAGAGGGGGCCCAGGGCCTGGCCATGGGAGTTAAACAGAATTAGAGACTGTGCCGGTATTCAAGGCATCTGTCATCCTGGGTATGCTTGTGAATCTGGAGGCGGGGGGGAGGGGGGACTGGTTTTCAGCAACAAACTTTAGTCCTGGTCAGCCAGTGGGGAGGAACAAGGCATGGATCTCTGCACTTACCTTTTATGTGGAGTTTTCATAGAGTTACATGTGCATGCTGCTAAAGATGACAGTCTGCATGGCCGGCTGCATTAGTGTATGCCTTTGTATGTGTGTGTGTGCATGCACGAGCCTCTCTGAGCCCAGCTGCTGGCTGGACCTGCCCATGGGCACAGCAGCAGCAGCTACATCCCTGGGACTGGGACAAAGCCCCTGGGCACTGGGACCGTGTGCGTCTGGTCTGCAGCAGCCAAGAGTGAACAAAGAGGGAACAACCCCCTTGTCCTGGAGTCTGCTAGATTCACTTCGCATCCTTAACACTCAGCATCTTCATCAGCTGTTGTCAGTTCTGCCTTGTATATCACATTCAAGTTTCCTATAGCTGGTCTTTAAAAAAATAAATTATTTTTATTGTTACAAATGAAATTAGAAAATCTGATGCAAACAAATCTGACAGTTTTTTAATTTTGAGAGGCTTATTTTCATTTTAGATTTTGGAGGCTTTGATGGATGCACATCTTTTATCATGCCATCTGATAGAAAAAAATGAGGAAAGAAAAGGGAAAGCAAACCAAAGCAATGGTTTGACCTCTTTCCAACAGAAAAACTCACAGAAAGTGGTGGTAGTTCCCATCTGTCAAAATTTAGAAAACGCTAAAAATGAAGAAAAATGGATGATTTCCTAGATTAAGCTGAAATAAAAAAACCTATTACTTCTTAATGGCTGAGTGGAGATTTTTTGTTAAAAAAATCCTTTGGGGAAAAAAATTAAATTTCCCACTGGATTAAGTCACAAATAATAAAAGATAAGCTTTTGCAGAATTCAATAGTTCTGATTTGCAGGTGTTGAAAGGAAGTTCTACTCATGGAAGTGTCATTTTATGCTTATACTGATCTTTTGCTTTTTCTGTAAGCATCTGCTGGTAGCAGACATCAAAGATGGAATACAGACATAGATGAATGCTTATTCTGTTCTTACATTATATAACTTATTTCTTGTCTTGCCACTCGAGTTAAACCGCCTTTGAGTTTGCTGTAGAATTATGGCATCTAGTTGTTTGGATTGAAATTAGAATGTAATGCTGTTGGTACAGGGACACTTCCTCCTTACCATTCTAGTTTGGAAAATGCCTTCTGAGCTCTTCATACCATCTTACACAGCTAGGTCAAATCCAGGAAAAAAGTAAAAATAGTCCAATGTAAATTACTTAGCATTGTTGAGTTTCGCATCAAAACTCATATCCGGGTCAGGTCCAGATGCAATAAAGCATTTAGACTCCTAGCACCTATTTAGTTCTTTAATTACCCATTTAAACAGTTAGGAACCTAAATGTGTGCTAGAACAATAAATTATCAACAAGATTTGAAGCTCATTTCTGTACTCTAATAGAGGCTCATCCTCATTAAAGGCCAAAATAGTTTTCTGATGAAACTGTGGGTAAATTAGGATGATGCCAGCTGCGTAGGCAGTCACAGCTGCCCTGAAACCACTCTTGGAAATAATTAAAATTGATGGTCTTATGCCTCCTGATGATCTTCGTGGCGAGGGAACACCACCTCTTACAGTCCATTCGAAGACGGACTCAATATGCTCTCGTCATGCACGGTTTCTAATAAAAGCCAAGGAGCTGGCTTTATTAGTTACTCGATATTATTAGCTATGTGTTTCACATTGCCAGTTTTGAATTCACAAAGTAGCAGTGCTTCTTCCTTTGTACAGCCCCCAGCACAATTGAATTTGAAGTCTCTGCATGATAATGATATAAAAGCTAAGGAGCTCTCAGAGTAGACTGGGACTACTGTTTGATACTCTGAATTACTCACAGTTTACCCATGGTACATGTGTGTATTACAGGCAATACTCCAATCTTGCTCTCAGGCCAGTTTCATCTAAGCTTCCATAAAAGCTGAAAAAATGGTGGGGGAGCAAGAAAGGGGAAGAAATTTCAACCTTAACTCTTTATACTGCTTTGGCAGAGTATCAGATCACATACTGACAGCAATACCCTTGTCCAGAAAAACAGTGCCACTGGGTTTTCAATTTTCAGAATTGCTTGCAACTTTTCACTAAGCCCTCTTTACCAGACAAATTTTCTCGCTTTACTCTTTGTTCCTTTTTTATGCAAGTCAAATTACTGCTGCACTTTATGCTGGAGGAATGAAGGCATGGTGTGAGAGCTGGATGGGGAGAAAAGAGCCCAGTGGGGCCCTGACAGCACTTCCCAATTCTTGTCATCAAGGAGAGCAGATGAGATTTAGCAAGATGATAAGCACAGGCCAGACTCTGCCCTTTTACACCACTGTGAATCTACAGCAAGTTCACTGCCACTGATTAGATTTTCACCTGTGGAAATCAAGTACTTTATGCCTCATCCCACTGGTGCTTTCTGCTTCTCCTAGCCTCAGGGCACTCTGTTGAACAACCTCCAGGCACCCTCAGAGATGCTCCTGCCATCATGTCACTTCCACAGCTGTTAGGTAGTCAAAAAGAAGCCTTCTGGGTATGTCTTTTCTACACACCTTAAAACAAACTAGAGTCAACTTTGTCGAAAAATCAGTTCAGTGAACCGGAAAACGTCTGTGAGTATCAAATGCCACTAGATTCTCTAGCTCACATTTATAGCTGAAATAAGATCACAACATTTACTTTGATCCTTTGAATACCTTCTGACAACTTTTCTTAATATGATGCTTCTTGTCTGTGGATAAGACATGGCATACATTGCTGTTATAAACAAATTATGATAATTTCTGCTGCATTCCTAATGGCTGAAATATATACCATTGATTTTTCTCTGTCTTTTAAGTTAAGTATCTTGGTGTTTTGTCTCCTTGGCTGTCTTTGCCACAGTTAGGGTAAATCCTAAGCCAAAAGCTATCCAAGCCTTGAGCAAAGAATTAGAAGTCAGCTTTGAACTCTGTACCTTCACTTGTTTATCAAGTTCTGATGATCAGTCTTCATGCATCCAGTCTGAAATTATATCTCTGGAAAAGGTGATGCTATTGCTCAAAAAAATTGATTCCTTAACTAGATAAATTTTTGACCTTCCAGAAAAAAAAGCATTAATCACTAAGACGTACTAAAAACAGTGGATTTGAAGACAATGGCAAAAGTTTATGTCTAAGTATAGGGAGGGCCTGGCTAAGCAATTCTTTCCATTTCTGTAAGGCTGAAGAACAGATATGAATACCGGTTCAGATAAGAACTACCACCATTTAGGGGCTTATAGTTGTGCATAGTAGGCTGTATATTAGCATCATAAAAACATTTCATTGCTACTCTGAGGATGCAGTGTGTCTTGCTGCAATTTTTTATGTTTTTAAAACTGGAACATAACCTCCTTGGTGGAGGACAGGAGGTGTCACCAGGACACACAGGAGGTGTCCTGTCCTTGGCAAGACAGGACACAAGAAGTAGTTCTGGTCCCATCTGACAGAAAGGAGCAACGCCCACAGCACAGCATATTTGTTACAGCATGTTAACAGCAAATCCAAGTGAACTGCAGCAATTCATGATACTGTTTGGAAAACCAGGAAACTTTACAACATTTAATGATGAAGAATTCCCATAAATACTGTGGAGAACTTTCGTCAGTGGGCATTATTCTGCCTAAGGTTGGGAAAGAAGCTACAGGATCCAGAACCAGTTACCAATCATTTAAACAGGATAACTACTGACCAAGTTACAGGTAACTTTTGCAGTCACAAAAGGACTATTTTTACAATACAAAATCAGCAACAGATTGTTTTTACATGTAGTCCCCAGCTGTTAAATTATCAGAATTTTTTTCTTTATAGTACTACTGCTTAGCTTTTTCTTTTTGCTTTAAAACAAATATCTGTGTACTATAAATGTATCCAAAAGTGACATTACACCTTTGTGGTGTTTCGAATGGTTAGTGTCAGTGTATTATAAGATGATTATTTTGTGGCTCTGTGTTTTTTCCTTTCTTTTTTGTCAAAGGACAATTTGATGGGTTAGGCTTTATATATCCTCTTTTCTTTCTGAAAAGAAACAGGAAACAGCATTTAGTTTTGAAAGCAACTAAAATAGAAGTATTTTGTGGCAGATGGGATTTTTATGAGCTGTTTGTCACTATATACCAGTCTTGTTAAGGAGCAATCGTTTTCTGCTTCATTACACTAAGATAGCTCTGTTTAGGGTTCCACTCAGCTGTGAAATGACTTTAAAACTTCTATAAGGAATAGAGATGGGATTTTTATAAAAAAAAGATTGCTAACAGTATAAGGAATAGAAATAAAATGGTCAAACACACTGTTTTTTGGAAGCAGAGGGGAATATAGAAATGTTGCACTGCATACTTACGTTTAATCTGCTGGTTTAAGATGAGAAGAGACTCCAGAGTATTATTATTTTCTACACCTAAAAAAGGTGATGTTCAAGTTAGTCTGTATATAAAGACTAAAAAGACATTTTTTATGTGAAAAAATAAAACAATATTGGTTTATGCTGCTATGAGGCAGATAAATTACAAACAAAGGAATTAGACACACAGAGACATCAGTATGAAAATAGTGGGACAGATCCTCATCTCTTGTACATCAGTGGACCTAGGCAGGTTTATGCTGGTTGTACGCCTTTCTTGAACGTAAGCTCTGATTCTTTAAACCGTTGCATTTTGCCCTGGGCAATTGAAATTCAACATAGTCTCCTGGAAGCTCTGAGTAGTTCTGAGAAAGGTGGGTGCTGGCAAAGCTTCTCTTCCAGGCGTTCCTGTCTCATGGCCCTGAACAGTGCCCGTGACATGATCTACCTGCCCAAGTCAATCACTGGTCCTGTCATCAGTAAAAGCTTTTACATGTTTACCTGCTCAAATTTAAACGTGTAACATTCATTGGGCTCACTCATTCAAAGTCACACAAGGGATTTTAAGTATTTCTGTGCTTGGCATTCATGTCACCCTTTTTCCTAAGATGCCAAGACTCACTTTCTTAATCTCTTTCTTAATTCGGATGTCCAGTCTTTCTGAATATTGTTTTATTTATTAATTCATATTTAATTAATTCATATTTTTAATTTTAAAATTGTTGGCTTTCAGTGAAATACGTTAAATTTTTACTTAAATAAAACTTTTCTCTTCTGTCCTGAAACAATGTCTAACTAACTGCTGAAAGCAACTTCAACACTGCCACCAAGCTTTCTAGCCACTCAGAAACTGCTGATACTACTATATATCTGTAACACCTTGTTGGTGAGTCTGTGCAATTTTTCATTATTCCCAGCGGAACAAGGTCTCCTTCTGGCTGAGCAACATTACTCTTTGCAACTATGAATGCTAAAAACACAGAGCTATAACAGATCATTTAAAAGATTGCAGGCATTGATCCCAGTGTCCATATGATCAAACTTCTCCATATCTTACATTTTAATCTCATTCCTTCATACACACTTTTGTTCCTTTCTACACCCTACAGATTTCACTGTGTTACCTTTGAAGCATCTCTTCATGGTACTTCTTCCCTATGAATATGTTTCAGTCCCTTTTTTCCATGCTATTTCTCTTTCTCTCTTACTTTAATGCCACATCAAGACTTTACTCTTTCATATGAACTCTATAATGTCTGCAATGAAGAATTTTTATTCTTAGTGTCTCTCCTCATGCCTTTGTGGACAGTGCATTAGGAAAGACACTTCCCACAAGGTAAACCTGTGCTTCAGGGGCATAGTTGACTTGTCTATGGCCAGTGGTTGAAAACCACCTAATAGGCAGCGGGCAGCCCATCTTTGCCTTGCCTCATTCATACTGGTGTGGATCTGAAATCTTGCTGTATGTTCGTGTAGAAAAGGGTGATCCTTGTCAGCCTTTCACTTTGTTTTATAAGTTAATAAATCCAAGTGTCCAAGCCTAACCCCACATCCACAGTCCTCAGCTCTGTTGCCAGGAATGGTCTTTTCTTTCAGCAGCAAACTCCTGCAGTTGGAGGCTTTCTCTTAATATGCAGGGCCATTGTCAAGCTCCCTCCTGCTAATTCTGCACAGGATATTTGGAAAGACTCATTCTCTGACTTTGCCATTGTTTCTACCAATGGGCAAGAAGAAAATGAATTTACTCCTTCTGTAAGAGTGCTCCACTTCACAGTGTCCTGGGAATGGTTGCACCTGGAGAAATCCATATGCTCTCCTTCATCACTGTTGCTCACTCCTAACCTCCTACTTCAACTGAGACAATCATCACCAGTGTTGTATTTCCTTCAGGACTCCCCAAAGGGGGAACTTCTAAACTTTTGGCTTTTTGTAGGACCTGGCCCGTTGTTTTCTGAGGCAAGGATTTAACCGCAGTCACTGAGAAGAGTGACTCAAAATGTTTGTGAAAACTGTCTGGGACATAGAGCCTAATGTGAAAGAGTGGATTTAACCCAGGTTTCTCATGTGCTGAATGAGTGATCCATAATCAGAAAAAGAGGGGAGTATGTCGTCTCCAAGGACATGATCTGAGCAGTACCCAGTCTCATAGGCAGGCTCTGATGGCTCAGAGGCAGAAGCTGATGAATACCAATGAGCAAGTTTTCCATTGTACTATCCCAAGTTTTGTAGAGTTCAGGATAAAATAAGGGATTAGTCTGGACATGAACATTGAAACAGGGGTGACTTGTGCTTGAGGAACTTCCATATGGAAAACCTGGGTACACATTCTCTTTCTGCATATGCATTTACAAAAGTGGAAAACAGCTTAGCAGAAGTCACATGAGCAGGAATTAATAACTTTTAATCTTTTGGGAGGTCTTGGTTTTTACATTTACTTATATATTCTTCTTCCAGTTCAAAACATTTTTTTATCTCCTGATCATGTTTGCCATGAAGAACTCACTATTTTAAATTGCATTAAGTAGGTGTTAAATTCACAACTCAATTTCACCTAACTTATGTATGAGCCTTTGTGAGTCAGATGTATGTTTTATGAAATGTAGGAATTCATATTTCTGTCATTATTGAAGGTACATTCTTACTTCATAGGATCAGTACCATTAGTTGCACTTTTTCTTGCCAGTTTGATGTTTTCTATGTCAAATCTTCTTAATTTCTGACTAATCCAAATTTACCAGTAATATTAAATTGTTGTACCTCTTTCTAAGAACTATTTTAATGTCTGACTCACACATTCAATAATTTTATACAGCTTCTATTAATAATACTATAGAAGCAAAGTGCAAATGAAATTAATTTACATACCAATCATGATTAAGTTATTCTTCCTAATGAATTCTGCAGTGAGTTACTTCACACGTTGTAACTTTGGATCAGCTTTCTGAAGGGACATTAGCACAGAGGTTTGATCCCTCTACAAGTACTGCTGTCTGCACTTGCAACTTTTTGAGGACTTGTGTGAGTGCTCAGCTGTTCACACCTAGGGACAGATATAAAGTTCTTCTGTCTTTGACTTGGTGCTACTCTTACAGTGCACATTTTATTGACAGGCTTTTAAAGAGCTGCAAATCCTTAGTATAGCCTGAGAGCAGCGTTTTAATAATCTTCTAAACCTCCTCAGATCTCTTGCACAGCACACCACGAGTTATTGCATTTGGGAATGACTGGCAAAATCCAGGTCACACCATAAGTAATAAATGGGTATGTCTAGACCTGTGAGTGTTAATACTAACTGCCATCAAATAGAAAGGCAGAGTCACAGTAACTGTATATCTAATCATCAAGGCGGAAGTATGAGCACGCTGAGGAACATTCTCCAGCATCTGCTGATCCTGTACATGGAGTTTGCCTTGTAATGAGAGATTTATTTCCTACAGATCTTCATCCCTCAGTGGCCTCAGGAGAAGAGGTGAACAAAATAACATATAAAAATGACTTCTCTTGCATGACTGTTGTGTGCAGTGCACACGATATCAGTGTTCCAGGCTTTAATTCACTATTTAAATCTATAGGCCTTATATATCTTTGAGTTATATGTGGAATTGCTATGAGTCCCAATGTACTGAGACATTGGACAGTACTTGATCCCATAAATCATATTCTCATACGCAAGTTCAGTCATCATATTTTCTTGAGGCAAAAATGGCCAATCACAAAGGCACAAATTAATTTAATCTTTTAAATCCTTAAGGAGAAACAGGGTTCGGAAAGGTGCAGGGAATTTGATAAGGGAGTCTTGACGAAGTTTTCAGCCACCTGAATATTGGAAAATTGGGTGGTAAGTTTAGGAGGCTGGCCACCTCAATCATAGACATTTGAAAGCAAATTCACTGGTCAACAATCTTAAAAAAAAAAAGTCATATGTATTAGCTTTAGACATATCTTGAATAATGAGAAAAAATAGGTATTTAGGTATCATTTTTTTTGCATAAGGAGACATTTATTATACAATTGCTTTGTGTAAGTGGTGTTATATCTTTTTATCAAAGATTCAATTTCTCTATTACAGAAAAAAAGAAACACAACAAAGCAGTGGAAAGCGGTTCTGAGGCTACCTTTTATTTTCCCAATGTACTAAGATTGTTTTGTGTCATATCATTCATTACTAAGATGTTACAATGCCAGGCAGATGCTCTGTATTTTTCTTAACTCTTGGGGATCATTTCTGTATTTTTGGCATCTCTGTAGGAAAATGCTGTGTTTGCACAACACAGCAACTCCCAATGTATTTGGGGGTCACTGTTTCCTCTTGTCATGTGGTTAGTTGTGTTTTACCATCTTGCACCAGCATGGGAAATGCATGGGATCAAGATGCTTACTAATGAGGTTACACTTACAAGCACAGTAATTTTCTCCCCGTATGTGAGAAGTAAAACCAAGTTATTGAGCACAGTATTTTTTGTCCAAGGGAGCTAATATTGAAAAAGGCAAAATAAGTAGTATAAAAGGGTAGGAATTTTTATTTTTAACTGCTTCTCGAGCTATCAAAACAAAGCTAGTTCCTAGCTCGGACACATTTAACAGTCTAAAATGAGAGTCTTAACTGATGACAGCCATAGGCAGTTTACCTCAGCTGAGGATTTGGTTTGTAATATTTTTCTCAAATGATGTCCCTAAGCTATTAACATGACTGGAGAAAAAAAAAAAAAAAAAAAAAGAAAGAAAATCTGTCTTTTCACCATTGATTATGACCTGACGTGTAGCATGCTGACTAAAGCCATATTTCAAACTGAATGTACTTACAAACAGTGAAAAGGCTTGAGAATCCAATTAAGGAAACTTTAAATGACTAAAACAGCAATCTGCAAGTAAAGAAGCAGTTGGTTTGCTTGCCTACAGAGAATTTGCAGGCAGATTTTATTATGAAAAAGCTCGAGTCCCCCAGGCTTAGTGACAGCTGAATCCCACAATATGCTACATTTGGCAGTAACTCTTAGAAGAGATATATGTGTCTCCTTTTCCTGTTAAATATAGGTGTTACCTCTTCAGTATTACTGGTGCTGGGTATAAAAGTTTCCATCATAAAGATGAAGAACTAGACAGTTACTCTCAGGAGGCTCTACTAGATAGGTTTTTATAATCTTGCTATACTTCAGAATGTCAGGAATTTCTTTATTTCAAAACATGTAGAAGGACAAAACTCACAAGAAAGGAAATTAGAACAAGAGGAACCAAGCAAACTTTTCAGCAAATCAGTTTTCCTTTCTACCCTGTATGATGTCACCTGTTTGCTTCCTTCTTTTTTATGCTCCAGGCTTGTAAAAGCCTTTTTATATTTTTATGGGAATAACTGAGATTTATTTTTTTTTTCTGCAAAATCATGGATTTTTGACTTGGGGTTTTATAGGTATGCAGTTTTGTGGTTAAAAACCAAAATCTTCTCTTTAAATAAACTATGTATTTAAAGAGAAGAGAGCTTCCTAGGACTCGAAGGGTTATCATTCTCTTCCACAAGAAGAGCCGCAACAGTCAGGTATGAGCCACAGAGAGAACAAAGGATGGTATTGGGAACTGACAATTTCCAGGAAGGCATATGCATTTCTAGCCATAATTTATTTTATTACATATTAGAAAAGAATTCCACAAAGAGTTTATTAATTACCATTCAAAAGACCTTGAAAAGTAACTGGTTGCTGTTAACAGGTGCAGGTGTTTACACTGAGAATGAATCTTCACTGAAGATTTTGCCAAAGACCTGACACTTAAATATGGGAACAGGGTCCACACTTTTAAATGACACAGAAATGTTGCTCAAAGAGCAGTTCTAAAAGAAGACTCAGGTGCCTAAAGGATTTCCAAGTGCAAAGGACTTATAAATCCAGATCACAGAATGTCAGAATTATATGAGTTTGGAAGGGACCTCCGGAGATCATCTAGTCCAACCACCCTGCCAAAGCAGGTCCACCTAGAGCAGCTTGCACAGGAATGTGTCCAGGCGGGTTTTGAAGATCCCCAGGGACAGAAACTCCACCATGTCTCTGGGCAGCCTGTTTCGGTGTTCCAGAAGATGTCTTCTAAGTTCCCATTCTATAATCTCCTTTTCAGTGGACACACACATGCCCTTTTTATCTTAAACTTTCCTGCGTTCTTTTTGCACTTGCCTGCTGTTACCTCAGGCAAACTGCTAGGTGCCTCAATTTCACAGAGGTGAAAGTAAAGAGGTAAGTGAAGTTGGGCAGTGACTAAGTCCCATGAAGAACCTGGCCCAGTTGGCATGTACTGAGTTTTAATTCATCACAAGTAGTGCTCTTGGAAGGGCTCTTCAAGCTTGGGGGAAAAGCAAGCACCTATTCAGACTCAGAGTAAAGGGACTTAACTCGTTTTCCCAAATGCAGTGTCATTCCACTGCCCTGGGATATTCCACCTCTCCTCTAGCCACCTCCCTAGAAGGTCACAGTTATCTCACAAACCTTGCATCATCTGTACCTTGTGCATATCTTGTATGTCATGGAGTCTTATCTCATTTGACACTTACATTCGGACAACCAAATCCTGCCCTAAATTACCAACCTTGTTGTTGAAATATCTTTTCCTTTTCTTTTTTTTTTTTTTTTTTTTTTTTTTAACACTTCATTTTTTATTCTCTCTCTCTCTATTGATTTGGTGACCTCTTATTTTTAGTCCTCTATATGTCTCTTGGATATGTTTTCAGTCACAAGATGGCAGATTTCTTAAAATCATGGACACTATAGACCATTGCAGGAAGCCTCTGAAACTCAGGGGTCTGTTTCTGATTGCCAAACATGATGTTTGGACAACATGTTCTCTAAAAAATTTAGAGGAGAGAAAGAAGAAACAATGCACAAAGTGGTGTTCAAGGAGGTAGCTGCCTTGTGCTGTAGGATATAGCTGGGCAGGCAATTATGACTTCCTAAAATTTTTGAGAAAGATTAAATAGTTAACAAAACCAGTTTTGATATAAGCAAATGTAATATTGGTCTATACAACGAAAGCGCCAGGTCTCAGTCCACACTGCAGGGTGGGCAGCTTGGGACCCAAGTGAACAGCCCAGGAGGATGTTTCTGTGACGTAAGGTGGATAAACTACCCAGTATTTACTGCAGGATGCTGCAAACCCACCGTCCCCTCTCTTCTCTGTTTGCTCTGGCTGGACTGCAACTGGAGTCTTTCCTCTCTGATCAGTACAGACAACATCAGAGGTGCTCATGGCAGCGTGCTGTTCTCAGCCACAAGCCAGGGACTGCTGCTCTCCTCTGCACCCCAGATAAACAAGCCCAGACTCAAATACACCTACAGGAAAGTAAAAGATTTTTGAGCATGTAGAAGGGTTTAGACTAAAATAATTGACTGTTCTTCAAGCATAAACTGCAAGTGCTGGGATTAGTGTTAAAGAGCATTCATTTTTTTCCCCTTTTTGATAAGACTCTTGTTGTCAGTGTGTTTCTTATTTAATTAATTCCACGGACAGTAAATCATTGACTTGTTTCCAAATTGTGGGAGAATTAGCCACTTTTAGAATGAAATTTGTTGTAGTGTGAAAGGAAATCCAAATAAATCTATGCTTCAATATGATTATTTTACCCTAGAAATTTAATTTATACAAAACAGATTATTGGAATACAGTAAAATTCCCATTAAAACATGAGAGTCATAAATTTTCTGTTGAGTGAAGCATAGCTTAAATTATGGAGATTTAATTATAGAAATTATTATAAAGTCGGGGTTCAAAGTTAATTCGTGTTCTGAGCTTGATTTTCTTTTTCTGCTTCATTTTCAGTATTTCTCATTAGATTCCCTCTATAGTTTCCCAAAAGTCTATATCTTATAAAGAGCAATTGGGTGACTCTATGATTGTGACTTTGTTTTCCCAGAAGCCGGTTGAATTTTTGAAGATAATAAAATAAAACATTTTAGAAATACAGAGCACGGCTCTGGTCAGAGCCATAGCTCACACTTGGCATTTCAGCACCCAGGATCTTCTCAGGGATTGCTCTGTGATGGTTCAGCATGCAAGAGTGTTGCTTTGAAAACACCTCCTACCTGCAGACTTCCCTGCCACAAGAGCCTGCTGCTTCCAGCTTCCTCCCTCCCTCCAGCTCTTTCTTGTCTGGAGACCAATCGGCAGAGACACTGTGATTTCTCAGTACAAATATTGCATTTTATCACATCTCTCCCCTCTTCCCATTGCTTAGCACCCATGTTCCTTTACATCTGGCTTGTCCCACCCTGCCTGTGGTGGGAGTGCTGGGCTGCCTGCACTGTGTCCTGCTTCATGCACTCCATGGAAGCCTCAGAGACCCTTGCCTTGACCTCACCTCATCTATACCATCCATACCATCCAGGGGAAGGAGATGGGTCATCAGTCCCAGCTCAGCCTGCCTGAGGGAATGATTTGATGATCCCCTGGGTGTGTGCCAACATGCAGCTGGAAGGACAGGAGTTGTTAGACTAAAACCAGAATCAATTCAGCGTGTCAACGGGCATGGGATCACAGGATGACGTGGTGATAATTCAGGCTGGAAGGAGACCTCAGGAGGTCAACCCCCTGAAGGTGCAACCCCCTGCTGAAAGCAGGGTTACATCTCGGCTCAAACCAGGTTGCTCAGGGCTTTATTCAGTTGGGCCTTGGAAACCTTCAAGGATGGAGGCTGCACAGCCTGTCTGGGCAGCCTGCCTTCATGGTTTGTCTGCTTGTGTTGAGCTATGGCAGCCAAACCTCTGCAGAGTGGCCGCATCCTGCAACCCCCTCACAGCCTGTGTACTGGTCCCATACGTACCGAGGTGGCAGTGCCCAGACTGCACACCAAATCGAGCACCCAACCAAAGCAGGCAGCAGTCTCATATTGCTATATTGTTCTCTTTCTCCCCTAACCATTTCCAAAAGCACATTTTAGACCCTGGGACAGCTGAACATAGGACTGTCTCATAGCTGCATAAATGCTCTGGGCATGTCTAGACCCTGCAGTTTAATATAGCAGCAAATCAGAGGCTATGTCTAAATTCATAAACTAATGAGCAGGTTGAGAGCATGGTCATGAGCGGTGCCCTGTGATTGCCCATGCTGTTTCCGGGTCAGCAGGCCCCTGGCGCTGCTCTGGCTGATGCCAACTGGGACCACCCACTGGTTATCACAAGGGGATGTCTCAGGATTTTTACTGTCCCGATCAATGAGAAACTTTTAAAATTTGTTATTAATTTGAGTTATTGTGTAGAAACCAAGTGTCCTGTAAAGCACTGGACTACTACCTCCGTGTGTTTTCTCAGTGAAACTGTAAGAGTTTGAGGAAGCTGCAACGTAATGGTTTGCTCCTACCCATGTTAAACAAGGGGGAATCACCTGAAATTTGTCAAGCAGAAATGAAAACGAGCTCACATCCCTTCTCCCCATTACCCCACAGACATCAAGTACCCATTTCCATAGGAAAGGTAGTAATTCAACTTCATAGATACTAGGTGAACTGGTTTATTATCTAGAGTGGGCTTCTTTGCTTTAAGACACGCACACAGACCAGTGAGGTTTTACAAGACAGCATGAACTCAGTGTGACAGCACAATAGCGTGACTGTACTCCATTGTGAGAGCTGGGCTGAGGATTTGCCTTTTTGTGAATATGTTGCTGGTGATCTGGGTTTCTTTTTGGAGTAAGCAGACAGCAAAACACTTGTCAATTATTATTTTTTTACTCCTTGGACTCCATCATCTGAGTACCTGTAAGTTTGTTTTTCATCTTTAATTTTGTAGTTACTGTGGATTACTAGTTTAATTTATTTTCTCTAGTCCCTCTGATATTTACCATCTATGTACTAATAAAAAAAATCCTAATGTATGTGGAGAGGGATTAGAACGGAATCTACTTTTGTGTTTAGTGTTAAGCTGACACATTTAAAGAAAGTTGGTCAGGCACCATGCTGGAGTAGGCAGAAAGGTGAAACCTGTGGCTTCCTTCCTCAGAGCAGGGAATACAGCCAGATTTGATCCCACAATCACAACATTTACACTTACTTCTTTTTTTTTATTAAATATATGTAAGTGCTGGTCTTTTGCAGACTAACATTAGGCTAGACACGTCTCTACATAGCCAGTTGCCTAATTATATTTTTACATACCTGACCCCATCTGTCACTTCCTTTTCCAGCATGTAACAGTGCAGTTCAAACCTGATTTTAATCAGTAGAAATAGCTGGTCTTTCACTCCCATTCCACTTTTGCAAGCATTAGAGACCAGATGTTAAATGGAAAGGTGGTTCCTGAACTGTCCATCAGTTGGACAGAAAAGGACATTTAAAAAATATTGCTGTTCTGCTCTTGAGTATTCAAGTAAATACCAAGCTGATCACTCCACTAATGGTTAAATTTGCAGCTGACTGAGAGGTAGATTGTCTGGTTGTGCACATTTTGCCAAATCAGTCTAATCTGAAAGATAGCAGAAATAATAAACCTTTCTTGGTAGGATTTTTCTGGTTTTTTTGCTCATAAGACTAATATAATAAAAAAACAAGTAAGTCTTATTCTTCTTTTAGTGGTGTTTAATTAAATTAAAAAAAAAAAGAAAAGACAAAAACACATAAAAATGGCATAGCTGTCATTCTCAGAGCATAACCTTACTAAAAAAAAAAAAGAAGAGAGATACATGTAATTAGCAATATTTTGGTTGTTCTTTAGTTCTTTAACTTCTTGGCACCACAGAAACAGCTTGAACTCTAAAAAGAGGACATAAATTGAAAATACGTGATTTTTTTTCTGATGTATCTGAATATTATTGTTGTTGAAAACTGATTTTTCTTGTATTATTCTCCTATCAAGCCAACTCTGAAGCCTCCAAAAGTAATAAGCATAGCTGGCAAGATTCAGATAAACCTGCTGAATGAGCAAGCTACATTTAAACCAGACAAAAGACTTTCCCAGGCTTGCAAGCCAAATTAAATTCAATAGAATCAAAATCAAGTGGAGCAACTCGAATTGCAAGTGTAAATCTGCTTTATACAAAAAATCAGATATTTCACAGTATCAGCTTGTAAAGCTAATATATATGAACAATTACTCTTAGCAGTCTGAGTATTTAAATGTGCAGAATTTCGAACTGTGTCCATAAGGAGGCATCAAGTGCACAAATAACTCATCTACCTATGAACCGCAGCCAAGGTAAATGACATAATGATAAAAAAACCAGCAGATGCTTTGTTTATAGAATTCTAAATACTTAAGGAAAAAAATCACCCCATTTTTAAAATCTAAGAAACAAATCTAGTGTAAAATGTAATTATTGCATTTGGTTCTGGAAGACGGACTTACGATCATCTTTTAAAATACTGATTTCCTTATTTTAAATAGGGTATTTTAAGCCTTAGTTTGAATTCAAATGTGTCAGTCCCTTTACATTCTGTTTTGAGTGAGTGAAATCTGACTAACCTCTCTGATTCTGGGAAGCTGCATACAGAACTATTAAAAAATATAAATTAATCTTTGTAAGAATAGATCTTTGCACTGTGTGAACTGGGCGGACTGCTAGAGCTCATTTCTCTCATGTCTTACTCTATGACAGTGACCAGGACTTGGCCTGTAATTTCCTTATTTAATTCAATGTCTTCCTCAAAGATTGTTGGATTTTCTGCTTTCTGTTCCTTCGGCCTCTATTTCACATGTGAATCAAGATTGACTAAGTAACAGGACATCACTGAATGTAGTAGATGCATAATTTCACCACCAAAAATTTCCCTAGAGCTCCTAAGAATATGTAATTGGGTCCTGGTGACTGATTATTGTATCAGCTCCCTTAAAAAGCCTCTTCCACTGATATTCCCACTACGTCGTCAGATTCACATCATAAAGACAGGTTCTAGTTTGAAAACCTCCCTATTCACCTCACCAACGCTAATAATTGATTCAGCTTTTTCTTTGAAATCAACTTTTTCCAAATGATCCTTATATTACCTCTTGGTCCCACCAGGCTGCTTAGCAGGCTGCTTACTCTTTAGTCTTTACCGTTCTGGTTGCCTCAGGCTTAGCTGAAGACAATAACTTTTCAGCTAGTTATTTTAATTCCTTTTTAATTGTAATCCTCACCTTTATTATTCAGATACTGTTATGATCTTTTTCCTGTGTTTTCATTCTTACAAGACTGTTGAATGTGAACTCTTCTCTTGTATGACTGTACTCATAGAAGATGACACTCATCTGTTTACTTTCCCATAGTTACATCTTAGAACACGTCCTATGCACTATCCGTGGCTACACACAGGACTGTTATGTCTTTTCCATTGGATTTTTACAACTTGCTGTTCCAAGAAAATATCATTGTCTCTAATCTCTTCTTCATGACCCAGCATGACTTTGACCCAACCTGCATTACATATTTTTGGAGTGCCTGAATTGTACAGGCATCAACTAAAGAAAGCTTTCAAAATCCATCCAAACTATTTGATGTACATTTATAAAAACCTGACCATATATTACATGTAAAAATGTCTTTTTTTTCAAGCAGCTGAGCCCGTGCTTACTTACAGTGTTCAGTCCATACTCCTCGTTACTCCTCTGTTAGCATTCTGTGCTACTCTGTGAGCACAAAATGCTCATTTCAGCTGTGTTTTTAAAGAAATTAATGCTTTGCTTGAAAGCAATATATTCTGTTAATGTCTTCTGAGCTTTTCGCAGAGATCTTTGCAATCATTAATGAAATTTTTCTCTTAGATGAGCTAAAACCTTTTTATCTCCAGTGTGATGTTAATAATATTCTAACCATTGTAACTAATTTTATTAGAGCTAAACGTGTTGTTGAATGTGAAGTGATTATTTTAATTTGAAATAAGAATTAATGACATTTAGAATATTTTTTCCTTGACTAAAATACACAATTTAACATAATTTTAAGACAAACATAACACTATATGCAAATTCACATTGTATGTATTTCATTCTCTGGTATTTATATTAAACATTGTCTGGGTATGATTCAGCAGTCGTATTTGCTTTTCAGGATGAAACTCAAGAGCTTAAACTGTGAGTCAAGAAATTCTAACCAAGCTCAAGTAGAATCCTGCCTGTTATATACTGTGTTGATTATATACTTCTGGTTGTTTAAACTCTTAAAACAAATTGGTCAATAGCTGGATAGTTTCTATTGAAGTCCAAAATTTGATCAAACAATTAGAAAATATACTGTTACAGATGTGGTGAAACATAAGTTTCTTATTTTCCATCCCAGATTGAGCATGGTGTCATTCAGTAGTTCTATATGGGTTTGATTTTCTTTTTCTTTTTGTAATAAGGATGTGATTTTCAGCACTAGGCATCCTAACAAGGGTATATTTCTAGCAGAGATATGGAAGTACGGAAGACTGTTCTAGCAGGCACATGTAGAAGTTAGCCTAATATAATATTTACACTCCTAGATGTGCAAGCTCAAAAAAAAATAAAAACCAGAAAGATCCTTTAGCTGCCATAGGTATCAGGAAGGACTGCTAACATGGGCAGAAGAAGAAAGTGCCAATTTTGCCAAGAGCAGACAAGATAGATAGGCCTAGTTTGTTTCATAAACTAAGCAAAGGAGGGGTATGAGTGTACTCTACAGATACTTATTTCAGTTATCTATTAGAGAATGAGGACAATTAAAGGCAAAAAATGGAACTGATATAAGACCTGCAGGCATAAAAAAAAATCAGGAATAAATACCGTCTTGTTCATAAAAGACTACTAACAATGAGAGAAGAGTTTAGAGCACTTCCCAAAGAGCAGGCTCTTGCTTTTAACTTAAAATTTGGCGAATTTGTAGGAGGGATTATCTGATATGGCACCTGCCACTTCCCCCAAAAGACATCTTCCATTCCTGTAATCTTACTTTTCTGTTTCCTAGCAGGTTATCAGCTGGCTTAATATCAACATCATATTTTCATTTATTATGCATGGCCCTTCTTTAATATTTAGTGACTATTTAGGAGAGAAACATTTCTGGGAGTATTTTAGATATCCTCAGAGCAACCCCACGTCCTCCGTTGTTCTTGTTCAAAATACCTACCTTCTTTTTGTGGAGCTGATTCTTAGAAGCATTTATTATTTGTCGTCTTTGGTGGGAAGATTTCCTACTCTGACGTGCTTTTAGCTGTCTTATTCACGAAAGGGAATATTCTCTGCCATTCAATAAGGGTCAGCTGCTTGGAAGTCTTATCACACTGTTTCTTCTACTGCAGTCTCCTAATTAAAAACTCCTTTTAGCTTATGCGAAAATTCAAAATTCTTTGGTTAGACAAGCTATCCAGAGGTTGACTATAAGGATATAAGGTAAAAAAGGATATTCTAACAATGAGTTTTACATGTCCCTTAAGTCTACTTGATGTTTCTGTCACAATTTGCAGGTGGTGTTGCAAACTCATCTCATTGTATGTCATAAAAACCTGATGCTGTGTACATCCATCTGCAGTATTATGACACATAATTGAAAAAAAATGTTTCTTTACTATAAAATTTGAAATAACTTTTACTATTTAAGTACTGAAGCAGCGAACAAATCTACAGGCAACTGTATCCATTTCAGTGTGTACAACGTGCTAACTACATCTGTCTTCTTTCAGTCCCAACCCTTGCACAAAATAGAGAGCGATAGGGTCTGAAATCATGTATCAGCAAAAAATAACTAAAATAAATTAAGAATAGGGCAAGAAAAGAAAAAAAACCACCACAGCTACACCTAAATAATTGTTATATACAGAATATATTCAGAATAAATTGTTTGATCTTCTGGTCATCAAGCCTGCCTAATTTTTTACTATTCATCACTTGATTTTACAAGAAATATCTCTGACTCCTTGGTAACGTTTTCCTGTCAGTAATGCTCTCCAGACTTACCTAAATAAATACCTCAATGAAATGAGGATTGCCAGGTGTTCCTAAATTAAATGCAAACACCATCACTTCTGAATGTGTAGAGTGGTATGTAAGAAGGTACTGTCATATAAAGCAGAAATACAGAATAGAAAACATTCATCATTTGCTTGCAATACTTTGTAGGTATATTCTCCTCTTGGGACTGTATTAATATATAACTTTGTCTTTACTGAGGCGAGTTTTTGAATGCATAGAATCCATAAGTCCAGTTTTTCACCTTTCTTTATTATACCTGACATGTTTGATGGTGTTCATCACTTTTTCACAATTCCACTGATACTCTTTACTGCGTGTCTCAATAAATTTGTCTGATCCACATACCATCTAAAACTGCAGCAGTAAAAAGCATCACTGGCTGAGGAAATGTGCGTTCTATAAATAGTAGATATAATCCTCTTTTCTTCTCCTACATTGTCCAAAAACATTTTTTATTTCTGTCACAACACAGTTTATCAATGCCAAAATTACAACATTCTTTTTGACAGAGAAGTTAACACTGACACTTTTCTAATGGAAAAATAAATGTAATTAATATTTCATTCTGCATGTTTAACAAGGGGAGTACCTTTGAAACCTTGTGGCAATTGGAATGTCTTCATAGGAAAAGAAGAAATAAACTTTATGCAATAAACTCTAGCTATGTTTATTTTTGATTATTTTTGCCAAAAATCTACTTAGAAAGTTTCAGATACAACTTCTTTTTTTTTTCTTTTGTCTCTCTCAATTATTTTTATGTTTAATTGGCAGAGGAATAAACTCAGAGACCAGAAAAAAATTTAACTAGGTACTTCAGAAAGGTTTATTTTCAGTTTTTAAATTATTCCGACTCTGGAGACTGTGATTCGTTAGGGTGACTTTTACAGAACCAGGAGTATAGAAAAGGAACTTGACAAAGATGAGACTGTACAAGAGCCTCAGTGATTAAAGGATCATAAAACCATATGTGTGTGCGTGAGAGTGAATTGCTCAGACTTCACAGCCTCGTCCATATTATCTTAGCTTTGCAGAAAAGTATATTAAATTGTGTTGGTAGTATTTCCTCTCACTCTCTCTATGTATAGCCCAGACAATTTATTTTTTTCACAGGCAATTATCTGTATTACTATTTTTAATATGATAATCAAATCTATAGCCATGCATTAATGTAGATTTTATGCCTTCTGTATTATTACTGTTTCATACAACTACAAAGACAAATATTGCATAGTGTAAGCTCTTTAGTTTAGCCTGGACAAGATAAACTCTTAATTTTAAATCTGGAAAAAATCCTATGAGTCATCTACTGTATTAATGAGACAACAGCAGTGAATGAGTTTGAACTACTAAAAAAACAGTATACATGCCAGGACGCTATTATAAAGTCTAAGATATTAAGGAAAAGTTTTTCATTTTTGCATCTGAATTTAATGAACAAAAAGGACTAGGCAATTCAGTTGACTAGGAATAGATTTTTATTTATATAATTTCCTATAAAAATCCACATGCACTTTGTTGTATATAACAGTAAAAAGCATTCACTACGTTCTCCATAAATTACATAAAGTTTTATTTCTCATCATTTTCCTTAGCTGTTATTTCTCATAGTCTGAACAGCTTTGCAGGCACTGTGCAGTGACTGTAAAAGTTAGTACTGGGTGCTCTTCCCTTCTCCATTGCCTCACTCAGTACTGCAGCATTTCAAATATTTTTTCTGAAATATGTCACATCTAGTCTTGAGCAAGAAGAGATATTTTTGACATATTTGAACATTGCCTGCTCAAGTAATATTTTTATGAGTATGGGAAAAAATGACTTTAATTAAGTAGAAGTTCCAATTTATTTTTGCATTCCTATCTCAGGAACTTGTATAAAGGTTTAAAATTGTCAATCTTTGTCATACTCAGTGCATGCTAAGAAGAGGATGTGGGTTCTGTATTGCTGAATGCAGGCATATCTGTAAATGGTGGCTGAGGAAATGTTTTTCCCTATGGTCTCTCTTTTGCAGACTCTAATCCCAGGAGAGGTGTTCAGCAGCAACTGCAGGGTCTATGTTGATGAGTGAAAGAATATATTTGCTGAACACCCATAGCACTGACAAGCTAGACGCTTACAGTCAGTACAATTCATAGTCTCTCATCCTTGTCATATTTCCCTTTTTAGTCTGGTGATAGCAACATAGGGAAACTAAGAGCGTTGTTGTCAGTGTACTGCACAGGCACACAAAAAAGGTGAGAAATCCCATGTAGTGAGGGAGCATTAAAAAATACCAGACATTAAAATTCCCTAACCCAAATATCAGCCTATCTGTTTATCCAGTACACATAATTATTATTATTATTTTTAAATTAACTATCCTCATACCTAAAGGTACAGTCAATATTTTTAAGCTTTTCCATGCAGCAAGAAAGTATGTCTATCCTCCTGCTTTTAAAGAAGATGTGGACTGCTGAAATGAGACATCAAAAAGGTTCCTTGTTAATAGTTCTATGGATGTCACGAGCTGATGGGCTGGAAAGAAATCTTCATCAACGACAAAAGGAGACAAGGCTTCTTTTGCTCCTGTTTGCAGCTTTGATCATGAGTAGAAGTATAGTAAATACTAAAACCTTAAAAATATGCTTTATATTCTGTTTTGTATATTTAGTTCTTCCATCATTGACAGTTGAAATTCTGTAAGGTACAAGGATGGAGTGGCAAATGGAACTAGTGACAGCACCTGAACATCTCCTGCTTCCACACGACAGCTTTGGAGTTACTGAGGGAAAGTATTGCTGAAATTGAATATTGTATAGTTAGTACAGGGTAGCAAAACACTTCCAGAGGGTAAGTTTCATCTCTGGGGACCAGCCGCCAACCAATTCGAGCACCTACTCATTGGTAAACCGTCTCTGTCACTGATTGCTTTTGTTCATGAAAAAGCAGCTGTAATAGGGTGTCACAGGAAGGCAGTCAGCAGCAGAGAAGAACACAGTCAAGCCTTAAATACAGCTCCGTGTTCCAAGAAGTGCTCTCCTGACAAAGTCTTTGGGAGCTAGGTGAGCTCTGGCTTCTCAGTGAATTAGAGCTTTTAATGGATCAGTGTGTAAACAGTGGTAGCTGTAAGCATCTCTGTCTAGAGGGACTGGTTGTTGGGTAGCAATAAGTTGTACTGCAATGCTGATCAGTAGAGCTCAGGAGCTAAGGCTATGTCTATAATAGTAAATTAATGGGGAACCTGGTTGTCTGTACTGTGAATTGTTGAAACAGTCCCTGGCATGTTTTTTTTTGGATCAACTAGTGCTGTCCCAAATAATACCTGGGCATGTGTGTATGAGTAAGCAGTGGCAGTAAATTTGCATCCAGTCACTCAGATTTAGAAAGCAAGAATATTTAGTAACATCAATGCAGACTACTCTGCACCAGCAAGCCTCAGAGCCAGGTAACACTTACAATCACTTTTAATTTATTTTATAGGTTTATTCTCAATGAAGCAGATGGCTCTGTGATTGTTTTACCCTTCATAATTTCTGAACATATTAC
The DNA here is from genome assembly GCA_002844005.1 of Limosa lapponica baueri. Lineage (NCBI taxonomy): Eukaryota > Metazoa > Chordata > Aves > Charadriiformes > Scolopacidae > Limosa > Limosa lapponica. Next base: position 2,213,824 of record KZ505647.1, on the reverse strand, counting down.
AAAAATGAAGGAATGGAGACTTTAGAAGCTCCACCGGAACCGGAGCTCTCTGAAAACAATTGAAGGAGGCTCAAAGAAAGCTTTGTTCCATATTTCCAAGCCATAAGTGACGGTAAAAAGGAAAATGACCATAAAACACCTTTCTTTCTGGCAGTAGTTGGTTCTTTAGCACTTGATAGTTAGCCCTTAATAGTTTCATTTAACTCGTTCAGGAAATGTTAACTATCAGACTATATTATTACAAACTTGAACAGAACTGTACGCTAGACAAAAAAGACTTTTAGATTAACTGTACCAGAGTTTTCTAACTTACTAAGTGCTTCTTTAGATTTTAAATTAAACACTGAACTGACAGAGCTTTATAGAGTTGTTTTAAAATGCCATCCATGCCTAGAATTTTCAAAAATTCCCGCAGATTTCTCACAGTCCAACATATGAACTAGTAATGCACTACCTTGAAGTTAATATACTTTGGGAATGGGAAAGTAGGGGAAGAGATTTTCTTGCACAAAGACCACATCCATTGAACAGCGAAATTTTGGTGCATCTGAAATTGTTCACAAAGACAAGTCAAATGTACTATTGTAGTGTTTCAAATAATGAAAAATATGAAAGGAAAATATTAATATTTTTTAAAACTCTGAATTTGTTTCAGCCTGCTTTTTTAATTATTCTATACCTGAAGGTCAATGAAGCATTAACCTGTGCAAACCCATTACGGTTTTGATTACCCAGCTCTTATGGGGCAAGGTTGACCTACATCCAGTGAGAGTTTTGCAGGTATCATGCCCTATTTTGATGAGCTTGGCCTACCATATACGACATATGTGAAGTGGGCACTACACAAACTTAGGAGACTGACCTCCAGGGAGTTCTAAGGATATTAACCCAGCATTCAGAAGAGCTCAAACTGTAAATCAAATATGCCTGAGTAGATACAGTCCACAAAAGTATTTCTCGTGATTTCCATTTCCTATTGCAAATTACAGCAAAAATTTCATGTCATATTCTGAGGATTGAATCACTCGACTCATATATTGAAAGACATATATATTAGATATAAAAATAAATCTGCAATATAGCATAGCACTGAGCTATTATAGCTAGTCAGTATAAAGGAAATTCAATGATAGTTTCAAGCCCTCATTCAGCATACAATTTAATAGGGCATTGTGCAATGTCTTTCTTCATTAGGAAGGAGGAGGGAAAACAAGTACAGCAAGTGAAAAATATGACTTTCATTTGCATCTGAGGCTCAAGTAATTATGTTTACAGCATGAATTTTAAAATTTTCTTGTTACTCAAAACTTTAGTCTGCTTTTAATTAAGACCTGCATGTCGGTTGAAAAAATATAGCATATTTGCATAGAAATAACCACTGCAAGCTGAAATCTTAATTTTAAGGCATTTTAATCACTTTCCCTGGACTGATAATTACTTCTAGTTGATACATTTGAAGTGATTCCTTACAGCAATTGAATATATTCACACCAATTGAAGTTTTCCCTGGTACTGAGAGATCATATGCATAAGATATCTCTGGGAGTGGGCAAATCATATTTTTTATCACGGCCTAATAATTAACATAAATTCTTAGTCCATGTTGCTTGAGCCCCAACAAAATAGGCTTATAATTACTTGTAGCTCTAGGTAAGGCAAATATTTGATGTTATAGTGGTGAATGAGTTTTAGTGATATACAAGTCAGCTCACGATATATATGTCCTTAGCCTTAGCCTTTCATAGTAGTATAGATATTAATAACACAGGCAAGGTCAATTCTACTGCATCTGCTGTTGTTGCTTCATGCTACAGGCAGATAACCTGGGAGACAGAGCCAGCAGAGCATCTAGCTAATGAACTCCCTTGAGACTGATGCTTTTCATAGGCTGAAAAAACAGGAGATTGCTGTTAGCCAACTCAGTGCTGGAAAAATAGTTAAGAATATATTTTGCCTATAAAATGTGTTTAAAAGGTGATAAAAATAATGTTCTTCAATGCAAAGAATCTGTAACAAGTTCCACTTTAAACCTCTAATTCTTTTGCAAGCTGAATACATGAAACAATAATTGGGTTTATTAAGACTTCTTATGAGTGTTGCTTCATGTTTGTTTCCTTTTGACATTTTCTCAGGAACACAAAAGGGCTCATTCTAAATTACAGAAAAAATATTTTTAACTGGTGTGAAAGAACAAAAAACTGTTTCAGGAAATCTGCTGCTTCCTAACTCACACTGACGTTTTGGGGTCATGTGGAATAACTGTCTTACACTGTGTACCAGAGTTGTTTAGAGAAGTTGAGGGTTTTTTTATTACTATTATTAAAAATATAGTTTAGTGAGCAAACTTCACTAATACATGGAATATCCAAAGAATAATTCAGCTAAGTGCACTGCACTCAGAGATATTAAATCAGATGTTTTGGACTTCTCTGAACATTTCAGAGGATTCTTGGTGCAGGACTGATGGGATTTAGAGAATCAGAGGTACCCAAAGGACCCACCTGACTCTGTAAACTTTGCAAGGTTATATAAGTTTGCATCCCACTGCAATTCCTGCTTCTTAGTTTAATCTTGCAGTTAGCTGAGCATTTTGTAGGACTGCTTCACAGATTCTTATTTTAAAGCTTCACAAGAAGCTCATAGGACATGAAAGAATCAAACACATAGGAAGGAACTAATACTGACTCAAGTGCTTAATATGGAGGAGGCAAGAGGAGGAAAGGAAAGTATGCCAAAATGGAATATCTTACATGCTCACAAACATCTTTGAATTTGCTATTACAGTTGTGAGGATAGGGCTGAAAGATATCAAACTAAAATGAATGAAGTAAAGACATTGCTGTAATATTAGTGGATGTGTTTATCGTAAGTTGGGAAACAAACTTTTAAAAAGTCTTTACTGCAGAAGAAGTAGGAGATGTTTGTGAACAATTAGCTTTATCCCCAAAGTGTGAATGTTGGCCTGGAGAAAATTCCCCAGTGGCCTTTGAATTCTGCTCATCTTACTTTGCTTACATAGAAAAAGCATTTAACTCTCAATAAATTAAAATTACTTTCTCCAAAAAGTGAGAAGGAACAACTCAAAAAGTATGTGCAGCTTCTGCCAGCCATAGGAGGTCGAAAATTTTCATGAAGAAATGGAGATGAAGGTAGGGGTCTAGGACTGACGAGGAGGAAACAGACAGGAGTTCACATTTCATGGTTCTAAAAAATCATTAAATTTGCACAGGGATAACACAGTCCTGGACAGGATTATCGCTTAGGACAGTTGTTAATGCCTGTGTTGCCAAAGGCATGAGAATAAGGAAAGCCAGGAAGGTTGTTGGCAATATTTAATTATCTACTTTCCTAATTAAAATTATTAAGTTTAGGTTTCTTTTAACATTCACGTCAGGACTTAACTCAGTTTTGCTCTGATGCAAAAAAGGTGGGGTTTTTTTCCTTCCTTTTCTTTCCTTGTTTTCTCTTTTTTTTTTTTTTTTAAATGTCACAGATCAAAGAAATCTGGAGAAAAAAAGAACAAGACCAATATTTGGGGGGAAAGAACAAAGAAAGAGAGAAAATAGCAACCTTTCCCTTTCAATGGTTGGGCAAGGTGCAACCTGAACTCCCTTATCTTGACTTATAACCTCCAGTGTGTTTAGGATGCACCAAACAGAGAAGCTCCGTGGAAAAGGCAGGGCCAGATCAAACACTCCAAAGTTCCTCAAAGCTGCACCTGGGACAGAATTCACACTGGATCTTCTTATGCTTGTTCATCTTGAGCTGTTCTTCAGTCCTGCACCAAGCACCCTCTGAAATGTTCAGAGCAGTCCAAAACAGCTGATTTAATACTTCTGAGTGCAATGCACTTAGCTAAGGCCAAGAGACTTTCTCTGATCTAGTCTCCTTACTGAAACAGTGTTGAGTCTCCTTCCTTACCCACCAAATAGAAGAATCGTAAAATAAGATTTATACCTATTTTCTAATTTTCTAAACATTTTTAGTACATGATAACATAGACGTGTTCAGTCCTGGAGTGCCTGACATTGAATGTTACCTTTGGGAACTGATCCTGCATGCTGTACAGCAGGAACCTCAACTACTGGGCTTCATCATAAGTGTAACTTATAATAAATCCAGTTAAAAGTAATTAACACGATATCACCTGTATTCCTGTTTCAAGGCATTTATGAAAGGTATACAGAAAGGACAATATTAGGTAACAAGTCTGTGTAGCTTTGTGTTTAAAGTATGTGGAGACCTAGTATGGGCTGGAGACATTTGGACACAAACTTCTTCAATTAGCTTCACTTATTCAGAAGGTTAAGACTTCCTTGGGATATGCAACATCTTTCAGTAAATACAGAACTCAATCCTAAATATTAGCTGGACCCCTGCGTTCTTCCTTTTCTCTGTGTGGAATCAAGATATTTAAGAAACGGTATAGAATGCTTACATTTTAATTGAAAGACTGACTTTACATAGTTGCTAAGAATAGAAATATATAATTAAATAAGCTAATTGGTGTGCAATACTTCTTCGTCATAAATAAAGTAGTGGCAGGGCAGTTATGTTCTGCACTTTCCACAAAGCACTACATACAACTTTTCATATGCTTTTTCATTATATATGAAACTATTTGAGGGAGAAGAAAGAAAACATATATAAGGAGTAATAATGTTCTCACAAGTTAGAAGAAAAAATGGAAAAGTTTTTTCTTTGTAATAAAAATGATCTCTCATTTCAGTTTTTGATTGTTAGCGACTATAACTAATGCCATAATTCCACACAGCATTTTCAATTCAGTGAAACCATTTCATTGGTTCAAATTGAAGTGACTGTAAATTATCTTTAATCTTGTGGAAGTGGTACATATAAAATAATAGTAATGAAAATAATAACTTAAAGCTTAAAAATGTCTCCATAGATCTTCATTACATATAAATGAAATATGGAGTTGAAGTGTTAAATGCAGTCCTTAAAGAGGCCTGTCTTAATTTTTAATTCTAGAGACTTACATGATATGGAAAAATGAGATAAAATGTGCATTTACTAGCAAGCAGCCTTCTTAATCATCATAGTCGTTACAATTGGCCAGACAAGTACTTATGAAGTATGGCATTGCTGTCGGCAAAACTATTTATCTGTATGACACTATATGTCACTTTTGAACTTCGACTTGACATCCATAAAATTGCATTTTCATCAAACTGAAAGATCAAGCTTTCTGTGCTGACTCACTTGGGTCAACATTTTGCAAATGACTGGATTTACCACTTGAACCATAAAACCTTTGTGAATAATTTTGTGCATTGATGTTTGATAGCCTAGGGCACAGATCATAATTTCTGAGCTAAAGAAGAGGTGTCAAAGCCAAATGAACCTCTTTTCTGCATACCAGATTACTTACTCCAATGTACTTTCTCATATGGTGGTTGTTAAATGTCTTACAAACTGTTAAATTAGTTGAATTCCCAGACACTATAAACAAGCTAATTCCACTAAGACTTATTTCTAGTACCTTTACAGTAGTTCAAAAGGTCAACTGCCCCCGTCAACTAAAAGCTTTGAACTGATAATAGATTTTTTTTTTCCTGGTGGGAAGCCTTTGGCTTGATTTCCAGGTAGTGTTTACAAACTCAGCAGAGATATGAATTTAAGATGAGCGTGCAAAATAGAAAAGCTGCTGTTTGTTTCAATTGACTGGAGTGATTAGTGGTGTTTCATCTGTCTCAGTACCTGCAGCTTAGAGATGGATGAGATGTAGCACACAGCTGGATAGCTGATCTCAGAAGAGTGATAGCCCATCGTGTCCTACATGCCTTGGTTACATATCCGAAATGCTGGCTGGAATTTTGCACAAAACTTTTCTGTTAAGAAGTTGTATCTAAGCAACTGCAGGTTTTATCCTTTTGGGATGTCAAAAGTTTTTCGTTAGAACAACGTTTCACTGAAAAATGTCAGTTATCCAGGCCTTCTGAAATGTCTCACTCAAAATGGGTTACACACACTTTACCACAGCTCAGTGGAGGATATCAAGTGGCTGCCCAGGATTCCTTTAAAGTCCACACCAATTGGATGTTGGTAGAAGTTGCAGGATCCCTTGGGATCTAGTTTAGTCCAGAATATCTTCATCCCCCCAGGCGACAATACTTGTCGTTGTCTGCAGATGCTCTGTGAAACCAATATTCTAAGACTACCTCCATGAGTATCTTTTAGGAGATCTTCAGGTGCTCTTGTCCCCGGCTCCTGCAGGCAGTGTTTTATCCAAGAAAGAGCAATGACTTCCAAAAATATCTCATCTAGAGCTTTCTACCAAAGAACATGTGTGGATGCTATTCTAATCACTAGCCCACTTTGCTGGAACGTCATTGTATATGGTGTGGTTTCTACATCAGCATGCCAAGTAAATGTTAAGCTCTTGGAGCTTAACAATGCTTTACAATGTCTGCATTGATTTTCAGACAGGGAGTGGCTGAACAGAGCCTGCTAATGGGAAGTAGAGCACAAATCTTTTTCTTTCCTTTGTTTCCATGCACTGCCTTTGTTTTTCTTTACTAAACTGCCTTTATCTCGATGCACAAGTTTTTAATCTGATTTTCTCCCGTCCTGAGGAGGAAAGTGAGAGAGCACCTTGGTGGACACCTAGTGGCCAGCGCAGGTCAAGCCACTACAGTTCCGTGTAAAACCAATTCTTTATTGTAATCTTGAAGATCGCTGGCAACACATAAGAGAGCACACTATGTCTCCAGTAGGCACTTTGGACAGTTTATGAAGGCATAAAACTCCAATTTCCCTTGTGTTTTTTACATGTCAGTACAATGAAAATGAACAATGAGCTGCCAGGTCCACCTGTGATGAGACACTTTGGAATTCAATAAACTTAGTTTTACATAGCTGAATGAAGCAAAAATAGTTGTCCATGGATGTAAAGCTAGGGACAAGTTGACTGAAAAGAAATCAACAGATCTTTTGAAAGTGAAGTAGAGCTGGGAATTTATTTGGTTTATAAGACTGGGCATGATGAGTGGGGAGGAAAACTGATGAAATAGATTATGTACACAAATTTGTCTTTTGTGACTAAGTACTATGTCAGGACAGATGATATGGAGACACTGTTGCTCACGACATGGGCTCTACTTCCCTTTTCCCTCTCTGCACACATGTCACTGGATGTCAAATACTCCCAGAGGGCAGAACTCAAGCTCTGTAATGCAAGGTTTCAATCAGTGATGGACTTGTTCTGTGTATGAATACAAGGCATACTACAGCCGTTTGTAGACTTGAAAATGGGGTGAAGTGCTCTTGCAGAATCCTATTCCCATGTAGTCATGAAGCAAATGCAGATGCCCTCCTCAGTAAAGGAGGTTTACAGACCTATCATTCTGATTAGTTGTATAGGATGCTTTCTTTATTACTGACATTCCTGTATTTTTGTCCTTAAAGGTACCCACATTCCCTAACACACTTGTATTGTCAAGAGTGTAGCCATCAGGTTAAGGAATGTCAGTCTTGTCACTTTGGAGACTGTATTGGGAGTGCTCTGAGCAGTTTTGTGTTTATATTAATTGCAATTACATTGTAAATAATATTAATATTATCATTTCAACCAGTAGGCACTTTGTACTTTGCTATTCCTTCTGAATCTCTTGCTCTCTTTCTCAGATAATACAGGATCCCTCTGTTTTGTCATGCAGAGGTTTAGCATGTGCCATTTGCTAATGGCTTCCCATTTAATCATATTCAAGCTGCAGATTGCATTTCTCATATCAGTGAAGTTTTTTAGAATCTCCCTCTTCATTTCTAGTAGTTATATCAGGAACATCAGAGCCCATATCATGTTGTTGCTTAAAAGTTTTTTTTTCCCCACTTACTAGGAAATTCAGTTTTAACACTCAATTTGTTGCCTGGTCAATTAAACATTTATAGATTCTTAGCAAACTCTATGCTTTAATCTAGTTGAACCCAGATCGTCATTTATTCACTGTGTTTTCTGCACTGATTTTCACTTCCCTCTTCCTCCAGTTTGCTGCAGCTTCTTAAAAGATTGATCTTCAAGCGAACTACCTTTGCATGAAAGATTGTTTCTCATGACGAAAGCATGCAGGCATTGTTGACTGCTGTGCCTGATTGAGGCTAATCTGTTATCCAGGTTATGACATATATCATCTGTACATGTTTTATATATGTAGTTTAAGTTATATGAGGATGGTGGTTCCACCTGCTATTACCAAGAGCAGTCATCACCATTAAAATAATAGAGCCTATTCAGTCTGTCAGCAGTAGTCTTTAAATTACTTTATTTTGCAAATCAAGTACACTCAGTCTCTTAATACATCATTTAGGCGTTCTGTAAACTAACAGTGCTCTGATTTCTTTTTTTTAGCTACATCCTCAGAAACAGTTTCACGTTTTCATCTCAAAAAATTTGTAATCACCAGTTGCTTTGGGAGCAAGTTATTCTGTAAGATGCCTCCACATCAGTTATTCCTTTCTCTAGGTACCTAATAAGGAATATGAAATCACCAAACGAAGTGTGAGTTTTAGCTCTTATTGGATGTCATAAAATTGCAGCTTTTTGCTCTCTAGTTACATTAATAACAGTTACATACTGTTGTAGCTTCAATCATGGAAAAAGCTGTCCTTTACTGAGCTATCAAAGATTTATTTTTACTTGTAGTGTTCAGCATGGAGCTTGAGGATTCATACATTTTCCCCAGTATTTCTAAATTAAAATCTCATCACAGCTGCTGCTTTCTTCTCCTCCACAGTAAATAAGATATGAAGGAATTGTATGTCGCCAGTGGGATTTAAGAAACTACAGAAACCTTCACAGTGGTAAACTGAGGTGTGAACGTGAAGTGCACTTGCTATTGTGTTTTATGGAGCCACACAGCACCACTCCTTGTACCTACCAATGAAAGTCATTATTGCATTGTAAATTCACCTTCAAGCTCACTGTATCTTAACTTTCCTATGTGGATGTTCTCTAAATAGCCACATTTACTAACTGGTACAGTTAACGCCATCCATAGCTACCTATTTGAGACCTTGACTGAAAGCTGATTTCTTTTTGTTAGATGAAAAATGTTAAAATATGCATGAGGGACAAAATCCTTTATATTCAGGACATGAAAAATGTCAGCGGACGTTTCTGCAGTTTGGTTACACAGCAAACAAAATGGGATTTTGGCTGTTTATTTTATTTTTGTGGTTTTTTTTTTTTTTTTTTTTGGTCTGCAAAGAGTGTTCCTGTCTTCCCATCAGTGTGAATGATCAAATTCCCTGGTCTGAACCTACCAGAAGTTGTCTTGCCAGTCACAGCCTCTGCTCAGCCTAGATGGGCACTGTGAGGAGACTTCATCCAGCTGGGGGTGACAGGGCAGGGAGCACGATGTAGGGACTCACACCTCAGGGATATGTACATGACTTATAGGGGTGCATTCACACTACTTGCAGATCTCTGGGAGCACTGGGACATACTCAGATCTGAAGCACTCACCTCTCCCACACTCTTGACAGGGGATGTGCTTGCAACCCACATGGCTGGGAGGGGTAACTGTGACTATTCATTGGGATTAGAACATTCTGGGATGTATTATAGAAGGGTATTTAGAAAATCATAGATGCATATTAACCTTTTTACACATCTAGTATTGTGGCTTACCTCTTTATTGCAGTTTATCTGTTTATCTGCAAATGTTGATCTTGCTTGCATGGTTCACTGATTGCTGGTTAATTACATGCTTTTAATAAATCAATAAACCACTTCAATTCTGATTTGGTTTCAACTACGTGAATTGAGCAGTTTTTGCCTGAGACAGCCATTTGGTGTTTGTGATTAGCAGGCCAGTTGCATCCTGCTGCTTACTTGTGTTAAAGAAACAAGTGGTTCCCAGCTAGGGCAGGAGCTGGACTCTCTGGTACAGCTTTCTGCTCAGTTCTCATTTAAACCATTTGTTACAGTAAGAGTTTGTATAAACTGCTGACTCGTTAGTAATCACTGTGAATTCATTGTTGCACTTCTACACCAAGAGCAGAAATGAGCTAAGAACAAGTCCAGGCTATGAAGCTGAATAAACATAATTTCAGGGTCATGACATGCTTTTATACAAAGGAAGACACGAATGAGGTCAAATCAGGTCATATCCTGTGTAATACATATATATGTATTTAACTTCAAGATAACATTTCTGTGTTAATTCAGACAGAGAGTTTTCTTTCCTTTACAGTGTACTTGGCTATTGTCCAAAAATTAAGATTTTTAATATATATAATATATATACATGTAATTCTAGGCTGTATTATTGTCTGCTGAATGTAATGAATGATAGTGTTTTCTTGCATATTGAAAGAAAACAGTATTTGATAAGCACGGACCTTTGATAGGTCTCTGATATTTTCAATAGGATGACTCTTTAGGTAGCCATGCACATCTTTTCTCTCTGATCCTCTGTCCAGATCATCATGACTTTAACAAAATAAAATTATGCCATAGCCAGGTGTTCCCTTTTTCATTCTTTTGGGTAGTGTCCCTCCTGAATGGCAGTTTTAAGTACATTAATATAGTAAGCAAGATTCACCTGTTATTTTCAGTATTCTTATGCAGCATGAAATATTTTCATTTGTTCATAACTTTTAGAAGACTGCTTGCTGAGAAAGCCCAGGTCAGGAGAAGGCCTCAAACCTGCAGCTCTGCTCTTCTAGTTGCAAGTCCCTGCTGGGTGCCCAGGCAGTGCCGTCAATGAAGCTGCCGAGCTGACAGCAGAGAGGGAAAATAAGAGCAGGCAAAGGAGTAGAGAGAGAGGAGGGACTGGAGAGAGAATTAGGGAAGGGAGGGAAATGGGATCTGGACCTGGAATGGAACCAAGCAGACAGGAGGAATGGGAGGCTGAAACTGGGCTTTGTTAAGGAGACAGGAACTGGGAACTGAAAATGGGGCAAAAATAAAATGAGTACAAGGGAAACAGGGAATGAGAGTCACTGAGTAACTGAAACTCTGACATGGCAGAAAGTTATGAACACTAACTGCGTGCAAATGAAGATACTAGTCTCAAATCAGAAATCCAGAAAATAAAGAAATAAAAAAAAATGATAGAGTATTTAATCTTAAATCATTTGCTTCATATCATACAGGAACCCTGTAGCTGCCAGTGGAAAAACTTGCAGGTCTGCAAGGCAGTATTCATTTGCCCCCCTCTGGCTACTCTTCCCAAAACTCTTGCTTTATTCTGTACGTGTCTTCCAACTTTTGCTAAAGATGAAACAAGAATATTTTAGAGAATAACTACATAATCCTCAGAGCTCCAGCCATCCAGTGCACTAGGTAAAGGAGCAACTGTGCAAAAAATTATTTGTGATCATGTAATAAAAGGCTGCATCCTGATGTGTATAATCTGCTGGGAAAATGAAGCTAACTGAGGAGTTTCATACCTTTTGAGTCCTTTGCTTTGCAACCTTAATAATTTATTTTCTTGTTGGGAAGTTGCCTGTTCTGAAGTTAAATGTATGTGTTACCCAGAAGCTCCAATGTGTTTACAACATAAAAGGACAACTGCTGGTACAAGGATGTAGTCATGTACTTTATCACAAAACTAGAAGTTAAGCATATGCTGATAATTCCTTCCTTCCCCACTTTGTAAGTATTGGCCAGCTGGCAACTGGCAGGGCAGCTTTACAGGGCAATGGATGTCTTACCAGGGTTACTGCTGACAATGCAAAAGGGAGGCAGCAGAGGATACCTCAGAGGCACAAGTAACTAAATTGAGAGGGGCAAGGCAGGCAAACCAGGTTAACTAATAAAAAATAAAAGGAACAAAATCCTAAAACACTTGCAACCGTCCTTGAGGGTGAGGACAAGGGCTTTGACCTTGATATGATGGAGCAGGAAAAGCAAGTGCTTATCACCCACTCAGAATCATAAGCAGCTGTTCTGGTGTTCTGGTTTTCACGTAGATACTCATACAGTCTGACAATTTGCTTAGCATTTCAATTAATAAAACATTTTATGAAGAATCAGTTGTACCTCCAAGTTCTCATCTTTTATGTAGGTTTTAATTACTTATTAAACACTTGCAGCTTTGCTTGGACTACACATGTTGAAAAAATAATTTGGCCTTTCTGAAATGAATCATTAAAAAATATCTTTGCACAAAATTTCCTGTCAGATAGAAGCACAGGAACCACCCAGAACTTCAATATAGCGTTAACATCCTGGGGCAGGTTGAATTTTTATTTTCCAAAGGTACTAGTTTTCGCAACTGAAGTGCACATTTCCTTAAACTTTCCTTCACAAATTCCTTGTGACATAAAAGAAGAAAATTTTCTTCAAGAATCATCCAACCATACTATTTCCTAGAACTAGACAGAATTCCTTATCTGCTGATGGTATCGTGCTGTTATGCAGAAGCTAGATACAGTGACAAGTCTCTCTCAGAGCTCTCGGATAAGGAGATGGGCATGGTAGGCTTCCTACTAATCTCCAAAAAGCCTCCACCCAGACTCTGCCTACAACAGATGCACAAAGGCTGAGTGTTTGTTATCAGCCAAAATAAGTCCTCACAAATGTACCCAACACAACAGGATCTGCTTCCTGGCCACTGTTATGCCAGGGAGCAGTAGGTCACCCTTTGCTCCCAAGGATACTTCACACTGTGAAACAAACCCAAAGGTTTATTGAACAGAAAACTCACAAAGAGGGATAGTGACTACAGGACTCAATACAGCTCTGAACTTCACCGGTCAAGCAATTATATCAACATTGTGTTTCTGTATTCTACTAGATTCTGACATTTTTATATCTATATTTAATAAAATATTTATTAACAACAATGTTGTACAGGTCTAGTTCTTACAATTAAAATCAGAACTTCAGGGAACATCACTAGCATTCTATGGAAGCCTGCATGTCAGATAAAATACCCTGATAATTGCCATTATCAGCAGCTGAGATCTTTAAACACCTTCAGGACTTGACTTACAGTTGCTACTGGGATAGAACACATCACAAACACCTGTTTAAACAGACTATGTCCCTTTCTGTATAGCTGATGTAACAATGTTTGACACTTAGCAGTTTTATACTAAACTGCATTTGTTTTTATTGAAGAAATTGATTGGAAGAGCCTAATGCTAGTGCTGGCAAGGTTAGAGGTCCCCAATAATGACGAAGTACACAGCCGGAATCATCCTCAGCGTCCCCTGGCACTCAGCAGCACATATGATGTGCCAGTTGTCTGGCACATGTATAATGGTTTATTTTCTTTGGGCACATTAAGTGACGTGCTGAGCTTGCAAAGTGAGTAGAGCCTGTGTATACAAGAGGATTAGTCAAAGCCTTTACAAATTAATGATTACGTATCCACATGTGTATTGAAATAAATACATAGACTGGGACAAAAAAAATAGGATCTTGGGAACAGATTTCTAAGGATAAAATAAAAACTGTGCATGGCACAAATGTCTTCTTCTGATCTACATATAACACTGGAGCGATTTTTCATTTTACATGTGAATTCATTTTAAATATTCAAGCATTGATGACCAACAATGAAACATCAAGGCAAAAGTGACAGTCAGAAAATGCAATGTAGAAAAGACCATTGGGTCTTCCATCTTTTTTGTTAAATGAACATGTAGGGGAAACACTTCATGAAATTTAGGCCAAGATTTCCTCAAAGGTATTGATCAATTCTGTCTGATGTTTTTTAATTCACATGTTGCTTTTATGCCTAGAATATGTAAGTGCACTATAGCTGATGCTGAATGGAACTGTGATAAAATGTCATTTTAGATTTTCCATTGCTTGGATTCAGGATCCATATTTCTCAATAAACGCTGTTCAATTCAGAGAGAACATACATTTGAGAAAACTTTCTCTTTAAAAATATTAATCATCTGATTTTTCTAGTACTTGGTATTCAGAAAAAAATATCTAAGAAATATCCAAGGCTGTACTATTCAGATATTGTTTCAGGCTTCACTTACAACAATTACCAATAACATTGCAATAAAATCTCTAATTTTGGAATTAAAGTCTCTTTAATAGGTTCAGAACAAATATACCATTAGTCTGGAAATGAAAAATGAGTCAGAATACCACCATCTTTGATGCTAAACTAATAGTGGAAAGGGTTCAGGAAATGAGCAACAGTAATACAGTTTTAATATTTTAGCATGCTGTCATCTCATTTAGTAAGTATATATAAGCATTTTGTACCACCTTTATTGTGATCAATCCAGCTTTTACAGTGATTCTGTTACGGTCATCAACATTCTATTCCTCTCCACAGGAAAAATGCAGAGCATGCTTTATTTCTTTTATAAATATTAACGGACACAATATAACTTTTCAAGAAATAATCAGATCACATTTGTTTGCTGTAAATCACAGTAATAACCTCAGGGGTATATTTTCTTAGTGACAAACAAAGAGAAATTCAAGAACAACTTATTCTTTTGTACAATATATTGAGAAAAGCTTTCCTTCCAGCTCAATAAAAATGATGTATACTAATATCTTACCTTGTAATTAAACCAAAGAAACAAACATAATTGCACAAATCTTATAAACCCACATTACTGTTTTTCTCAGATGCTTTATCTTCTCTTTGTTTCTCTGTTGTTTCCTTAATGATTAGATTTTTATTAACTATCATTTCTCATTAATGTGTTATGCAAAATTATGTTTTGAGCACATCAGGATTTTTTCCTTTGATGTTTTTATTACACTGTTTTCTTTCTGCATAGATAGATTAAATTTTTTACACAAAGATAACTCCAAATTCAAATGACTGTAAAAATGGATGAATAACGTTCAATAGCTATATTAATTAAAGTTTGCCTCTCAGTTCATACATTGTCTGTAGCAGGCTGCAAAATGTATGTAAAGGTATGTAAAACATACATTTATTTTAAACTATATACCCAGTTTCTCGTAATTATTTTGTGATTCATTTGTAAATAGCTTGTTAAAAATATAAAACCAGGAAATTTTGATTGGGACCAACCACATGGCATATTTCTCGTATTTGATTTGATTAATTTTACTTCTGCATTTGGTTTTCCAATGCAAATGCACTCTTTTTTTAATTCAAAAATTATTTTTTATAAATCATTTCCACTAAATTGCATATAAAATTTATTGAACAGTATATATATATATGTAATACACTTAGCATGATTGTGTAGTAGAATATCTATGAAGAGATTACATTTCCTAAATCTTACTCATTACTGAAAAAAATTTAATTTTGATTGATAGCTTATAAATCTATGTGTTTCTTGCAAAGCTTTCCCTGTGGTTGTTTAAATAACAAATAGAAAAATGTCTGTCTATTGACCAGCAAAGTAGATGTACTTTCGACCTCACCATGTAGTCCTGGGGCTTATTTTAATTTTCATCTGATTTCTCCACACAAGTACCTTTCCAGCTGAAACCAGGATACAGAAGACAAAGAACAGTATAGGCCCCAGTGTGGACTCAGGGCTGGACCATGCATAAGAATTCAAGAGTTAGAAAAGACTACTGGGTTAGACATGATCTATGCTGCTTAGTTGTAATTGCTCAAGGTAACACTTGGTTTTTTTCTTTTCTTGCATAAGCATGCAATACTTCTAGTGTGAATACTCATATTTTAAAAACAGTGTACACTTTGTAAACATAAAGTTAAATTTACACAATGACTTGTAGGAAAAAATTCAAACAGTTAAATATTAAGGGCAAGTGAATAAGTTAAAGGATGAGTATAGATGAAACAAATCCATTTTAAAAGTTTATTACTGATATTTGCTGAATTTTGTTACATTATAATGCCTGCAAATCTCAGGAAATCCTCTAATATCACGTAAGGATTTTCTTCTCATTTGGGAAAGACATCTCCCCACAGACCCTTGCAAAGTTTGTTCCTTTATAATCTTGTCAGTGTGTTTGGGACACTGTTGCAGTTTAAAGAATGGTCCACATAATCACCTGTGTCTTGCTGCTATCTATCTGACTTTAATAAAGAAACCCCTAAATCTTGGAAAAAAGAAAAAACTGTCATTTTAAGGTTTGCATTGTGCAGGTCTTATGAGCAGACAGATATTTTTTCACTTTGATTTAATGCTGGAACTCATTTGCTGCCCTGAACATACCGAGAGATACTGATGGATACTCAGGGTGTGGGTATGAGCACAGCCTTGTTTCACCCAGACACAGAGAAGCCAGACTGAGTCCTTCTCCTCTCAACCAGGAATTAGCACAGGGGCCTCTGGATGCACAACGACATGATGGAAATTGTGGCAGGAGTTTCTGGCAGGAGGCAGCATTTGTCCATCAGCCTGTTCTTTGCGGGATTTGCCTTATTAATGACTTGACACGGGTAACTACCTTGGTGATGTGATGCTGCTATCCAGATATGCTGCTGCAAACTGATAAACCTGTTTAAGAGTCTTTTTTTTCCCTCTTCAATTATTGGCTGGAGTTATGAATTAAAATTAATACCTTAGCAGGAAGCACTTCCTTTGTCATCTTTGATGAGGAGGGCTACACGTTTGTTATCTTGGCTTATTGTATCAGTTCATGCACTGCACAGAGAACTCTGCAGAAAGGTCCCCATGGGAAGGAGGAACGCCATGACCCTCTTACAAGAGCATATTCAGATTATTTAATCAAATATGCAGCTTTTCCATTTCTTTGACAGTCTGCCTATTAAGATTCCTGTTGGTATTGCCAGACAGCCCTCAGAAACACCCTCCTATACTCTGAAAGTGTTGTTCTGCCAGCTCTTGCAAAAGGTATTTCCCAGTAGAGAGTAGCTTCCTTGTTTAATCAAAAGAAGTGGTAAAAATGTAATATCATCCTTGGTCTTGAGAGTTCCTGGATGTTAGTCCTACTTCTGTTAGCTGGGAAATCTTCTTTTGAGGATTAAAAATACAAAGCCTAATAGAGTTTATGTTCCCTTTTAAGAATGTTTAACTTTTGTACTATCAAAAATGAGAGAAATCTACTTGTTTTTTTTTTTTGCCATTTTGTTGCAATATACCACCCAAGTTCCAGCCACTATGTCTTCATCTATTTTATTTGACAAGCCATATATAAAGATTCAGTTCAGTGTTTATCACAGTATGAAAGTTATAAAGCTCTGAAAAATGTGGTTTCAAATATAATAGAAATGGTGACATACCCTAACCTATTGTGGCAGTAACAACACTGCTATAATATAAAAGGTTACTAAGACATATTGGCAGTCAAGGCTGCTTGCACTAGTATGATTGCTCTTTTTATAGGCGTGGTAATGCAGCTTAGTTCCTGAGTATCACATGTCGGCAAATGAGGGTATGGAAGTCAGGAAATATTCTTCCACATGAAAAGACCTTTTTTTTGTTGTTGTTGTTGTATCTTAAAGCACTGGAAATGACATTTTCTGAGCTGAAAGGCCAAGTCTAGGAGAAGATACTAATCCAATCAACGTATAGAGTTCTCACCCTAGAAAGAAAAGTACTATTGATAAGAACAGCTATAATGTTGTCTCTGCAAAGACTAAAGACAATCAAGGGCAGAGAGTGCTAAGATTTGAGGTATCATAATGTCTCTTCTCCAGAAACAGAGAAGGAACTGCTAGGATATGTGACATTGGTAAACAAAGTACTGCCAACGTAGAAAGAGGAAAGTGATAAAGAGGATACTATAGCTAAAATGTCAGCACTATGTTCACTTAGAATAGAATATGGAATGTGTAGGTGGGAAAAAGAGGCATGTAAAAAATCAGTTCTTACATCTCTTGCTATTGAAACGCAATTTGCAAGGATACTTCCACCTAAAGATTACCTAAGCCTACATAAATAGACCTGTGACGACTGAAATTAAAAGAATAATAATAAAATAGTGTAATTACCCAGGTGCTGGAGGGAAAGAGAGAAGATAAGAAAGAAAACTACCAAACAGTTGAACATTTCAGTAAACATTTTAGCACTGTAATATGTAAAAACTCTAAGACCACCTGCCCACTGTTAAATAAAAGAGATGTCAAGTAGCCCAGAAAGCTATATTCATGCTGCACAGTGCTGGCTCCTGGGCATCCTCTGAGTCCGTTCTAGAACCTTCTGCTTCTGAATCACTTCTAATTCCTGCTGTTTTCTTAAGTTTAAAGGTCCGATATATTTTAAGGGTTACACTACAGATCCTCATAGTGGTGTTTTAGCAGTGTGAAGCTAATGGGTCTTGCTTGTGGATTGTGGTGTGCTTTTACCCCACTAAATTATGGATTAAGAGAATATAGGGAATATATGTTTGAGAAACACCTGAAACAGATTTGGAGACCTGTCCTGAGAGGCAGGGAAGCAAAACCTCATTCCAGCTCATGCAAATTGATTTTGGAAATGTTCCCTGGTAATAAAAGCCCCCAACCCTTGCTCAGCCATCTCTCAGAAAGTGCTAATTGGCCCAGGTTATTATCATGCCAGTTGAATGTTAGCTATTCAGCACCATGCATAATCATGGTCCTGTACTCTACTTCTCCTTTTTTAGCAATAGAGACATAGCTTAAAAGCCTAAAGATGTGACTGTGGTTCTAAGAATCCTATTAATGGAATAACTGGCACATGATCCATAAGTAATTATTTAATCAGATTTCTCTTAATTTCCAGAACTTCATATTTTTTCCTGTAAAGTTTTAATCTGGTTTTACACAGCATCTTGCCTCCTAGAAAGACCAACCAAAATTTCACACCCCAGGGTCCCATTCTGTCATTATCTCCCCTTTGAGCCGTAGCTATCCTTCTAGGTTCTGATCATCATCATCTTTCAAGACCCTAATGAATGTTCATTGGTATTAGAAAGCTACATTACCCTTTATGAGCCAGTCACTGAGAAGACTGCAATCAATGGTGATATCATGTTCTCCAGCAAACACACAAATTGTTGAGAATAGGAAGTCCTAAGTGGCAAGGCTTCAGCTGTGTCCTTCCTATTATCACAGATGGGTCTGAGACTTTTTTAATTTTTATGCTTCCTTGCAACAAGCAGTAGTCTCTATTTCCAAGGTGAGAACAGAATAGCAGGATATACAGGAGGCTACTTATTTGGCAAGTAATTTTATCTTCCAAAACACAACAGACATGGTGAAGAATGAATGTAAGTTCACAGTGTAACACAGCTGAATAGCAGGACTTACAAACATTTAATGTGGGGCCATTGTTCCTTCTTCCAGCTTTTGCTGAGATCCTACTGAAACAAATCTATAGAGCAAAGTATATTCCTTCTCTACAGCTCTAAAGCTCTGTCAATGCATGTCAAAGCTGGTACTAGCACATTTTCAGTATTGTAAACACCTGTGAATTCATGAACTTGTGGTAATGAATTGCAAAATGAAAGTTAAGCAGAATGATATTGGCAGAACAAGAGATGTCTAAAATAATTTTCAACATCTCTTATACTTTCTCTTTTTTCTTTCTGCTTCCTCCTTAAGGACAAGGCTATAAATCATGATTTTTTTCTGCAAGACAAAACTATTCAGGGTTTTTTCACAAGTGATCTAACCAAAACCAGACACATCCAGATGGGGTGAGTTGTGAAAAGAGATTTTGAAGGGAAGTTTTACAAACTATTACTAATTGCCCTCATGAGGCCTTTATGTGCTTATCCAAGGCCCATCTTTCAGAGAAAGCAGCAAGTATAAACCTGTGTTGTGTGACAGACAAAGACAAAAAAAATGGACAGGTGTTAGCTGGAAAAGAAAATAAGCTTATTAAAGAGCAGAACTGGAAAAAAAAATTTGGCCATGCAGCATGGAAAAAAGGCAGTGCTTGGTAAAAGGGGAGGGAACAGCAGGAGAGGCATTATTTCAACTGTCAAAGTTGACAAAAAAAGGTTAAATGTACCAGTTCACTGGAGTGTTCTAAAATTTTACATGCGTTTTTATTCTAATTACAAACGAAGCACATAGTCCAAAATTTCCCAAGTACTGGGAAGAAGGAAGAAAGGAATAGGTTGTGAAATCCTTGAAGAAAAGGCAGCTTCTAATGACAATAGAGTCTTCTCCTCACTCCAGAACTGGCTAGCATGAGGAGTCACCGAGGAGAGGGCAGCTCCTGCCAAGGGTGCACGGCAAAGCTGTCAAACAGCTGCACGTCCCAAAGCCCAGTGGGTTCCTGTGCAAATCCTGCTTATGGCAAAAAAAATGGTCTCTGAACCTAAAAAAAAATATTATCAATACTTCAGAAGTCACAATACTGGAATTTACTTTCAAAAGACTTCAGCCGAAAAACTCTTCTTTAACACTTTTCAAAATTTTACGCTTCTCTTTGTCATTCTCAGTCTCTCAAGGCAAAATGTCCTTTTCCCTTAAGAGGAGCACAAATGCCATTGTCAAATGGTAAACTAACTGAGCTTCATTTGTACTCTTGCGTTCAGATGGAGAAAAGACTTAAGGAGTTGAGCTCCGAAGCAGCGTCTTTTTTTCCCACCTAGATCCACTAATCCTCCTCCTCAACTTTAACATATAAATACATAATGTGTCTACATACATACGTAGCACATACACTGTCATAGGTCTAAGGGACTTAAAAGGAAGGGTTAGAATATCTGTTTGATTTACTTATTTTTTCCCTTCTATATATGTACTGAGTTACTCAAGTTTTTTCTCACTGTCAAGATTGACATCTTTTTTGAGCTTACTTACCTTTGCTTTCTTTTTATTTGCAATTGGCACCAACATAGTCTGCAGAATTAATTTGTCTTAGCAATGTAATTACATGGCATGTACTTAAAATGAAATTAGGTACTCTTAAAATTGATGGTGGAGTCTCTGGCCATTCCTGTTTAATACTGGTACCAGTGGAGTCAAAAGACCTTTAATGAAAGCAAATAGGTCCCGTTATGTTCTGTTACAGATTTAAATCAAGTAGCTCCTTTGAAGTGAAGGATTTATATCAGCATAAAATCAATATAAGAATCAAAATCCAAATATAAAATGTAAACGGTGTCCAAAATTGACACGAGTTATTTAACTCCATTGATTTCTCGGTAGACAATCTGTGAGGTGTGGATGGGAAACATTTTTCCTACAGACATAGTCTTGAAAAGCTGCCTGCTGGTCTTGGCTTTCTGTTTTTCTTTTCATATTGGCAGCAGATAAAACATGTCTAATGTTCAGCTCAGCATTGTGAACTACAGCCAAACTAGCACATATCAGACCATTAGCGCACCTCATTACCCAATTAAAAGCTTTAGTCAAGAGAGAAACTCAGCATTCAGATTTCTTACCTGCTTGTCAGGTAAACCAGCCAACTGAAGTGAAATGATATCACTCAAGCTCCTGTGCTGCACCTGTTTCAAAGCTTCCTCCAACACCTCAGCCATTGCAGCTGTTTTGTGCTGTATTATGGGCACATTTTTGACTGGCTTAAAAAGGTATTGGATTAGACTTTTCAACAAACTCATTTTACTCTGTCATACTCTGTACACCAGACAGGCAACATCTTTTCAAAGTGCTTAAGCCAGGTGTGCTATGACTTTCTCCATGGTAATGATGCACTGCAGAAGAGGGGCTCTGACATATTATGAACCTATGTGATGTGTGACAGGTCTGAGTGAATTGGATCCATCTTTAGTCACCCAAGAATTACTTTTAAGGCTTTTACTAGTTAGGAAAGAATAACAAACATTTCAGGCTTTATTTGGTTGCCCATGCATAGTGCACAGATCACTAGATCACTAATACAACTCTGGATGTCTTAGGCTAACCTACTTGGATAGCCAGAAGTATATAATAACTTTTGGGTTTGGGTTTGTCCCATCAATTGGGACATACAGATGTCTCTGATACAACAAGCTATCTACCTCAAAAGGTACTAAATCCTTATTTTTACATGACTGGATCAGGCCTGCCCACTAGGAAATTCATGCCATGTCTTTCTTTACCTGTAATAGAGTAAGTAAATCATCCTTCTGATGTGACCATGTTTTGTTATTGACTGCAGCTGCTTTTCTTTTTCTAGGTGACATTCAGACAGCTTAGAAAGATAAGGTGATTCTTCTCAATGTTTCTACGATGAGGTTTGTGAAAACTTGTCTTTTTCTAAATATTTATAAGTCATCTTGCTTTTAGATCATGCACTTGGAACTTGGGAGAAAAGATCATAAGCTCTTAAACCAGTGGGAACATGACTCTAGGATGCAGAGGGAATCCCAATGCAGTCCATCTTCCTTATCCTTTTTCAGTTTCTCTACTAAGATTTCCTCTCCTTGTAAAATGAGGAACCAACACCTCCCTTTAAGACTTATGAACAGAAAAATATATGTAGGAGCTAAGTATTAGTACCAGTACAGACTTGCTCTGATTTGTAGTGAGTAGAATTACTTCTACAAGTACTAACTCATTAAACCACACTAAAACAATATGCAATCATCTATCTCTGTACAAAGAAATTGATCCGGACTAAATATTTTGGCACAATTCCTTGGGCAAGCACTGCCCCCTGTATTCTAGCCTCTTATTCTAGAATAGGGTGATTTTGTTCACCAGGCACTCTTGACAGGTTTAAATCAAAGGGAAGTGGGGAGGAGCAAAGGGACTCCTGCATTAGCATTGGCTAGTTAAGTGCATACTCTTGAGACATGTAGCATGGATACAGGCAAATATCTATATAGTTCCTTCCATCTGTCATTCAGATGAAGGCTGCAATTGCCTCCAAGGGTAGAAAATTACAGGGTGCGATCCTCAAAACATTGGTTCTGAACATTTCTCTGTGAGACAAGTTCTCATAGAGAAACAAACAAGTTATGAATCTAATGGAAACTTTTCCATTAAAAAAAAATAAAGAAAAAGATTTATTCTCAAACAAGAGGTAATTCTAAAGTAAAAGTGTAGAGGAACCCTGACTAACACCATCTTCTGGTAA
The DNA here is from genome assembly GCA_002844005.1 of Limosa lapponica baueri. Lineage (NCBI taxonomy): Eukaryota > Metazoa > Chordata > Aves > Charadriiformes > Scolopacidae > Limosa > Limosa lapponica. The sequence continues at coordinate 2,190,961 of KZ505647.1, read as the reverse complement.
TGACTTTTCCCAGGGAAAAGAAATGACACAATTTCTAATTGTTATGAGAGGAACACATAAGCTCCGGTACTTCCTAGCAGCTAGGTCTGCTGAGCTCTATGTCTGTTACATGTTTCTGGCTGCCCTGAGGAATAACACTGAGCATGAATTTAGGAAGAGTGAAAATATGAAAAATGTATAAACCCATGCTTTAAAAAAGAAGTTAATCTCTGCTAGAAGGATGGTTCATATGCAGACAAAATATGAGAATATGAGGAACTTCTTACAGTATTAACTCCCATTTCCTTCTATCGTAGGTAATCAGCTCATAAAACCTGATACATAAATCCATCAGTCACTGTCTTAAATGTAAGCAGGAAATACCTACCTAAGCATTAACATGCTAAAGCTTCTACAGGACCGGTGGTATATATTTGCTTTATGAATAAACTTTCTATATGACATTTGCAAAAGGATAGGGGAAAAAAATCAGTGTTCAAGTACTTTAATAACAAGCGTCATTTTTTTATCAGTCATGGGGCTATAGACACTGTTATGAAAGTATAGCATTAAAATAGAGCTATCCATAATTCGGCTGTGACAGAAACTCAGTGCTGCAAGAAAGAGGTATCCACAGAATATTATGTTTTTATAAACTGTATAAGCAACTCAGGTTGAAGGAAGCTTTTGCTTCATTACCTCAGCAGTTGTGATCTGACCTTTTGGCTGCAGTTGGTTAAAAATCCATTGTTCTCCCTCACATATCAGGAATTAACATTTTTCTAAACTCCCTGAACTGAAGCTATGTGAATGCTTAGTAGTTTGCAAATAGTTTTTCAATGTCCCATTTCTATCATGGTATTATAGAACAAAACTAATTGCTGTCTAGTGGATGCAATTCTATTCACAGCAAGATAAATTGGATTTCTAAACTGTGATTTCCATTGTGTTACCTCCATGTATCATGAGAGTTACCCTGATGTGCACAGCAGCGGGCCTACTTACTTATACACTGAACTACAGCTTTATGCAGAATGAATCATCTTGTTTTGCTCTCGAAAAAACAGAGGGAATTCCAAAATATAACTGTAGACTGCCATCTGTTGGAAGGGTTTAATGAGCAAAATCAACTCTAATCGGGCCCTACCTGGAGGAGCAGAAAGCATAACTTCTGCTCATGGACTTAATGACCATTCCAGATAATCCAATTCGATGTTGGATCTGTATTTTGGCTACCAGGACCAATAAACTACCAGAGTTCTTTCACTTTGGTTCTCTGTATGGAAAAGCAATGTTTTTTTTTTTTAATTTAGAGTTGTATTTCCTAACACTTAAAATATATGTAAAGCAAATTTTCAATTGTGCTATTTCATAAACTTATACTGTAATTGAAATAAGGAAGAGGAAGAAAGAAGGCCCCACTGGTATAAGAAGGCACGGGGGCAAATGAAATCTTATGACTTTGCAGCCCCAAAGGGTTGTAATCAGTGGTACATAGTCAAGCTGGAGGACACACAGCAATGGTGCACTCCAGGGGTACCAATGACAGCAATATCAGGGACAAAACTCTTTAACTGCATCATTAACAACCTGGAAGATGGGACCAAGTAAATTCTCAGTGAGATTGGAGGTGATGTTACACTGGGAGAAAGGACTGATACACCGGAGGGTCATGCTGCCACTCAGAAGGACCTTGACAGGCTGGAGGAACCCCATCAAGTACAAAAAAGGGAAATGCTGACTCCTGCACCTGAGTAGGAATAGCCTCAGGTACCAGTACAGGCTGGGTCCCACCAGCTAGAAAACTGTTTGGCAGAAAAAAGCCCTGGCGATGCTGGTAGACACCAAGTTGTATGTGAGCCAGCAGAGTACCCTTGCAGCAAACAAGGACAACAGCCTCCTCACGTCTGTTAGAAAGAGCACTGCCAGCAGGTCGAGGGATGTGATTCTTCACCTCTACTCAGCATTGGTGAGTCACACCTGGAATGCTGTGTCCAGTTCTGGGCTCACAGTAAGGAGAGACAGGGACAGGATTGGAGCATTTGTCAAATGAGAAAAGGCCAAGAAAGGTGGGACTGTTCAGCCTGGAGAAGAGACGGCTCCAGTGGGATCTTACCAATGTGTATAAATCCCTGGCGGGGTGCAGTAAAGAAGGTGGAGTCAAACTCTTTTCAGTGGTGCCCATGGACAGTACAAGAGGCAATACGGACAAATTGAAAAACATGAAATTCAATCTGAACACAAGAAAACATTTTTTTTTTTTACTGTGAGGTAGGTCAAATGCTGGAACAGGCTGCCCAGAGAGGCTGAGAAGTCTCCACCTGTGGATGTATTCAAAACCTCACCTGACACATCCCTGAGCAGCCTGCTCTTAGCTGCCCCAGCTCTGAGAGTGTTGGACTAGGGACATGCAGAGGTCTCTTCCAACCTCATCAGTTCTACCATTCTGTAGAATGTCTATACTGAAAATCTCAATGGTTACAGCCATTCCTTAGAAGCAAGTGTTATTTTGAAAGATTAAGGTCACAATTCCGCAATTCCACGAACAGGTGATTAGTTCCACACTGAACTAAAAAACACAGCAGCTGATTATGTGTAATAAGAGACATCTCAGAGATTTTAATTCAGTTCTATGGTCTAAAAAATTTATGGTCAAACTAAGGTACCAATCGACTGTGAGATTCTATTTCAATTTAAAGCAAAATACTGTCATGTATAATGCAGAAATGTTATTTTTGAGCCCTTGTATTAAGAAAGAAATTGCTAGAGGATCAGATGGCTCAAAGGATTATCAGCAAGGATAATCAGTGTCCTGGATGACACTGAACAAACTTCCTTATAATTTCATATCTAGGTGTTAAAGTAGAAAATGGCTTGAAACTCTCACTCTGTGTGGACACTGACCAATGCCTTAAAACCACTCTAGTGTAGAGACTGTGAATATCAGAGCTTGTTCAACATGAGCTATGTAGGCAGAATGGATTTTTCATGCATCTAGTGGGAGATATATCATAATTTATTTTTCTTTAACACTAGCGTCAACAACTTTTAATTTTGTGACAGTGAGAAGCCAGTTCAAGAGGAAGAGCCATCAGGGAGATGTGGGAAGCTCTGAGGAATCAACAGTTTCAAGGAGAAGTGATAAGGGGCTGGGAGCAGTAAGACAGACCAGAATAAGTAAGCATTTACAAGTTTTCAGAAGGGCAGTGGCTGGGAGTTTCTTTCCTTCTCCTGGTGCTAGCACAAGCCTTAAAGACCATGAATAGACAAATATCTAGGACACAAGTAGATAAGTTTCATCCTCTTGGGATCCCCTCTGGCTTCCTTTTCCCCCCTTTCTCTTTCATCTCCACAACACAGGATTTAATTTTCCAACCAAGCATCCCTCAGGGACTCACCAAGCCAGCTGAGCTGCCAGTAGCTCCTGGGAAGCTCAGCCTGCTCCAGCTGCAGCAGTGTCCTCCACTTTGTCGGCCCTGAGAGCAATCAGGGGAAGTGAGGGAACAGAAAGGAGTTAGGCAGCTTTCAAACCCTCGTCAGCTCCAGCATATCTAGAGAGGACTTTCTCTCCTCCAGGAGAAAGAGGAGGAGAAATCAGTCATAAAGTGAAAGAGGTCTGAAAGGATCTCTGGAGATCAGATGCAAGCAGTAGTTCATGGCCACCCTATGCAGACAGATACTGTCAGAAACTACTCACTTTCCCCATGCTTAAAACCATCTCTTTTACATGTTTTTCTTATCGAATATATAATATTTGCATTTTTTTATGAAAGGGAAGTAGAGTTGGGGCATTTGATGGCAAATGTTCTTCCAGCACCTGAAGCTTATGAACAGTTAGAGAAAACGGACAGCTATGCAAACAGTCCACTGCTGCTTTTTTGCAGTATTCAAACACTTCAGGAAGATATTTCTTTATCTAAAAACGTAGTTTGTGAAAAGTGTATGACATAGGTGCACATTTATTTAGGAGACACAAAAATGTAAATAAATTATTGAATGAAATTAAGTGGAATCCTCTCTATAACAGACTGAACACTGCAGTCAATATCTTACAAAATTGTCTATGTCATATGTGGCCTAAGAATGTTTCTAGAGTTTACAACAGAGATTTTCCACCAACATTCATTTGATGTGGCTTAAAAGACTTTAATGATACTGAAACTCTGCTTACTTAACTGCCGCAGCATTTGCAACTGGAAATCTTAGAGCCCCTATCATTACCACGTTTCTTCATGGTTTTTCTCCCTGCTCTATGTAGCATTTTCTTCTTCTTTTACAGCCTGTCTTCATAAAGTGCCACCTTGTTTTCGACAGCCTGTCACTTTCTGCCCGTACCTCAAATAATTTTGCCTCCTGTAAACCTATTGAGGAATAAAATATTGTCAGATATTACCCAAAGACAAAAGATTTAGGAAGATAAGTATTCACTAAAAATGAAATAATACTTCTTATTTTTGTGATCAAGCCTGAGATTTTTATCCATTATTTCTGTTTCGATAAGAAAACAATAATCATTTTTATGATGCTTATTATCATTCATGGGTTAAAATAAAAAAGCTGTCAAGGCTTCCTGCAAACATCAGGGACTAATTCCGTTATGAATTTAAAACCAGATCCACGAAACAACTTTTGTCCAGAAAGCAGGAATGAACTGATCAAGCAGAAACACTGAAATCCAAACAACTCTCCTACTGCTGTTCTTGCATCCTTAGTCCACAGGCACTCAAAACACTGAGATGCTCCTGGGCATTTTGGCCGGTGCTTTTTATATTAACAGTTCTTTATCTAAAAAATCACCATCAAAGGATCCAGAAGCAAGGATGCCCTTTTTTTTCTGTATCTCCTCAAGGCTTTAGTATGTAGAAAGAGGCTGTTTGGGTTTGTTGCAAAAAAACAAGTGGCAATGCATGTTATACAATGATTGTTTCCTGTATAAGGGACGCAGTCTTGAAAGCAGGAGCAGGACCAGCTCCTCACTACTAGACTGCAGTGCCACTCCTTTTTGCTCTGCTTCCCTGTCTCTGTGGATCTTGAGTTAAATCCTGCACAGCAGTACATAGCACTCTTCCTTGTAGATAGAGCTTTATGTACACAGACTCTTCCAAGATGTGAAGAGGCAAGTTCTGAATCCCTTCGTGACACGAAAAAGTGAGAATATAAGATTTTTTACTCTGTGCAAAAGAAGTCCTTTAACTTCTTCTGCTCTAGCTTGGCCTCTTAAAAATAGTAACACAGAAAATAACTTCATTCAGAGAGAAAAACCTTTTCTAAAGGCTGACGATTTGGCCACCCACTCACACTTCAGAAAAAGTTCCTATGGAACAGATATAAGGTTTATAATAGTGTCAGGTGGAATTTGACTTGGTCTTGCCCTTAAAAATAACTTCTTTTCTTTGTACAGATCAAATGCTTCACCTGTGATAAGGCCTGATACAGGACTCACTGAGTTCAATAATTGCATAACTTAGTTCAGTCAAAATAAACTTGGTTCACCTACAGTGAAATAAAATATAAAATCATAGGAGAAGTAGATCTTCTAAATTACCTCCTGCATCATTATCTGTCGTATCTTACATTACTACTTGCTTACTTGTGCCGGTTCTGTGGTGAACTTCCTTTCTACTCTAGCCTGCTCTTACCCAAATTGTTCATAGCTCATTGAGATTGCTGCAATTAAATTTGGCCTTAATAACTCACAACAGAAAGGGTACAAGCTTCCACAGGGTTCATCCAGAATGTCGCCTAAATTTCCCTGATTCATATGGGGAAAACACACACTTCCCTGATGTTCCTCACCATCATTTAGACACACGTTAATGTCATCTGTGTCAGATCAATTGTGTGCTTCAACTCTTTTCAGACAAGTATGTCTTCAAAAGTGATACCAGAGGAATTATAAATGCAATTAGCTTTAATCCTGAACCTGAGTTTAAAATTAAATTCAGTCTGAGGAAGAATTCTTGTTGAAATCAGGAATTATTATGTGAAAGACTGTTTCTGCTTGACAAAAAGAATTTCAACAAGTGTGATTTCACAGGATGTTCTCATTAATCACTTCATTAATCTACCTTAGATTTTTGCACTCAACTATTTTGTTAGGCATATGATTGTCATCTTCTAAGGAGCTGTGACTGTGGTAGTTACAGGAGAGCTAGCTAATACTCTTGTATTTTATTGTTCTTTAAACATATATAACTCTCTGTCAAACCAAGAATTAATAAGCTATGATTTACATAAGTCACATAAAAGGCCAAATCTTGCTCCCAAATTCACATGGAGAAATGCCACTGAAGTAAAAGCAAGCTGCATATGTGATTAATGAAATTCTGCTTTCAGTTATAGCTGATTTTTTTCATCTTTAATATCCCTGAAAGGCTACAGAAAGGTCTGGAAACTCAGATATTTACCTTGTCCACAGAACAAGGCAAACAGGGATGACAACGCCTCCTAACTGAATGACAACATACGTAGACTGCTGTGAAGGTTGTGAGCTTGGTCTGTTTTAAACACAGAGTGAGGACCAGTAGATTAGATTAGAATCCTTGGAGACTCTGCTGAAAAACCTTAATTTTTCTGAAGATAAGGCTATAGGTTTGAGCACCTTCAGTGACAACAGTTATTACATGACAGAGGTGATCTACCACAAAGACATGGGTTCCAGAACACTTAAGGCAAGTCTAATACAGCACATCAAAAGCCACCAAACCTAGCAGAGAATTAGTCCACTAGGAATGTACTTCCATTTGGAGACATGGTTTATGAACTGGTCTTCCACAGTATAGTGTGACAGGAAGCGTGGGAATGGCTCAAAGCTGCATCAGGGGAGGTTCAGACTAAATATTAGCAAACGTTTCTCTACCAAAAGGGTGGTCAAAGACTCTAACAGGCTTCCTAGAGAAGCAGTTGATTCCCCAAGCCTGTCAGTGTTTAAGAAGCATTTGGAAAATGACCTTAATAACATGCTTTAACTTTTGGTCAGCCATAAAGTGGTCAGGCAGTTGGACTAGGTGATCATCATAGATCCCTTCCAACTGAACTATTCTGTGCTATTCTATGCTATTCTATTCTATAGATCCTGTAGTTTTAGGGTCTGTTTTCCAGACTTTTTGATCCAGAAAGCTTTTAACTTCATTTTCCCTTTTCAATCTGTCCCCCAATGGAGACTTGTCTCCCATAAAACTCTTGCCTCTTTGTCTCCATCACTCCAGACCACTGCTATTGTCACCATAATTCTCCTTTCCTCTGGGTCCTAATAAAACACTCAGCTCGGAGCAACTCACAGCAGGATAAGAGAGATCAAAACACACTGATTCATAAGATTCAGGGTAGTTTTAACTGGAAAGTGTGAATGATTTCTGGACTGGGATTGAGGCATACATGGATAGCTGTGAGACAGAGACAGTGAAAGATGCTAGGGGTGAAGAGGGGTAATAATGAAAGTGAGAAAGCTGATGCGTGAGTGCAAGATTGCCTGATGGAAGGGTAGTGGGAGAATGTGGAAAACTCCTTTGTCTGGCCACTGCTCTCCTTGCAGTCATATGTGAGTGTGACAAGAGAAAAATTATATATATTCACCCAAACAAGGAAAGGACACAGAATCAAAAAAATAAATTATACATCTTCTTTTGTGAGTCAGATTTTGAAAGAAAGCATAGGCCTTTCTGATTAGATTTTTATACAAAGGTCTTTGATTTGATTTCTAGTCAGAATGGATTAGATATGTATAAAAATTCTTCTTTTAATGCTTTTTGATTTAGATATTCTTTTCTGTGTTGCTTTGACCATATCAGACTTCATAATTTTGATTAATTTTTGCCAGAACACCCTTGTTACAAGCTTTTAATTACAGTAATGGCTGAAGTTTCCACAGGAAACTCCTATTTTCAGTATATTAAAAATTTCCAGAACAAATAGACTTTTCAGGGCTGGATATTTCTTTAAGTTTCAATAAAATAAATTTAGTTAGGGTGTTCCAAAACCACATAGATAAGAAAATAAGTCCACTAAATTATTTTAGGTTTTTTTAATAAATTTTGTTTTGACATAAGATGTGCACCATCCTCCCCATAGGAAATGCAATACAAATACAACATATGGCCCCATTATTCCTCCTTCCTGCTAAAAAAAATGCTAAAACAAATCAAAGAAAAATCTTACACTACTTCTTTTAAAAGGCTGTGAAAGGGAAAAAGTAAGGAGTTTGCAGACTTCAACAGCCTAAACCTATTTTACATTTCCCATTTATTTTACCATTAGGATCTTTTATTAGTGTCCTAGTCCAATTCACCCTAAAAGGAATGGAAGATTTTAGTTTAGTTTCAGCAGGTGCTACATGAAGGTTTCTGTGATCACACAAAAGCTCTGTAATTCTTCTTCAAAGTGCCTCTGTTTCTTACAAGGGTCTTCTACAAATTTAGCAAAGCAGTGCCTGAAGTCATCAACCAGAACACCATTCCTGGGTTTCAGAAGAAAACAAATATATATATTTTTATATATATGTATATGTATTTAATAAGGACAGCTTAAGGAACTTGTGACTTTACTTGGAGCTCCTTATACAACACTCTGCATTCTCAGAAGAGATTTTTTTCAGGTCAACCTAAATTTGTTCCTTAAGAGAGTAGAAGGTCTCCACAGTTTAGTTTTGGTCACATCCAGAAAATGACCCACTTGCTCTTCTCTTATTGTTAAAAAGCAGGGGCTTCCCCTAACAAGTCATCTGTGCTGGTCTAATCAAAGTGCAAGCTTCTCCAGACTCTGAAACAAAAACTGTGCTCTTGTGAACTTCCGATGGAAGTTATATGTCCTCCATTCCAGATAAGGGCTATTCTTTTGACCCCTTTTCTGATGACTTCACACAAATGTGCACACACATTCCTTTCAATTTATACTTCAGTCATACTGATCTTAATATCTTTGTTAAAAGTCTTTATGAGAATATAAACCAGATTTTTTTTTAAGCATTTTAAGTATGTCAAGCAAAACAAAATTCAAAGGAGTACTTAGCCTGGAATATTTTTTAAACTAAATGTAAACCTAAATCTAAATGTCTTTTACAGGAAATAGAAAACCTTTGGATAATGAAAATAATATGATAGTAAAATACTGTATATATGCATGCCTATATATATACATAAAATTCAAAGTACTATCCCTACAGTTCATTACACTGCTTCCAGGATTGAGGCCAATCAACGACAGACAAAGTCACACTGCAGAGATGATCTGTATCATGGGGTCTGGCATCCCTGGCAGTTCCAAAAGAGTGTGTGGGTAAGTTCACGCAGGGGGAGTTCGCGTAGAGAGAAGCTCGTTTTGGGGAGATAGTGAGATACTTTTATGTCTTTAATGTGCATATATAAGTAGGGATAGGACACCTGTTCCTGGAACAGCTGTTGCTGACTTCTGATTTCTTAGGAGGTCAGTTTGTAGATTATAACAGTTTCTTTATTCTGCAGGTTATGGCAGTTTCTTTGTTTTGTGCTTATCAAGGATACTCCAAGGTCCCAGCTGCACTTATTGAGGTCAGCCCAGGCTCCCACCTGTTCTTGTCAAGAATGCTCTGGCTTCTCAGGCCAGGTTCCTAGGCTAGCAGTTCCCAGGTCGGCAGAAATTGTCTCTATCAGTATTTTAGCAGACATCTTTTGTCAGTATTTTTCCCTGTTATAAGTAGGTCACCCTTATGGCTTCTCTGACAGAGTATTTCTTCTCACTGATGTTATACTGGTAACCCACAATGAGGGAAATACTGGAAACTGAATACTTTGATTTCGTTTTCATCTTATCATATCATAGAATCGTAGAAGAGTTTGTGTTGGAAGGGACCTTAAAGACCATTTAATTCCAACCCCCCTGTCATGAGCAGGGACACCTCCCACTAGACCAAAGTCCAAGCCAGCCAGGCCTTGAACACTTCCAGGGATGGGGCATCCACAGCTTCCCTGGGCAACCTGTTCCAGTGCCTCACCACCCTCACAGTAAAGAATTTCTTCTTAATATCTAATCCAAATCTACCCTCTTTCAGTTTAAAACTGTTGGCCTTTGTCCTATCGCTACATTCCCTGATAAAGACTTCCTCCCCATCTTTCCTGTAGTCTTCCTTTAAGTACAGGAAGGCTGCTATAAGGTCCTTCATAAATATATACATATATCTATGTATATATATGTATAGTTATATATATGTATATCCTTCATGGTCCATTAAGTCTCTAATATTTCCATATTTCCATTAAGTCTCTAATTTGCAATGACAGAATCTTCAGAGGGCTCATACTGAAAAAATTAAAGTATAGAAATTTACTCTTGTAAATTTATCAACAGGCAAACCATTCACAATGCAGCATAGCTGCCTTTAGCTATGTGATATGAGCACTTTTCCATTAAATACTTATACAGCTTTAAGGTCCACCTTACATTCAGTATTTATAGAGAAACTGGGCTGAAAAGCTAGTGTTGCAGTAAATGTACAATAATGTATCACACAAAATCTCTTCAAATAGTTGTATCACTGGATAGAGTTAGCGGTCCCTACTGAGAGTCAATAGCACACTAATCTTCCCAGAATTTGTTTTATCACTTATTTTTATTTTAATAGAAGTCTGAGGCTGAAATAGGGATTTGTCTCCAGTGGGTCAGACACTGCAGAAACGTACACAAAACCACAATGCCTGTAATCAAAAGCTTACATCTTCAAAAAACCCCAAACACCACCAACTCAAAAAAAACCAAACACAAAGGTTTCAGGAAGCTGTATAACATACAAGCAAAGTTAGCATGATAATGGCTTTTACGTGCTGTGTTACTTTAATTTTCTAATGTTTGGGGTGGGATAGTAATCCCTTACCTGTGTTTTGAAGCACTTTGCTTCAAAAGAAATTCTGTAGTTCCTTGGTTCCTTTTTGGACCAATGGCTGTTCAACATCAGGAAAAGACCACATTTAGTTCATTTCAGTCCTAGTAGAAAGGTTCAGGTTTTCCTAAGCTATGACATTTGCTTTGTGTAAGGAGACACAGAAGGTGGTTGCAATAAAATAATGCAATAGATATAAAAGTATGATAATAAGAATCTAGGTGGAAGTGACAGACAAAGAAGGTGAAAAGATAAAAGCTTTTATCTTACATGTTTTTATGAAAAAGGAACCTTAGTTTAAATGAGTTTAAAACCAGCAAACAAAAAAGGAACAAAACTTTATCACATTGTAATGAGAAGGGAAAATGAAAAATTTATTATTTGGCTGAATTGAAACTGGAATGAATAATCAAATTGTGTTATCTATTTTCCGATTTATAAATATCTCTCATTTAGCAAATTAGCTTCAAATTAACTGAATAGTTTATATGCAATTAACATAAAGCACTATAGTTATACAGCTAAATGTATCCTTAAAATAATGGATAGATTTTAAATTAGAGCCTGAGCCAACACAAATTTCAACAGATGGAGTATCCTATTGTTAATCATCAAAGCACTTAACAAGGAGAATGAAATCAATGTCTGAGCACTTATCTTGTAGAAATTTATATACTTTTTACACTTTCTGTGATGTACCCAAATGACACAATCCAAGACTATGACTTCATTTTTTCAGTAAATTGGAGATGAGTAAATGCAAAAAAATAATCCCACCAATAATTGTTTAACTGGTAGGATCTAATATTACAAAGAGCACAGAGCTGAAGTACAGAAGACACAGAATACAAGGAAACATCAGATATATTTTTCTGACTGTACCAAAAAGTAAAGTCTGGACCTTGTAGTCATAATAGCATACCACAGTCTGCATGAAAACACACAGAGAATTCCACAGAAGTTGCATAGAAACATGATAAAAGTGATAATTCTTTATCAAAATGGTAGTAGAACTCTTTTAAGTTCACAAAAGAAAGCAGATCAACACAGTGGAACAAAACACGTCATGGCCCAGGGCTAAATGACAACCTTTCTGACAGCTGGGTGTGTGAGCGGAAAAAGTTTTTCCAAGGTCATGAAGGCACACGTGCCTAATGGAAGCTAATAACCAGCCACTGCTGGGAACTGGCTGGAAACTGGAAAACCTCCTTGACTAGAAATTCCAATTACTTTTTTAGTACTTGTCCGGAAATCTTTTTTTTTCTCTTTCCTCTATGGTACCGGGATTTTGAATTGGAAAAAAAAAAAAGAAAGGGTTTACTTAAGATTTTCCTCATTGTTCAAAAGCCGTAGCTGACCACAAATGTTCAAGGTTAGGAATAGTGCTTTTCTAGAACTAGAAGCAAACTGGAAGACCCTGTCTTTGGGTGCTTTATTGCAAAACACCCTGGGATCAGTCAGCCCCAAGAGCCAGTTTCCAGGGAGCACAGCAGCTAGGGATTTGAGAACAAATATCCGACTGAGTAACACTTTCTGGGGAAAAATGGAATCTTTCAGTTTATTTTTTCCAATGGGCACAAAATGAAATTTCCAATGTGAAGTTACTCTTACTCAAAGCTGTCATGATCTCTGTTCATGATTTACTTCAAAAGCCTAGTTTCAGCTCCTTCTGCTGAAGCTTCAGGATAACGACAGTGCTCCCTTCCTAAAAAGACACATTTCTCATTAGATAAACTAACCCTTATTGTGTCCTTTATATAGTCTGGGAGAGTTTAAAAATATTGTTCTCACTGTGGTCAAGGTAGATAAGGCCTGCTATGAAAATGCACATCTTAAAATGTCCAATCCAAATTTAGAATACATAACTACCAAATCTTTGCTGAGATCTAGCATAGATTCAGGAATAAATGTGAAAATAAATTCTAGCTGTTGAGTGCATTGCAACAGCATTTAGATGATTTCAGCATTACATGATGCTTCCAAGTACTGAGAGGTTAAAGAAATATTGATTATGTTCTTTAAATCACCTTGACATTCAGTACTCATATACAATATTGAATTTCCTGTATCTTCCAATATTTTCTGTTTTCTTTGCAAAACCCAAACAGTCTACGTCCTGAAATTCACATGACCTTGGGAGGTCTCTAGTGTAACCTCCTGCTCAAAGCAGTCACATCTGAGCTCAGGCTAGGCTGCTCAGGGCTTTTCCAGATGAGTCCTGAAAACCTCCGGGGAAAGAAACTGCATCAAGTCTCTGGGCAGCCTGTCCCCTTCCCTGACTGTCCTTATGGGGATTTCTACCCCCATTCTGACTGTCAAGGCAGAATGTTTCCTGTTTCAATTTATGATCCCTATCTCTCATCCTCCTTTGATGTGAAGACATTGGTGCCATCTTCTCAAAAAACTCCTCTTAGTTGTTGGAAAACTGAAAACATACCTCCCAGCCTTTTCTTCTCTGGTTTTCATGAGTCATTGAACATAAGGTTCAATATCTCTTCTACCAGATGTTTGACATCAACTACCTAATAGAAAAGATGTTTTATTAATTCCATCAGCATCACAATGAAACATCTGTTTTTCATAAATCCTTCAGATATTACTGGATTATTTTTTCCTGTAAAATATTAGGAATAAGAGAAAGCAAGCAAGTACATCTCTAAGCTGGTTTTCATGCCTGAACTCGTAAAATATGATGTGCCAATGAAAGGGAAGGAAATATCTGTGTGTTTGTTTCATTGACGTAAGCGTTGTTTTCTCTCAGTAGACTGTTAAACTATTTTTAGCATGAGAATATATTTGTTTATTTGTCCCTTCTGCTATTTCTTTCCACTAGATGCAGAGTCCAGGGATGAAATCCTGGTCCTTTAGATCCCAGCAGGAATTATGTTATTGACAAAGGGGAATCTCACAACTGACTCCATAGATTTAAAAAAAAAAAAAAATGCTGCATATTTTTGTGGCTCTCATCTCCTTTTACATAGAGAGTGATTTTTTTTCTTTATTCTATTCGAAATGCCTGGAGGAAAGGCTACACTTTAAAACATTTAACTTGAGAAACATACTATGCAAATACAGTTTAGGTTATAGGTGTTATGTATTTGACCAATTGGGGTAAATTGTCATCAGCATTTGCTTGAGCTTCCCTATTTTTTTCCAGACAGGGCATTACCAGGAATTCATTTCTGTATGTCTGAAATAGCTTCAAAAGTTGGTGTGCCAACATCAGTTTTACTGGCAGGAATTCTGGGGAATAGTGCTGTTGAATGACAAAAGAGGCACTAATTTTGAAACTGCACCTGTATATATGTGTTTGTCCAAATTTAATTTTCAGTCACATTGTATCAAAGTACATAAGTTTGGGGAAAGAAAGCCTATATGTGTGTATTAAGTGGAATAGGACTGACCTGAATGCATGATGTTTAATATAATGGAAGATACAATGTATTGCCATATGAGTGAATTTTCTTTCCAGATAATCGAAGTACTACTTACAAGAAAATCACCTCCAACGTCATCTTTTGAAAGCCTTATTTCCTTAGCTAGTTTTATTCTGTTGCTTTTCTTCTTGTTCTTGTTACTTTTTTTATTTTGAGTAAAGCTGGATGTTTATCAAGAATAATTTGTATTTTCTAAGTATCTGTCACATTACAAAGGTGATACTGAATCTTTCTTACCACTTGTGTAATCATTCCTCTTCTCTTTATTGCATTGCTAGCCTATCTGACTTGTTTATAGTTCATTCAACTAATTTATAAAGAAATTGCAAAAGTCATTTGGAAGCCTGCAGACATCCCACATGGTAGAGCTTCAAATGGATGTGGTCTTTTTTCTGTCAAATAAACTCTTGCTATAAATTCACTATTTCTTTTGCAATCCTTGATTTTATTTAGCCCCTCACTTATGAATGAGTCAATGTGGAGATCTTCATCAATCAGCTAGTTATTCCGTCATTGCTGATGTCCTGCTCTTCAAATAAGCATCTTGTTGGGGAGGAAGGGGGGAGTGGAAATAAATAAAAAAAATAAATAAATCTGTAAGTGCATCAGATGATGAGAAAAATACAATAAATGGGTAAAGTTTAAAATGTGATTAAGAAAAGCCCAGACTGTGACAAAAGTAAATTTCATATGTGAGTGATAGTTTCAGTACATGACCTAAAACCAAATGAGACAGGCTTAATATAATGAACATTCAGTACAAATCGTGCCAGAACAAAGCTTATAAATCCCTTGGGGAACTGTATATGATTTCCTTCTGCTTCCTGTTAAGCTTTCCCAATAAACTCCCCACTGTCAATGTTGCCTGTAAATTGAAGACCAACAAAGATGGGCTAAGTCTGAGCAGGGTCCCTAAAGATAAGCTGAAATACCTTGGCAAGTCAGTGGGTCCATGGACAGACAGCTTTGCTGTCTTAGAACTAAACAGATAGCAGGCCATAGCAAAGCAATAATGAGTAACTGCTGCTCTGCTAATTAGAAGCCAAGTTGGAGTTTAATGTTCTAATGAGACTGTAAATAAGTAAAGAGACATGCAGAAAAGTCACCAATAGCTCTTGTGGTGACACTTGTACAGATGGTTTGGGCACTGAGGATGGCATATTTATACATATTTATGTGCATATTATCCTGATATGAAGAATAAAATATTTTCTGCACTTCAGTTTGCCTATGAGATATTATCTTGCCCAGAGGCAAAGAAGGAAATCAGAGAACACTGCTAGAGGAGCAGCTGAACGGTGACCTCTTTGTGGAGCTTCTCAGTAAATGACTCAACACAGGAACCAGGTTATTCCCCATGAAGTTATTGGCCTAATACCCAGCTGTATTAGAGAGTTTTTTAACATGCTGGTTTGGAGAATGTGGGAAGAGAGCATCAAACTCCATCTTAACTGTTTGAACAGACAAACCTCTGGCAGACAGAGAAGGAAAGGCAGCAGCTGCACCTGGCAGGTTTTCTCGCTCAGCCCACGGAACCAATCTTGATCTACACAGGCTGTGGACAGAGGTTATGAAGGAAAGCACATTTTACTATTTTAATTAATTTTTCTAGATGCCATGTTCCACCTGGCTAAGACATCTTACCAGCAAACAGTTTGGGGTACCTTTAATTCCTCATCCTAAGTGATCAGACATCTATTGGGTTAACAGAAGGGAGTGATTCTAGGACAAAGGCTCCTACAAGTGACTGGGACACCAGAGTGGACACCTTCATCATCCTACCAGCACACCACTTGCCAAGCAGATGGTAACTCTGCATTTAAAGAGTTCTGGCCTGAAGGGTAAGAGATACACAAAAACGTGGACGAGTGTGACCTGACAAGTGTTGAGGACACTCATGGAGGTCATATTGCCTCTGAAGTGCTAAGCAAACTGTCCCACATAATGGTCACATCTCCAAAAAACTACTTCTATGTCCCACCTCCTTGAACTTCTGCACTTCCAGTTGATATGCAAGAAGTTGATACATGAGCATTGGCCCACAGACTGATATGTGTCTTACTGAGGGCATAGAATGACTGGTGGGGACCTTCAATCCAGGCAGTAATACCTTTTGATCTTTCTCCTCCTCAAGCTTAAACACCAATCAGCAGAAACTGTAGGATACTGTTAGGTATTCAGGGGCTGTGTTTTTTACAGCAGCAGTTAGAACCAGGAATCATGCAGTGCTGCTCTGTTCCAGAAGGAATTCTGGAAAACACAAAAGCTTATATAGGTAAGAGAAACTTAAGGGAAGATTAGCAGAGGACACCTCATCCATAGGTACAATATATCTTTCTGCAGAGGGCAGCTCTCTTTTCTACACGGTACCACAACCTTTGTGTAGCATTTGTGTTTCTAAAGACCCATCTAATTCCTCATTTCCTCCCATCTGGTAGCAGTCCAATGCAGGACACTGCTCACAGGCTGCTTCATTTCCGTGCCATGCCAGAGTTCCTCCACCCTCAGTCTTTCTATCCAAAGTAAACATTTGAAAACTTCTTAATAATACCTGGAGGAAACGGAAAGGAATTTCCAATCAGGATCTAAGTTATAGTTCTGGCTTCATTACCAACCACTTTAATTAATAATAAAGAAAAATACAAAACATGGAATTTCTGAAGGCAGCATTGAAAGGAGTTAATATGTCTTTCTTAGCCAGTTATCACAGGAATGTATTCGTAGACTCATAGAATCGTAGAATGGTTTGAATTGGAAGAGACCTTAAAGATCATCTAGTTCCAACCCCCCTGCCACGGGCAGGGACACCTTCCACTATGCCAGGTTACTCAAAGCCCCATTCAGCCTGGTCTTTAACACTTCCGGAGACGAGGCATCCACAACTTCTCTGGGCAACCTGTTCCAGTGTCTCATCACCCTCTTTCAGTTTAAAACCACTACCCTTAGTCCTATATCTACACTCCCTGATAAAGAGTCCCTCCCTATCTTTCCTGCAGACCCCCTTTTAAGTACTGGAGTGCTGCTGTATGGTCTCCTCAGAGCCTTCTCTTCTCCAGGCTTAACAACCCTGACTCCCTCAGCCTGTCCTCACAGGAGAGGTGCTCCAGCCCTCTGATCATCTTCATGACCCTCCTCTGGACTTGTTCCAAGAATGACAATTCATGTCATTCTTATGTTGGGGAATCCAGACCTGGACACAGTATTTCAGGTAGGGTCTCATGAGAACAGCATAGAGGGGCAGAATCACCTCCCCATACCTGCTGGCCATGCTTCTTTTGATGCAACCCAGGATGTGGCTGGCTTTCTGGGCTGAAAGCACAGATTGCCATGTCATATTCACTGCCCAGATAACTGGGCAGAAGAAGAAAGCCACAAAAGTCAGACAAAATCTTATTTAAAAAAAAAAAAATTATATTAAATTGTTATGTTAGTGACCTGTCATTCAACAGTTTCCTCAGACTGGTAAGCCTGAGCCAGGGTTTTTTTAAGTGTAACATTTTTGTACAAAAACTTTTTGTCATAACATACCATGCTACCTTTGTCTATGTGTATATGTGTGTCAGAGTCCTTTGAAATGAAGGTTCAGGCTCACAAAACATGGGATTAGGAAATAACATTTGTAGTAAACTCATCATGCAAACTCCTGCCTGATAAAAGAGACACAGGTTTAGGTAAGTCCTCATGGAGGTCTCCTTACAGGATGGACTGATAAAGTCTGTTTTTAGAAGGATGGACACTGACAAATATCTATTATTGACAAAGGTTTCGTGAAGTGTGTGTGTACAAAATAAAAACCAAACCAGTAAGATAAAGACTGCAAATTGCTTTTTACTGTAGCTTTTTCTATCACCTCTTAACAGGTGTTCCTCAGTAGTTGGAGTTTATTTACATCTATTTGAAATGCTTGTTTCAAAAAAAACCTAGTCCTGAGTAAAGGGTTTTGCCTGATTGCTGTTTTCATGTAGCTATCCCCAGACAACAACCTTGCTGTCTTATAATTCCAGTTTTGGATTACTATTCACAGCAACTTGCTAAAAAAGTCAGTTTTCAGTTTATCATTCATTGTTTGAGTCAACTAATGGAATTTAAGCTCATTTTACAGCACATTTTCTTTTGATCTTCAAAACTTACGTTTGCCAGTCACTAGACAATAACCATTATTTAATAACATAATTACTTAGGCTTTGATTTGCAAGATGTATGACTTGAAACCATATGATTTCCAGGATTCCAGTAATTATTTTTAATTCAGGCTATAAAAATTCCATGCCATATTAACCAGCAAGGCTGGGAAAGAAGCCAAAGACATAGTTTAACTTTCTATTATTAAAAAAAAGTCTTATTTTCCACACTCTGGTCAACTCCCACTTTAATAGACAATTTTCTATTCAGATATTTCAGTGTTAAATCTGGGAAGGCTAGTCAGCACAGGATTAAAACAAAATTAATGTCTAGACCAGATCTTTCATGGACCAGACACTCTATGGACACAGCATGAGAAGGTTTAAAAGGCTCCAGCTCCAATGCAGCAACGTGAAGGACTCAGCAAAGCAAGGCATTGTAACCAGTGGATTTGCAAAGGCTACTTTGAAAGAGTTGCCTGAATTCAGCAGTTATCAACAAAACCAAGATTTGTTGCATTTCATGTCCTGCCTTGACGGGTATGTTAGAATACCCTTCTCAGCTAAAGGGAGCTCTCTTAGATTTATTGCACACGCTTACTTCATCAATGCTAATTGCTCTTAAACTTCTTATTGCGCCTCAGCTTTGGTTTTCCCCAGCAGTCACGGAATCACGGAATTGTCAGAGTTGGAAGGGACCTCTAGTGATCATCTAGTCCAACTCCCCTGCTAAAGCAGGATTTCCTAGAGCACATTACTCAGGCGTGTCTTGAAAATCTCCTGAGAAGGGGACTCCACAACCTCCCTGGGCAGCCTGCTCCAGTGCTCAGTCAGATGACAGTATTCATTTTAAACAACCCAAAGAAAGCAACTATTATAAATTTAGAGCAGAAATGTTCAACTTGATCTGTGAGGTTTTCAGCACTCAAAAAATGTAAAGGGAGAGCCCAGTTCCTTGCATAGGAAGAAAGCACTGTTTTTGATACATACTCATTTATCAAATTTGTAAAGATATCATCATAAATACCTTTTTATGTAAACAATTAATTTTTTTGAGGAAAATAATGTGTATTTTCAATAAGCATCATGTACACAGAGATGTATCCTGACCAAAAGCTGGTAAATTCAGCTGATTCATGAGGAACACACACAGATTGAAAGTTGAGCAGAATTCTGCCTATGAATGCATTGTTTCCATCCATGATCATACTATTCAGCTGCAATATTTCTGAGCCCACTACTAAATAGTAAGAGAAAAGTGTTGTTTACTTCCAAAATTTTTAAGCAAGTTGATTTTATGCATTCATTCATTTGTTTATAGGCTGTATTCACTCACACAATCACACCCGTTTACTCACACGGACCAGGCATGTTCTTCCAGGTGGTTTGCCCACAGAGAACAGCAGACAATGGCTGTCAAGACATCACTGTGGCTTTTCTTGATTGGCAATGAGGAACTAGTGTATAGACAGATCTTTAATTTCCTTTAGGAGTTGTTGGCTGTGACAGGTTCCCCTTTACTTAAAAATTTTACTTAGACCATGTTACAGCACATTGTCTGTTTTCCCTTGTTTGGAATACATTTGAATTACTGGCCTTCAGTTAATTTTCATGTTGGGCTAAAGGGAAAAAGAAACAGTAAATGGGACATGCTGCATCTTTGTCACCATTCTTCTGGTGTGAGGGTGCAGGGACTCCTGTTGGCAAGACATCTGTGCTGGGGTTTTATCAGAACGCAAGCTGTGTGACTTTCATCAATCACTTTCCTCTATCTTACTGCTGGGAACGGGGTGCTGGCAACAGTGTCCTGAGGTCAGCGTCCCTCAGTGTCAACACAGGCCGTTCTTTGAACCATTCTACTGCTTTTCTTCTGGTGTTTACACACACTTTCCTAATTCCATTCATACTTCATTCATGTTGATCTCAATATTTTTCTTACAAGTGTCTGGAGCTTTACAAAAGCTGACAAGTATGACTTATAAAATAGGGAGGCTTTCCACGGACTTAAGTCCTTCGAAATGTTGGCCAAAATCTACAACCAGGAGTTAGTTGATGGTTAGAAGAGCATTTCGTGCAGTAAGTCTACCTATTTTATTTTATTTATTTTATATCTTACTGAAGCCTGCTTTTTAGTTCAAATTGAATTTAGCAAGTATCTTTTTTATTTGTTTGATTTTCCATGTTAGTATTTAATTTTTTAACTCATGCTAAGATCTTACCTTTTATAGTCTAAAACACTGATTTATAACTCACTTTTCATCAGCAAAGATATGAGTTTCCAACTCCTTTTTCTTTTCTCTTAATTATTAACAACTTAGGGACAACATCATCAAAATGCATGTTGTATGTTGTGAGGTGTTTTGGATTTGATGATGGTAAAAGGGCACCTTATATTTCTTGTGGAATTTGCATTAAAGCACAGTACTGATACAAGTCTTCCTGATGATAAAAAGCTCCTCTTTAGTGTCAGCAAACTTTTCTGAATCACATAAGCTGGCAATCTAAGACACATTAAATACACTAAAATCTTCCTTCTCTCTGTAACATAAATTTGAAAAATCTCTGTTAGGTAGACTTTGAGCATGTTATTTTTCATTGTATGATTCTGTCTTGATTTCCTCAACTCTAGGAAGTCTAACTGTCTTTAACTTATCCTTTTTAATTTTTGCAAACATGGCAAAAAACTTCATGGCTGTTAAAAAAAAATTAAATTTCTCTCTGCTTTTTCCCAGTGTTCACCTGCACATCATTTTCTTACTGTATTTGCTATCAGAATTGAACAAAAGTGTTTGAATTTATGCATAAAACTTCTCAAAACACATTTTGTGGTAAAGTGTTTTATGTTATTAAGAATTGTAAAATTATTACTGCACATCAGTTTCATTATGTAGCTTTTTTTAAATGGGGCAGAATATTTTAATAATATAAGAAAAGACATATTTTATAACTTACAACTGGAGATACATCTGTAATTTTTTTCCATAAAATATGCATGAATAATTTCAGTTCCATTTAACTAATGTGTTTTGGAAAGTCTTTGCAATAGCAAATGCAACAAATCTCAGGCAAAATTGGAAGTAATGTGTAAGTGTGGTTAAGAGTAACTTTTCATTTTGCAGTTCAAATTTTGGACCAAGTATTTCTTTATGTAGATAACCTCAGTATTATTCTGAAATGTGACAGAGTGTTCATAGGTATAAAATTGCGTATGATGTCAGAAAATAAAAATGTCCAAACATCATAAACTACTCACAATGCATTTGCTAAAGAAAAAAGAACTACATTCGTCTTTGAATTGATTACGAGAGCCTCTGGGAACTGACTGTCAGCAGCTGTATAAATGGATGCAACAGAGTGTTGCTGTCCTCAGCTGAGATCTACTAACAACAGAGTGAAAGATAGCAGAAGTCGCCGAGAAGAACCTGGGTTTAGATGGTACTGCCCAGTGCAGATGAGAGTAGTCTGTGGTCCCTAAGGTCCCAGAACCCACAAGACATCTGGGTCTGCAACAGCACATTGCCCTCTGCCTGTTCCTCACCTTTCCTTTGATGTTATCCAGACACAGATCAGCAGTGCCAGGGACTGGAGGCTTGTCCCCACACTTTCTGAAGTCAGTGGGCACAAGCCTGGTTCCTAAAACTGAACAAAGAACAACCAACATAACTTTGTAAATAATTGATGAGACCCACAAAAACCACCTTAAAGATGCTGTTAGTAATTATCTGCTCAAAACGGGGGAAGTTGTCACATCAGAAACAGATTGCTCATGTTTCAAAACTGCAAACAAAATTCCTGAACCCAGAGTCATCCCATTTAACTCAGGCATATAACTTGATGGAACCATCTCAGGAAACGAGTGTCCCAAATGCTCCCTTATGATCAATATCTAAAGACAATCACCCCCATGGAGCAATTCAACAGACCTAAAATCTTAATCTGCCACTGCCAGGCCTTCTGGAAGAGAAGTGATTTTTACAATAGTCCATAGGAAAAAATAAATCCCAGTTCCTGGCAGAGGGAACAGAACTCCAATTCTGCTTCACCCCTAGTGAATTTGTCAACCACTCATTAAGAAATATTTCATTTATTTCTAGGCCTGTGATTTTTGCACTTGTGACTACTTTGGAAGCTTAGTTTCGAGAGGCAGAATTAAGCCTATTTTTGCTTTGGATCCAGTAGGTTTTTTATTAGGACATAATTCTGGGACTTGATGGAGCAGCTAGTCCTGAAAATCAGCACATTAAGGACAGGAAAATAATGAGTAGTCAGCATGGCTTCACCAAGGGGACGTTATACTTGACCAACTTGATAAACTTCTCAGATGAAACGACTGGTCTAGTAAATGAGGGGAGAGCAGTGGATATTGTCTACCTGGACTTCATTAAAGCCTTTGACACTGTCTTGCATAAGATTCTAATAGAGAAATTATTGATGTACTCGCTGCACGAGCAGTCGGTGAGGTGGATTGAAAACTGGCTGGATGGCCCAGAGGGCAGTAATCAGCAGCACAAAGTCTATTTGGAGGGCAGTCACTAGCAGTGCACCCCAGGAATGAATACTGTTTAACATAATGGGGCAGAGCGTGACCTCAGCAAGTTTGCAGGCAACACTAAAATGGGAGGAGTGGCTGATGTGCCAGAGAGGATCATGCTGCTATCCAGGGGGACCTCAACAGGCTGGAGAAATGGGCTGATGGGAACCTCATGAAGTTTAACCAGGAGAAATGCAAAGTCCTGCACCTGGGGAAAAACAACCCCTTGCACCAGTATATGCTGGGGGTCACCAAGCTGGCAAGCAGTCTGCCCAGAAAAGATGCTGGGGATCTCTGATGGGCACAGCAATGTGCCCTTAACACAAAGAAAGCTAATGGTAACCTCAGCTGTATTGGACAAAGTATTGCCAGCAGGTCGAGGGAGGTGATCCTTCATCTTTATTCAGCACTGGTGAGGCCACACCTGGGGTTCTCTGTCCAGTTTTGGGTTCCTCAGTAAAAGAGACACATGGACATACTGGAGAGTGTTCAATGAAGGGCCACAATCACGGAATCATGGAATTGTTGGAGTTGGAAGGAACCTTCTAGAGATCATCTAGTGCAACTGCCCTGCCAAAGCAGGATTGCCTATAGCACATTACTCAGGACTGCATCCAGGTGGGTCTTGAAGATCTCCAGAGAAGGGGACTCCATGACCTCCCTGGGCAGCCTGTTCCAGGACTCTGTCACCCTCACCATAAAGAAGTTCTTCCTCATATTTGAGTGGAACTTCCTATGTTCCAGCTTGTGCCCATTGCCCCTCGTCCTGTCACTGGGAACCACTGAAAAGGGTCCAGCTCCATCCTCCCTCAAACGGCCCTTTAGATACTTATAAGCATTAATAAGATCTCCCCTCAGCCTTCTGTTCTCCAGGCTAAAGAGTCCCAGCTCTCTCAGCCTTTCCTCATAAGGGAGATGCTCCAATCCCTTAATCATCTTTTTTGCCTTACGTCCTTGCCCCACAAGGATGATTAACATATGAAGAAAGGCTCAGAGAGCTGGAATTGTTCAGCCTTAAGAAGGGAAGGCTAAAGGGGATCTTATTAATGTATATAAATATCTGAATGGACGGTGCAAAGAGGACAGAACCAGGCTCTTTTCAGTGGTGCCTAGTTACAGGACCAGAGGCAATGGGCACAAATGGAAACACAGGAGGTTCCATCTGAACATCAGGAAACACTTTTTTGCTGTGAGGGTGACCGAGCACTGGCACAAGTTGCCCAGAGAGGTTGTGGAGTCTCCATCATTGGAGATATTCAAAAGACATCTGGACATGGTCCTGGGCAACCAACGCTAGGTGGCCCTGCCTGAGCAGGGGGCTTGGACCAGGTGACTTCCAGAGGTCTCTTCCAACCTTAACCACTCTGTGATTCTGTGAGCTTTGGGTGTAGGCTGGTAGTCTTGGGCAAATAATCTAACCCATGAGTTACTGCGTAAAAGGTGACGTAATGACACTGTTACTCTAAATGCCAAAATTTTGACACTTCTCTGGAAACTGGTGCAGTATCCACTGAGACAGTAAAAGCAGTGCTTCAAGCTGGAAGAAGGCACTCACCTTTGAAGAACAAGTCCTGCTCACCATTCACAAGTTAACTGATTGCAAACAGGGTTATTAGGTTTAGGAGATACAACCTAAAGAATAAGCACTTCTTACCCACAAGTATTTGTACATAGGACTTAGACCACACCTGCAATTAGTTAACTTGGCAAGTAATGAAATCCCAAAGGGTGAGATCCTTCAGCTCAGTGCTATGGCCAAATGTCACTCGATTTTCTCAAGAGAAAGCCTGCAAGTTTAAATAAAAGTCTTATGTAAGAGTTGCAAAGTTCATTGGTCTGTGTTTCAGTCAGGAACATTTTTTGCCATCAAGTGCTATGTAACTGCCTCCCAAAATTTGTACATCTGCAAATATTGTCAATATATAAAATTTTTTTCAGTGTTGGAAAAGCTGCCTTGGTATATTCTGTTTTCAGATGTTGCCACAAAAACTGAAAAAACAGTATGAGAATTATAACATTATACTTCACATGATTGGTAGCATTGAAGTGAAAACATAGTTATACAGTCATCTTACTTCATTTTAAAAATCTGAACATTACCATTCATGAAAGGTGGGATTGAAAATACAGCAAACAGAAATCCAGATAGTAGAAGAAATATAACACATGCAATGGCAATGCGCTATTTATTATATGCTAAATTGCCCCATTAACGTGACTTTTTCTGACCTTGGAATATCACACTGAAGACAGAAGAGTAGTTCTGCCTCAATGCTTGTTGATTTTTGCATCTTATGTGGAAAACGACAAGATATCTGGGATATCTGGCCATTATAAGTGTATCTGTTGCCACTCCTTGTCAAGAGCATACATTCAGCATTATCTTCAGATAAATAATGTCTGAAAAAAAGGTCAACTAAATGATATTCAAGCAAGTATAGACTAGAGATTGATCTAACATTCTGTTTCCTAGGATGAGAAAAATATTTGAGGATTAAAGGATTATAAATTATGTGTGCAAGTTGTGTGTCACCTCTGCACGTTACAGGGCTTTTAAGATCCAAAAGCAAAAGTCACCACTACCTGGAATATAGACCTTACATTTGCTTTCTTGTACCAGTGGCAGATCAGGCTAGTACGTATCACAAAGCCTGTTAGTTCCCCAGAAAAAAAAAAACCACTAAAACTTTTTTTTTTTTAATACCTGTACTATAATTGATGGTTGAGCTCCATCCCATCTAATTTCTAATCAAAACAGTATTATCCACCTTAGTATTTCCACTTTAGCTATTTATGCCAGTATTAATAAATTAGGTGACTAAGAATTAGGTCAACAAACTTAAGAATTTTGGTGCTCTGATCATAGAGCATTAGGCTGATTTCTTGAGGAGCATTAGGCTGATTTCCCCATATTACTCCCCTCCAAAGGCAAAATTAACATCAAGAAGTTAGATATAGTGTATGACAACAACTGGGATAGAGCCAAGGCAAATGTTCTAGGCATATTGCCTGGATATATTCAGATTTCAAGGAGGTGATGTCAACTTCACTGAGCATTTAGTCAGATGCTTAGAATATGTTAACAATTTACTCAGACCGGAGTCCTGTATAGCAGACACAGAAATAGTATCCTTTTTTTTTTCCTATTAAAACTATCAACAAAAACTTCTGTTTCATATCAAAATTAGAAAATTCAAAATCACTTGCTCATAATCTTGCAGCATTAGTATTACAAGTTAAAACCTCAGTACAGCTTTCCATTCAATATTATAAAGACCTTATGTGTATATGTATATGTATATTTAACTATCTGTGTGTGGGAGGGAGAGAGACTGTGTGTGCACGCACGCATGTGCCTGCATATAACATAAAAGGTACATATAATATAGTAAAGGATAATTTTAAAAATTGGGATATTGTGCTACTGATTTGAAAGTCTGAAATAAAGTCTTGCAAATAAATATCTCTTTGATACCAGAGGAGTGCTAGTATTTTCTTCTGGACCAAAAAGTCACACAAGGCAATGCCAGTAACAGACATTTCATTTAAATGTGTATTACATTCCCTCTCTCTTCCAAGAGAATTATCTATTTTTTTTTTTTTTTCACTAGGGAAAATATTTGAAGGTAGTGATAGGAACGCAGTTTGAAAATGATATTTTAGAAGAGGTTTTCACAGTGAGAGTGAAAGACATTAAAGACATTAATTATCCTCAGATTAAGACATGGATTTATAGAGGATATAAAAATCAATTTGGTGAGAAAATGTGAAGTAAGTGTGACTGTTGGATATGTATCTTAAACTAATTTTTTTGGTTATCTTATGTATTACTCTAACATATGGGAACTGTGGTTTATTTTCTAATAGGAAATTGGGATATTGTTATTCCTAAGGTGAATTATTGAGCTTCACTAAAGTGCTTGAGAATTTTTATTTCTAACTTGAATAAGGTCACCTCTTACCTTTGACTTTTCACATCTGACCTACAGAGTTATTACAAGTAGTACCCTTTTCAGTTAGCATATGTGTTAATATGTCAATAATGAATTGAATATGAGTACTACTGTTCTTTTTCCCTTAACTCCTCTATGACATTCAGAAAATTTTAGTTCATCATTCTACCCTTAATGTACCACTTTAAGGGTACTCATGTGTAATGAGTACTTATCCTCATGTGTAAGGGTACTTACGTACTAATGTAGTCACCACCAATGAGTAGCTTTCTGTCTAACTATGCTCTACTGACACTCCTGAGTTTTGTATAATATTTCTTGGACCTAAAAGGTGATAGAATGACAATACATTCTTGACATACATCACAACAATGAATGCAGGGTTGAGATTCACTAGTTACCCGATGTTTGCAGAAAACAGGAATATTAGCATATTCCTAATAGTAAAAGTTTTTAAAATAGTGAACATGTGTTTAGCATTTCAATTTTATCCCTAAGGACACCTCAGCTTGAAGCACTTAGTAACCATTTTGTTGTTCAAATCTCACACTCAGTGAAGCTTCTTTACAAAGGTCCTACATCTTATATGAATTACTGAGCCTCAGAGCCCCCAGACACTTGCCTTGTGGAAGAAAAGGATCAGCTTGCTCTTTGATTATATTACAAATTGCAACAGACATACATAAGTGTATTTATACAGACATATATATGTACACATATATCCATTTTTCTATAAACAAATCCCTCTTGTAACATAAATAAAAACATTTCCTCTTTTCAAGTCCATTTATCTAATATCACACAATAACTGAGTATTGCTGTTAAATGAATTTTTCATGCCAAGAGTGGATTTTAAAATATCATGGGATGTATTTTCCTCATAACCAGTTTTTATAAACTGGAATTTACTGATTCTTTAACTGAATATTAGGAATGTATTTCCATATTACATCAATTATTAAAGCTTGCCTTATTTCTTAAAATATTTTCAACTTAGAGTAATATGCCCATAGCCACTCTCCAAGAAACCATAGACAAAAGTAAAAATCATGTCTCTTTCTTTCACTAATTAAACTTCAGGTTTAGGAAAGAAGACCCACTTTTAAAAGTAATGACTTTATTTTCATTAATAATGAACACTGTCACAGCACATTTCGTCTACAGTTTGAAAGGCAATTAGGCATCATTGTGCTCTCCTTTTGCTGAGGAAACAGAAGCACAGAGAGGATGCCACTATCTTCCCCCCATTCTGCAGAGCCCGGCCATGGTAGCGGTGTGACTGGAGCCCACATCTTCACGCCTTGGTTACTAAAGCATTCTGCCTCCCAAGAATCAATTTTTGGAGGGTGAAATATATACTGTGCCTATCAGTATATGAGAGGATTGTTTTTATTGATCTTTCTTGTGACATAATTTTTCTTTAAGAAAAAAAAAAAGAGGAAACAATTGCAGTCAGTGAGTGCCCAGTGGATTGTCTTCGAGAGGCACTATAAGGTAAGGAAGATCTCAGAAACACTTCCTAATTTACCAAATAAGTTCAATGAAGTAACACTTATTATCCACTTTTATTAAGAGTACAAAAACAGATTTAAATTTTATGTCACAAATGAGCAAAGTACATGCTAAACACAACACAAGCTGTGCTGTTATGTTTGTTGATCTAAGAGTTTTGGGATCAAGTAACATGATTCATATCTAAATTATTCATTTTGCAACTTCATGTGTCTTAAGCCGCTGTACATGGCAGATAATATTTTATTATTAACAATCATCTTCATTTGTGCTTTTTATCTCAATAGTAAGTTACTGGCAAATCTTTCACACAGTTTTAAAAAGATACTCTTAAAAGAAGGTCTTTAATATGCATGAACAAACACAAATTGCAAGTGTTTGGCCTTGAGACTATTTCTTTTATCCATAACTTTCCTGATGCCATGAAGAAAGAGAACTCCAAGAAGGAGTACTTAACTCATTGGTGACAAGAAATTTACTCATCCAGTTATTAAATGAACAAAGCATGATCAGAAGATACTGCCGACAAGGACTGAAGTCCTAGTCAGTCTGCATATCCACATGACACTAAGCAGTCATTTAATGAAGACATCATCTGCATGAACAGTGAAGCTGAAAGGTTTGTAAAACAAGAAAATAACTAATGCAAGGTCCGCAGTGGTTGAAGCCTGTTTTCCAAATAATTTGTGATGTCCTTTACAATACACAACAACAGTTCTACATCTCCCCCCGTTTTCCGTGAACCTTTTACTTTCTTCTTCCTTCATGACAATACTCTCAGCTTCTTCATCTTCTACAATCAGCACCACTACAGCACCCTCAGGCCTTCCATGTAATATCTTCACTTTTTTGTCACCCATCCAAACTTATTCGCAGCCTGGTATCCTCAGTTCTCTCCCTCTCCTGTACTTTTTGGGAACATGGGAAATGGATAGGATGGATGGACAGTCACATTAACGTCATGGACCCATAAGCCATATTTTCTTAGGGAATCAGGCTGGATGGGGTCCACTGAACATTTTAGAGGTATCCACTACCACAGAGCAGAGGTTGCCAGCTGTGCCTCAGAATCCAGTCACAGATCCAGTTCCTCCAGTAGCCTCCTTAACAGGCCCAGGCCCTAAGTTCAGCCATACCAGATAACACACCTCCTGAAAACTCAGGGTTCAAAGTTCAGCGTGTGCATTTGGAGACACAGCCCTCCTCTTGACCATATAGACCCATAAGGACAATTTAATCTGATGTTACCTGAAATTTCCTGCTATTCAAGATATCATCCAGGGAAAAGACTGAAGTAAAATAGAGGACTAAGTTGCACCATATCATTAAGGAATTAATTTCTCCACTTCCTCTCTGATTTGCTAGACAACTAAAAGTATGGATGTGCTGGGACATCCCAAATACTCTCTGGGTGCTCTGTGCAGCTAATCAGCACATGCCTAGCAAATCTAGTTAAGGACAATTTTAGCAGATCTACAATGTGTGAGCAGACGGTCTCTGCAACACCTGCACAGTGCTCAACACGTTCACAATGCAAGTACGTACCCAGGGGCAGCTGACTGGACTAACTGAGCATGCAAAATATAGATGACCTGAACATAGACAGCTGTCATTTGTCCTGCTACTGTTTTGAGTGGACTGTTGGGCACTCAGAAATCCCAGAGAAAATGGCTAAAGCTGGTAGGAGAGCAGGAGGTGAGACATAAAAGCAATCGGCTACTGCCAACTGCAGTAACATTAGCAGGTGCATATTCCCTCATCTGCTCCTGAGGCAACCTGGATAGGATCATTGTAAAGTCACAGGCAGGACACACTATGAAGCTGCAGTGCAGTAATTACTGTACAGTACAAAATCCTTATTCAGTCATTGTCTTTCAGTCATTCCCAAGCTACTGTAGTACTCACTATAGAGTAAAAAAGTAGTTAAAAGCTAAAGTACTAGAAACATTGCCATCAATTCTCTTTGGCAAAATTACTACATAGCATCTAGCTACAGCTCTGCATGGCTGTCCAAAAGAAGAATTTGGCCTATTATGTCTCTCACAAGTACTTTTCTTACACAATTCCCATGCTTATTGTTTCACCTTTTCAGAATGATTTTATCGTTTTGTTTAGTGTTCACCCTTAGACAGCTCTTAGTAACAACCACCTGGCAGAGTATGGCCATAAAATGTTTCTCAACATTTGTTTTGTTAGGTTAACCATTAAGATCATTACGATGCTTCCTGTTTTCTTTATCAGAAAGAGAACTGGGATCGTAAACCCCATACACACTGGCATACATCACTTAGGCTTTTATATACATATTAATATATTCTCAAAACAAATGACACATATTGAAATGTAACAGAGCACACAAAAATATGGTAGCATACTGAAAGATATAGTATGTATTTTTTAAAGCATGCAAATTGCATGTTTGTCTCAATAGGTTACAAACAGATGGAGTGTTGTGTTCAGCACATTTCTTCAGAGTTTCTAAATCTGCCTGATGGGAGTTCCATTACCTGCACCAGCTGTACTGGTGACCTCTTTGACTTCCACTTGCCAGGCTCTGAATATATAAGGCAGTGCTGGCATGTTTTTAAAATAAAGTATATGCAAATATGGACATATTTGACATGTTGCTGTAGCGCCTATTTAAAATGTATGCTATCTGGTTTAAACCTTGCACCTATA
The DNA here is from genome assembly GCA_002844005.1 of Limosa lapponica baueri. Lineage (NCBI taxonomy): Eukaryota > Metazoa > Chordata > Aves > Charadriiformes > Scolopacidae > Limosa > Limosa lapponica. The sequence continues at coordinate 2,159,900 of KZ505647.1, read as the reverse complement.
ATTATAGTGTTTCAAACTGTCTATGCAAGAAAATGTTTTTATGTCTTTCTCTTGGTTAATTTACTTTACTCTTTTTTACCTTAATCAGAAGCAATTAAGATTTCTTTTCACATGTAATTATGAGACTTTTTTGTTTCATTTCACTACTGTACTCCTGAGGTTGAACTTTCCAGGCACTGAATGTCTATTTCCCACTCTAGGTGCAAATGCTCAGAAAGATCTTGAAAGCCTTCCATATCAGGAGCTTTATTATACAAGGAAAAGGATATATTTCTTGTTTTCATATAAACATAGCACATAAAATATTTCTTCTATTTCTGTCTCACCTATTTCAAAATACTGAAGTGGACACACCCATTACGTAGTATTTCAAAGATACACTAAGGCCCATATTGAAAAATGGCCGGTAGTTGTGTTGGTCTACAGTAATTTTCTGGCTGAGAACAACCACACACTTGAGACCCTATTACACAAAAGACAAAGTTCTCTTTTCCTAGCACTGTGAATAACCTGCATAGGAAAATAGGTCCAATTTTAAGAAAATATGTTCCTAAGACCAGGTGACTTCCTTGGGTTTCTGGTGCTCACCTAAGCATGGTTTTGAATGAGGATGTACGACCCCAGTGAGGTTATGGTTGATGAATACACTACTGGTTAATGAAAATGTAGTGTGCCCCAGTAAATGGACCAGCAAATGGAAAAAGGTTCTGTCTCTCTACTTGAAGCTGGTCTGTGGAAGGACTTCTGGAAGTTTAGCAAGCTACAGAAATAAGGAGACAAAACTTCTTTAGTTCCTTGAATTCTGCCTATGAACTTTTCCTGTTTCTAGTAATTAATGTTGCTATGCTCAAAATTTTGTCTACAATCAAAGAGAAAACACATCTTATATCTACAGCCAAGAATTTGCTCAAAACCATAACATGGATAATAATCCATGAAACATTATTGGATTCAGATCTAATTATTGCAGAAAGACTGCTTTTCTCTTAGGAAAAGTCCCTGTAGTAGTAGTAGTAGTACTAGTACTAGTAATAATAATAATATCTTAAAATCTTTATACACTTAGTTTCTAGCCATTTTCCTAGTGCTGTACAGACCCTACCCCTGCAGATCCTGAGGTCAGTGTTTTCAGCCTTGTGGCAGTGTTGGGTGTTATGATGAGTGTCAGTACCTGGAGTCCTTTACCAGGAGGAATATGATGTTCTTGTTTGTGGTGTCTTCTTCCTCACTCTACGCTATAACTGGGGACATTTTTATGTGTTTACTGACACATTTTTATGCTTTGTTTTTTCTTCACCAATCCGAAGCTCGATATTACAGCCAAATTAACTATATACAGTGACTTTTACCTATGTTAGATACTATTTATTTATTCTCTTTTTTATCCCTAAAAGCAGTTTTGTGTGGCTCCAGGCCTTCCTTTCTTTCGCTGACCACTGGTGAGTTGTTTATAGCCGTGGGGTGTCCGGTGCCAGCCCGTGCCTATCTCTTATCATCCCCTGTCTGTCCTCTGCTGTGATGCATGCTGTGTCTCCTCTTCTCGATGCTGCTGCTATCCTACCAGACTGGTATTTCTGTATACTACGTCTTTATGGCAATCATAAACACTTCATTCTACATAGAACAACTGCTTATTATTGTTATCTCAATAAAACTAGGATCATACCCTACAAAGATAAAGGAAAGTAGAACAAATTAGCGACAACCACTCAGTCGTTAGGAAAATTGCTGTTAAAGCTAACCTAAGTTAAAAAAAACAACCATTCAGACAGAGCAAACCTGACGCAGATCTGTCCTGGGCCTTGCAAAGTCAGTTCAAAGCCTGTGGCCAGATACTAGCCATGTCAGTACTGTACCACATATCTACAAGGTCACAGAGTTAAGTGTGTGTTTTGTAACTATAACCATACCTCATGAAAAACAACCAGATCTTATTTTCATTTTTCATCATGGCAATTGTTTCAGATTGCCCTGTGTTGTATCAAATTCCCCTGGCAAACTTTCACACTCTGGATTTTAACACAGTTCTTCTGATCAGTGTGCAAAACGCATCCTGACCTAACACACCCGGTTGCTGCCTAGAGTCCTCTTCTGTCTCCAATATGCAGCCTGTGAGAGACCTCCCTCCCTGTTGCTGCATCAATTGGGACTAGAAATTTGCACAGTAAAGTGAAGGCAGATACTCCAGGCAACCTTAGAAAAGAATTAAAAAGGAAATGATGTGGGACAGAAGTAGGACAGAAAAAGGGATTAAGCAGGTTTTAGGAACAGGATAGTGAGCAGCACAGGAGGTGGCAAAGAGGTGGATCTCTCAGGAGAGGAAAAGACATGATTGGCAAGAACGCAGCTCAGTGTCTGTTACATATGGGGAGAGAACTCATAAATGTAGAATTAGCGACATGTTAACCTTCAGCTTCACAAACCTTCACAAACTCACACACTGTGAGAAGTATAGGGTTAATTTACATACCAGATGCCTAATAATCTTCATGAAATGGGTAGATGAAATATCAGATTTATTATCTACACTAACTGCAACAAACTCTACAGATCTACCCAAGACCTGAAACATAATAGAATTCCTCTGGCTAGCACTAACACTCTATATTTCTCAGCACTGGAATTTAAAAAATGTATTTCTTTTCAGTTTTAAAACCGTCAGGCTGTGATAATTCTAATCTAAATTTACAAGGATCAAGTAACTACTTATGGAAAGTGTTCTATAGATAGTGCAGAAAACATTCATAGTTTTCAATGGTCCAACAAATACAACAAGAGGCTATGCTTGCAAACCATAAAAATGAAGTAAAACTTAAGATTGCTACTATCAATTTAAGCTATTGATATCAAATCAATCCTTAGCCTAGTGTCATCTAGAAAAGTGACTGTAGCATTTTTATTATAAGGTCTAGATATAGCAAAAGTTTTGCACAGTTTGATATCTGAAAGTGAAAACCATAATTCTTTAATTTACTTTGAAAAATATTTTTATTTTCCATCAAAAACCAGCTGAAATGTGCAAGGATTTATCTGCCTTTAAAAGTAGCTTTGAGCAAGTAATCCCTTCTTAGATGGAGAACACTGAAGCTACCTGTAAACTAAATTGCATTTTCCACACGTGACAAGGCAACTCAGTATAATGGAACCCAGGTGTTAGACTAATTTCTAATTTAACCATAAATGAAGAAAAGAGAAATATTAATCCTCAATGCAAGTTGTTGTGGTATTACAAAATCCATCATAATGAAGAAATGACCCCACTTTGCACAAAGGTTAACTGTACAAATGGAACTGCATCGACAAAAATGTTAATGAGTTTGTGTGGCAGCAGGTAAGCAAGAGCTGGCAGAAGGAAGCTATTGTGATAGGCAGATAATTACAATGGAAGTCATGTCTTTGGTAATGACTAGGATTCACATCACATATCATTTCAGTCACAGCACAATTTCGCTAGCTCTGTTTATGGTAATCTATGGGATTATTTGACAGCAAGGTGACACTTTGACTTTGGAACAAATTTCTTTCATAGACAGCACAATTACTGATATTGGGACATTCAATTAGACACATCACTGCTGTATATTTTTGTTTTTAGAAAATATAAAACATAAGGTATATTTTTCATTAGTACATGAATTTTTTTGGTCCTCAATTCAGGTTTCATCATGCTAAATGCTTTGATCTTGCTAATGTGCAGGAGTTGCAGAAATGTTTGAGCATGAGTTTTTAACCATTCAACTACAGGAATAATAAAGAAAAAGGAAAACTTGTGCATTTCAAACATATACTTGTCTTAAAGAGAAAGAAGATAGATTTCCAGGCAAAGCTATACAGTTATAAACTCTACTGCATTATATGAAGTATGCAATATCCTTTTCAGAAAGGAATTCTCTGACAGTACTTTGACATATTATATCACATTCCAGGCCAAATCCCCAGCTAATCTATTTATCTCAATCTCACAAAACAGCTACAAGTATAAAAATATTTAGGTGAAGAATCAAATATGTGTCACCCATTCTTCCCTTTATGGAAGGAATGTGAAATAATAGGTAGAAGACAAGACTGACAGCAAATGTGGTGAGAAGCTCCTGAAGTTCCGCCATGTCTGTGGTTCGTGGCAATATGCAGGGTCTTACTGTGAGCATTTCTTTGCAAGACCAGAGACTACAGCACCCCATCAGTACTTGCATGCAAATAAAGTGTCCTACATTCACAAGTGAGAAAAGGTGTACTTTGGCAAGCAGACAGCAGTTTTCAAGAAAAATGTTTTCTGTTTTAAATTCTTAAAAAATGCTTTGTGCAAACAAACTTTGGCTTCTGGGATACTCATCAACATTTTGTCCATGTTTTTCATGTGAATGTTTCAGTGCCTGAACTTGTGTGACCAGACACCTAAAGCACACTTTTTTACTTCAGTTATTTCAGTGGCTGACCCAATCTTCCACAACCACCTTGCCTAAAATCTCTCTGTTTCATAAAGCTATGTCTTCACAAATATAGCATTGCAAAAAATAATTGCCTGGGAAAAAGATAAAAGAAATCAGAATATAAGAAGGCATATGAATATATCAGAAGCAAAAACTTGTTTAGAAGACAAAAGTATGTCCACAAATCCATTGTCTTATCATTAGGATGGCTCTTGTCCTACTAGTGATTCTTTTTCCCCCTCGATGTAGGTTTCACAATCTAAAGTTTATGTACCCACCTTCTTTGTAACTCTGAATCTGTGTGAAATATTCATTATTTTAAGATACGGGATCTAAGTATTAATCAAAGAACAGCATTAAGGAAGAACAGCTACTCTTACGCTGCATGATGTCTGCATCATTCCTTCCATTGAATTTAGGTGTATACTTTTATACAGAATTTGGATTAGAAAATTTGGCTTAGGTAACTTAGTTATAATCATGATGTGGAAAAAACCAATTTGCTAACAGTATCCTATTATTTCCACTTCTGCTCAGTAATTTGTGACTTGAATGAACAAAATCTAAGGCTTTAATGGGATAAGGATACTGCTAAGATTTGTTAGAGCAATCAGATTTTCTCTCTCCAAGGAGACACATCGCAATCATAATGATCTTACATTTGTAGAGTGGTTTTCATGCCAAAGGACCCTCAAATGCTTTAAAAACTTGACAAATTACATTCAGGAATCTTATCATTCACCACTGAATTTCAGCAGCCTCTGTTGTGAAAGGTCTTTAACAATGCATAGTAAAGTCTAGTTAACTTTTGGACAAGATATGACTACTATAAAGCAGCAAGAGTCTCAGCAGGCAGACAATAACACTTCAAATGGAAATGCAAAGAGACCACTGAAGTTAACATACTACTTAGGAAGTGTGGCACATCAATTTAATGACTTTCCTTTTGTGTTTTCAGAGGACCATACATCCAACAACTCATTGAGCAAGTCCAAGTGCACTTGATGCACTTAGAGCACAGTTCTTCAAGGTACTGAGTATTGTGGTTCACAAGAGAACAAATGGTAAGTCTGCAAAAATCACATGATTAAATGTAAGTGCTTAAGTGCATTACTGATCAGAACTTCCAGACATGTACAAAAGAGTTTGCTTCCCTGAAAGCCTGACATGCACATTTTGGAAGCAAGATTCCTGAAGGAGAGAAACAGAAGCAGTGACAGGGGTTAATAGTTTTCACTGAAACACTTTACAAGGAGAAAAATAGGTAATTCCCCTCAGAATCCTTTTTCTCACCCATTCTTTGAGCATTTGCTTTATGAGGCTACAGCTGAAGAGGACAAAGGTTCTGTTAAAAAAACAAAACAAAACAAAACAAAAAACCCCACAAAAATAACCAAAAAAAAAAAAAAAAAGAAAAAGAAAGGACTAAAACGTGTCAGAAGGAATTTAGGCAAAATCTAGGTCTCTAAAAAAACTTCTACACAGTTTTTAACCTAACTGTAGAGATGCCTATTTCTATAGACATCTTCAGTGCTGCAGTGAAGATTGTGTAAGAGAGAAGTCTACCATAAGCACTAGTTTGAGAAGTATCTCAGATGGAAGCAAATGAGGCTGAGGACTGATAGCTGCTGCAGCTACAGCTGCTGAAGGCACATGGTAACAGTCTGATGAGACTCTCAGGAGACAAGAAGCAAGTCCAAGGGTCTCAAAGAAGCAACAGGAAGGGTCACCACAGGGAACAGTGATTTTGAATATCAAATTCTGTTACCCTAGTGTTCTCCTAAAGTTCACCCACAGGTGCCTCAGCCACCCTCAGACAACCTCAGACCATCTGTCCTCAAACATCCTGCCTCTGGGACCACATCTGCTGCCTTTTACGTCAGCATTTGGATTAGAGTTAGGTTCCTTATGTTAAAAATATCATGAAAGGTGACAGTTACGTGTCTCAAAAAGCATCAACAAAGGTCAGCATGGCAAGACAAAAGCAAACTAATGTCATAATACTTATTTGTAATACTTCCTAAAGTCAAATCTGAAAGAAACATTAGAAGAAGTGTTGACATTTACTTTTTTCCCAGGCTAAGACACACTCTTAAAGACTGTAGCACTGCACGTGCAATAGGTGTCTAACTTCATGGTGATATTTGGAGTGTGCAAGTTACATACCTGGCCTCTCTGGGAGGTGTTAGTGGGTTTCTAGAAAACATGTTCAGAAAAACCCGTTTTGTACCCAAGAGAGGTAATCAAATAGGATTGTGAACAGCATGATTTCTAAAAGAACTACCTTCATCAAGGATGCAGAATACCCAGAATTCACTGGCTGAACCCAAGAAGGCTTCCTGAGCCCTTGTGGCTTAAATACAGAGAATGTCTTCCTTTCTAAGCAAATGTCTGAGGGGATTTGAAGACAGATTTCCCTCACACCTCTCAGGAAATGTCCTATCTGACTATTGGTACACTGAAAAGAATGAAGGGAACAGCCTTGGTATATTCTTTTGGCATGGAGTAACTAGAAAGAGTGTATGGGAACTAGAAAAAGTAATAGCCAGTCCCCTTCAATTAGTGGCTGGCAGACAAATTCACCCTATTGGAGGCATCCAAAGAGCAGAAGGAGAGGGTTGTTATATTAGGGTTGGACTTTTACCTCTGCTCTTACGCAGATGTCAGAAAAAGGAATGGAGATGGAAATGTGTATGTGACCTTCTTTTCTTGTATTCCTGGTCCTAAAAAGTAATTAGTCTCCTATTGCTTGTATCAGACCTAAGGCAGCAGGTGTGAAACACGAGGGTAATATATATTCTGTGATACCCAGGAATGCTTCTCAGATCCCATGAATGAATATCCAGCCCTGCCAGGAGTTCACCTCGGTATCAGCACAGGTCTGGCTGGCAAACTCCATTCCCTGCCACAGTTCCTATCCTAAAGAAGCATATTCCTAAATGGTTTCCCAAACAGATTCCAGCAGAGGGTCAAATCAACAGACTAAAGCCTGATGGCTCAGCTGGCACTAACAAAAGCTCCCTGTAGATGCAGGAAGCGTGTGAGCAGTTGAGGAATGGAGGACACTTGCAGGAGCTGGGGTGTAGGAGGAGCAGGGGAGATGCAGTCAGACACATGCATGTGCCTGGGTGTATTCATGGGCATTTGACCAGAGATGAGAAGGAGGCTTGTAAAAATAGACCGGGGGAGGGGAAGGAGGTGCAGGGAGAGAGGGAGATGATTCACCCCCTCATTTATGGTCTCCTCCTGGGAGGACAGTATATAAATGGGGTTAGCAGGGGGTGGGAGGGACGCTCAGAATCACTGCTTGGGATGGTGCCAAGTGACTTGTGTCATGGTTATTATTGTTGTTATTTTCTTTTTCTGATATTGTTCTATTAAAATGTCTTTATCTCATCCCATGAGTCTTTTTCCCTTTCCCCTCCTTTTCTCCCTCTTCTCCCTACCTTCCTTGGGGGAGCAGAGGGGGTGTGAGCGAGTGGCTGCGTGGTCCTCGCTGCCGGCTTGGGTTAAACCACGACAGTGTATCACAGCTGGTGCCTCTTCCCTAGGAAAAAGAAAACACCTAAAGACTCGTTATTAAATCACAAACCTTTGTAAAATTATACGTCTTTACTGCTCAGACAAAGATGCTCTTTTTTACCCTCTTTTTTGTTTCTTCAAAACTTCAAAATCTTTCAGAGACAAAATGAAGAGGTAGTGGAAATTCAGGCATGAGGAATAAGGAACTGAGTTAATGTAATTTGCATGATTCTGATTACTGATGATGGATCTTTATAGCTTGACGTTTTGGTCTGCCACATGCACCCCAGCATTTGTCTAACTGTCCCTGCAAATACAGTCAAGCTCCAAAACAGCACAGATGGCAAAAGCATTTCCATATATGTTTTGAGGTGGTCTTCTAAAGGAAGAAAATACTCTGCAGAAGCAGAATAATGTGATTGAAATATGTTTACTTTTTAACCTATTTTAACATTAGGTTATGCAAATTTGATTAAAACAGAGATTTAAACCGAAACTGAACTGCACACTGAGCAACAGCTGTGTTTGGTCTGCAGGTGGCTTTCCACAACAGCGTTGCTGTTCCACGGTCCTTCAGCTCCCTCTGCTGCTTGATCGATTTCCATGTTTTTCATATTTGGAATGAGCTTTTACTCTTTTTTTTAACCTCCGTTTTGATGAGAAAAAATGATGCAGATTAAAATTGCACCTAAAGCAATGAAAAGATTGCTTGAATTGATAAACAGCGTGTGCAAAGTTTCATGTAATTACTGTCCCTCCTTTGCTCAGGGAAAGACAAAACGCCCATCAGACTCTTCCGATTGCCTTCTGGTGACTTGTAGTGCATTACAATTTGACTTGGTGTAACTGGAATGTATCTGTTGCTTAAGCTGACATTTCCTGGTTATGCAATTTTATTTCATACTGATATTTTTTTTAAATAATTATGTCTTTATATAGCTCGGAGTACTCTTTATTACAAATGTCTCCTTTGAGTGTCTCTGGAAAGTTTTCTTTCCCAGATTTTGATGGTGTTCATCTATCAACAATACTAAAGAAGCAGCAGCTTGTATGCTTGTATATTCTTTATTGCCATATTTTCCATTTCTAAATAGACTTGACAAAGCTTATCCCAGATAACAGACAACAGTATATATTCAAACAACGTGTTGGTCAAAATGCAATACAAATGCAAACCACACAAACACACACACATTCATTAAAGTAGAACCTTGGTTAATAAGGTAAGATGAGAAGGAATTATCTGCCAGAATATGTGTGAGAAGTATTATAAAAAAACTGAGCTTCATACATCATACTGACTAAAATGGGGATTTGAAAAGCAGTAAAGGTTAAGGGAATATTAACACACAAGATTATGCTGTTCCAAGGCATCTGCGATCCTCAGGGGATTTTAGAAAACCCAGAAGGTCTATCTAAATTACATCAAAGATGGGAAGCTTAGAATTCAATGTGTAATTTTCTCCATAGGTGTGTAGGGTATTATATCCATTTTTTTCTGTTCAGATATTCAGCCATGTGATTATGTCAGTCGCTGATGGAATTACTCCAAGAAAATAAGATTATGAAATCTCCATTTGAAATTCTGCAAAACTATTGAAAGTGCAGGCTTGGGGAATCTTGGCCAAGATGTTACTTCCTCCAAGACAACTAGGATGATTTTCTGAGGGATCTGCATTAAGCTCCAGAAGCAATGGTACGCATGGGTATGAATTATGCTACACCTGGGAATAAATGCAACCCATTCATAGTCCAACATGAAGATTGGATATTAGGAAAAATTTCTTCACTGAAAGAGTTACCAAGCACTGGAACAGGCTGCCCTTGAAAGTGGTTGAGTCACCATCCACGGAGGTATTTAGGAGACGTGCAGATGTGGCACTTAGGGACATGGCTTAGGGGTGGACTTGGCAGCATTAGCTTTACAGGTGGACCCAAGGATCTTAAGGATCTTACCCAACCTAAATAATCTATGTTTCTATGAACAGAACAACTCAGCCAAGTCAGGCCTGATCAGATCTCTAAGGCACTGCTTGTATGCATTGCATTGTCCTTTGTGAGGACTGCTCACGTTTGAATATTTTCAAAGTGTTTGCTGCTATTCAGGAAACGGTGACACACTGCTGGCTCTATTCAGGGGACAGGGAAAGTGGCTATCTTTGCTGTCGCCTCCTTCATGCATCTTGTTTTGAGCAACACCTGAGGAGCAGGCACATTGGACTGGAGACCAATTACATGATGATTCTTCTCAGGAGGAAATTGCAGAATAACGGTCAGATCCAAAAGGTTGTAGGCATGTGAAATAAATTGGTGGATTGCAGCAGCCCAAAGCTGCAGTCGAACAAGAGCCCCCTCAGAGGCTGCCTAATTCTGGAGGTACGTGGGAGGACCTTCCCCTTCCAGCCTTAGCACCCATCAGGCACTTGAAATTTGTGCATGTCCCGCCCAACCTTCCCTCCTCTTCAGTGCCTCATTCCTGCTCGAGTCTTACCAGGGACTCTGCTGCCCCACCACAGCCAGATCTCACAGTTATATAATGCCTGAAAAAGCTTCATGCACTGAGTCCCATTGTCACAAAACATATAGGGCCATAGAACAGGAAATGGCAACACTGATCATCATACCCAGTCCTTCACCATCAAAGACAACCAGAACAGGGAATGGCTTCAAGCTACAACAGGGTAGGTTTAAACTGAACATTAGGAAAGAGTTTTTCACAGAAAGAGTAGTCAGGCATTGGAATAGGCTGTCCAGGGAGGTGGTTGAGTCACCATCCTTGGATGTGTTTAAGGGTCGTTTAGACGTGGTGTTGGGGGATATGGTGTAGGGGAGAACTTTGTAGAGTAGGGTAGATGGTTGGACTCGATGATCCCAAGGGTCTTTTCCAACCTAAATGATTCTATGATTCTATGATTCATAACCAGTAATTCAGGACATAAAGGACTCAAGTCACAAAAGCTTTCCCATTGCTGACAAGTGTTAGACCTAGAATAAAAAGGCCAACATCCTGCCTGGGATACACCACCATCAGGAAATAGAAAGCATTCGAGGTCACTCCAATGAGCTTTATCCCTGCAACAAGAAGGACCATCATATAATATGAAATTCTCAGGCAGTTCAGATGGCTGCTCCTTCCAAGTCTGCCTTTCTCACTGGCCACTCTCCCAGTGGTCACGACGGGCTCGGGAAGCCTAACTCCCTGCTAACACCCGGGTGTGCAGGGTAGCTCGTACTGGACAGGCATAATTGCCTGCTTCAGATCTCCTTTCTGAGGACCAGGCTCAGCCAGCCTCACCACTGTCACAGCTCAGCTCAGCAATGGACTTGTCACACAGGACTCTTGGTTCAGAGACTGCAGATGTAAGGATGTGCACTAGAGCCTGAACTGCATGAAATAGTGTCCAGTTGCTCAACAGAAATACCAGTCATCTCTATCAAATTAATCAAGGAATATTTCCTTTCTGAGCCCAAATTTAGTGATTTGTTTAGCCTTCAGTATGTGATCAAAATACACCAAGGTGGTACTACAAGGGTTTAAGATCTCAAAACCAGCAGCTCGTCCAAACTCAACCTTACTCAGCCTATCACTGTGGCCTCCCCAGTGTTGCAGGCAAGGGCAGTGGAGAACTGGAAACCAAAGTTATACATCTTCAGGGGTGGAGAGGATAAAAGAGGCAGAATAGTCTCTCTCCTTTACAAACTTTGCCAGTGTCCAGGAGAAATCCTGAAATACAAGATTACTACAACAGAAACAAAAAAATGTGAACAGAAAACAATCTAGTTTCAGTTCATCCTTTTTGAAATACTAAAGGACTTAACATTTCTTATTCTGGGATCAACCTTTTCCCTGAACTTTTCGTACTCAGTATAAACAATGTACATTCCTTTTTCTCTATCTGATGATATACCTTCACTCTTCAAATGCTTATACACCATCTTCTAATTTCCTGTTTAAATTAACCATGACCATTTTATAACTGTCCAGCCTTGAACTGTGATTTAAGTTGCCTCTCCCAGTATATTTATGGAGTCACACTTCCACTCTCATCCAGTTTTTCTTGCTTTCTTTCCAAACCTTGTTCAGAAAGAGAACTGAAGAAAGGGAAATAATACACAGCGCCAAGGAAAGCAAGAGCAGAACAACAAAATTGCAGTCCTGCGATAGGGACATTCTTTTGGGAGTGGGTGAGTGAGAACCTGGCCTGCAGGACCTGGGTGTCCAGGTCTCCCGGGACAGCTTTTGCATTTTACAATAAGCAGAAACCAAATTAAATCCCTGTACATATGGAGCTATTCTTCCAACTGATTAAGCCTGAGCTCTGGGTTCAAATGGCAAATTTGCATGGTGACTTTACACGCTGTCGAAGCCCATCCAGGTAGCAGGTGGCATTCTACTGCTATGTCCAGGTAGTTTTAACTCAACAAGTAGCAGAGCAGAGAGGTTTTTTTCCCTGGCTGAATTCAATGGGAACAAAACACGATTGGCAGATTTTTGTCATATTGATGTTTTCACACTTTCCAAATCTCCAGAGTGCATGCATGCAAACTATCTAGGTGTGATGTTTCCAAGCCCATGCTGATTCTTTAACCACATCTGGTACATGGATAAGTCTAAGGCCAGACACCAGTTGTGCGGCCCAAGTATTTGTATCGGGGCCAATGCTGCTTAACATCTTCATTAACAACCTGGAAGACAGGAGTAGTGCAACTTCTGAAAGTTTACAGACGTTCCATACACGAAAGGTTTTTGCTGGCATTCAGAGACCTCAACAGGGTACAGAAGGCCCTGGCAGTCCTGGTGGACACGAAAACAACACAGCCTTGCAGCAAACAAGGCCAACAGCCTCCTGAGCTGCATTAGGAAGAGTGTTACCAGCAGGTTGAGGGAGCCGATTTCCACTCTGCTCAGCACTGGTGACACATTTGGAGTGGTGGGTCCAGTTCTGGGCTTCCTAGTACAGGAGAGACATGGGCATAGCACAGCAAGTCCAGCAAGCTGCCATGAAGATGATAAATGGATCAGAACACCTGACCTACAAAGAAAGACTGAGAGCTGGGACTCTTCAGCCTGGAAAAGAGAAAGTTCAGGGAGATCTTACAAATGTGCATAAATACCTGATGGGGCAAGGGCGGAAGTAGAGAAAACTAAGTCAGAGTCTTCTCAGTGGTGCCCAAGGAAAGGACAAGAGGAAATCGACAGGAGATACAGAAGGGTGGAAAAAAAACTCAGACAAACCTGCAAGGCCAATCAAACGTAGGAACAGGTCAACCTGAGAGACCATGGAATCTCTGTCCTTGGAGGTATTCAAAATCCAACTAGACATGCTCCTCAGCAACATGCTTTAGTTGGCCCTGCTCTGTGCAATGTGGTTGCAACACAATAGTTGAGGTTTCTTCCAACCTCAACAATTCTGTGCTTCTGCAGCTGTGAACAACTTTACACAGGAAAACTGACACCACCACTACTCAGACCTTGACAACCTATGAAGTTGAAAGCCTATCTACAATATTTTACACTTCACATGAAACAGTAACAATTCGGTCACCATTTTGTCTTTTGCGGAAGTAAATTCCCCACTTGAGTCTGGACCCAGTAACTGTTCCAGCAGCTATGCCTACAAACCTTTGACTGTGACTCACATCTCCATTACGTCAGTGAACCGTACCTGTGGTTGAATTGTACCTTTAATCTCAAGAAAGAGAAGAAAACATGGTTCTCTTGCATCCATGACAATGACTGTTACACCTTATATTTGGAAATAACAAAGGAATGAGACAGCTTCTCTCAGACTTAGGATGAAGCTAACAGCTTCTTGCTTTCCTTAGATGGACTTACCTAACAAGGAGCGCAAGAAGACCATAAGCTACACCAAGATTTTGAGCAAAGCTCAGCATGGTGGAGAGAGTCTCACCAGTGCTTATCTAGCTTGTGGGTTTGATCTGGTAAGCAGAATTGTCAGTCAAATTCCTAACAAGCCAAAGGGTTTTATGTACCTGTAAAGGTTTTATGTACCTGCAGCATTAGATGAGCTGGGATTCCATGTGGCAGTTTATTAAATTTTGGGTTTAGCCATAGTTACTAAATCTAGACCCAAGAGGTGTAGTTCAGGTGCTCATCTTTTAAAATGGAGCATTAAATATCATCAAGTTTACGACTGTGCATCACAGACAGTGAAAATGTAAAGATTTTATGAAAAAATTTATTCAGTAACAAGAAAACTTTTAGAAACCAAGTCCTAGTCAGACTGAGCAGAATTAAATATGCATTGAAATGTGCAGATCACTATTTGACAAGTCATTTGCTGTACTGAATTATGTTGCTGGAATAACAGGTGAGGAAACATGTTTTTAGTCTTTTTCATTTACTTTGTTTACTTCTATGGAAGTTGGCTCCTGGAAAAAGTATACAAAATTAAATGATACATTTGACAGAATTGCCCTTTCCACCAGCACTGTGCGTATATTATTCAGCTATTGCAGAATAATCAGATATTAACATAATTTTTCATGATTTTTTCCTTTACAAATTAGCATTATAGCGATCTCTGTTCTGAAAGTCTTTATAAGCACGTCTTGCATCTGTTTTACTGTGTGGGATTCTTCCAAAAGGTTCCAGATCATTGAAGCAGGCATCAAAAACTTCATCCACAGCTTTTTCTGCTGTTTCTTTGCTGACTTTTCTAACAGCCAGAATGGAACGAATTGCTCTGTCTCGTACACAAGTCTAAAATGGGAATCAGATAAAGAAAAAGCTGTCATTATTAGTATAAATAATTTTTTTCCAAATTTTGTCAAGTATTGACTCCTACTACATACGCAATAATTTTGTATCAAAGAATCAACTAATGCCTGTAATAAGCATTAAAATAAGTTTTTGTTCCATCCTATGTTAACTATGTGTTTTAGTTTTCCATGTGCAAATGTCAGATAAGTAAAAGACTTTCCTTAGAACAGGAATTAAAATACAATTTGGCATTTGTTGTAGGTATCAAGTGTTCGTACAACTTGACTTGGATACAAGAGAAAATACATGAGAAAGAAGCAGACATAAATACCAGTTAGCATTTTTCCAATTGAAATGCTATAAAACAAAGGAATGACTCCTCTACTGGCCTTCATTTTGACACCTCTCTTTATGGCAACTTTTGCTTAGTTTGTCTACTAAAAGATAAAAAAAAAAAGATGTAAATATCCCCAGCTACAACTGCCACTTTAACATGAGCAACTACTTGGGGCTCAACCCAGAGTCTTCATTACTATTAAAAAAAAAAGTAATTCCTTTAAGACTTAACACACGTGGTTATTTAGAAGTCTCTTCATTCTCCTTCCTCCAGTTTTCAAAGACTTTTTAGAGTTTTATCTGCTTATAGTGGGTAAGGTATTCCCACTACATTTCCTGCAAACCCTGCTTTTTGTTTGGTTCTCATTAACCATCCACTGTCACTGGTAATGCTCTACGATAGGACTACGTATTCAGGAATTTCACTCCAACAAAAATAACAAGGTGGGAAAAAAATTATCATGAATCATTAAAGGTTATTAAATGTTAATTAAGCAAAAGCAGCAAGTCCACATCATCCACTTCTTTCTCTGATGTTTCCAGCTATGAAAGGCTGAGATCAAGTAAGTAAAGATGGCTCGAAAAAAATCAGTAGACTTTAACATTTACAGACTTTACCTGATGGTGTCCTTTTAATCCAAATTTAAACCTGGCTATTTCATTCATCAGTGTACAGTCTCCACTAAGATTAGCAGCTCGAATCTATTGGAAAAAAAAAGCCACACAATCAGAGAAACACAAGAAAATACAAAGTCAAAACAAAGCTGTAACATTTTTTTTTCTTCATTATCTTTCCGAAGACAGCTGGCAGAGAATATTCCCAGGGCCACTTCTATTTATTAAGTACATATTACTCTTTATATCCACCCTCTCAGCCTCAATGAACTACAAAGTATTACTATAGAACCTGTAAGTTTCTCCAGGGACCAAGTCTCATATTCCCAAAGCTTAGATGAATGAGCAGAAGAGATGATATGTATATGCCCATGTGTATATAGGTGTATACATATACATATATATGAACTGCTAAAAGAACACGGAAAGTAATATTGTCCCCAGTTTATACCAGAAGCTGAGACAAGAGTCAGGAATAAAGTCAGATACCTTTCAAAGACTACAGCTGAAATACCCAGAAGAGCAGTAACCCACTTGCTTCAGGAAAAGCCACATTTAAATAAGTATGTATGATTTAGCTTGTTAACTGTCTTGTCCTGAGCACTGTATTTTCTTTTGTCTGCCAACTGTCTCACACTCCACACCCTCAATTCGGAAATATAACTAAAACTAGATTTCCTATAATGAAGTACCAGAGTGATAATAAATGCAGGGAAAACATGAAATGTAAGAATTGAAAAGTTGGCAATAAAAATTGTAAACACCATCCAATCAAAAGATCTGAAGCAAACAAATAATCTCAACAAGAGCGAGAACAAGCACAATCTTGTTTTATATATGTTCTCTAATTTTATGTTTGAGGCTTACATGCTTTATTCTGCATTGTGTAAATGCTTAGACAAAAAAAAAAAAAAAGATAAAAAGTAGATGATAGTTAATAATTCTGAATGATTGCAATGGGTTTTAGGTGGCAAGATGTTGGCAGCAGGGAGCCTGCTGGGATGGCTTCTGTGAGACCAGAGAAGGGGCTGTCCACATGTAGGACAGAGCAAGTTTCAGTTGGTTCTAAAACAGACCCACCGCTGGTCAAACCTGAGCCCATCAGCGGTGCCGGTGGTACCGCTGTGATGACACATTTAAGAACTGATAAAAAACACTACATGGCAGCTGTGAGAGACAAGAGTGAGAAAAACATACGAGAAACAGCCCCACAGACACCAGTATCAGTGGAAAGGGAGGGGGAGGAGGTGCTTCAGGCACCAGAGCAGAAATTCCCCTGCTACCTGTGAACAAGACTATGGTGACACAGGTTGTCTCCCTGCAGCCTGTGAAGGAACAGAGCAGAGCAGATATCCACACTGCAGTCCAAGGAAGACCCCATGCCAGAGCAGGCGGACAAGACCTGAAAGAAGTTGCAGCCCATAGAGAGCCCACACAGGAGCACGTTTTCTGGCAGGAACTGTGGCCCATGGGGGACCGACACTGGAACAGTGCATTCCTGAAAGACTGTGCGCTGTGGAATGGACCCAAGCTGGAGCAGGTCTTGAAGAACAGCAGCCCATGGGAAAGACCCACACTGGAGTAGTTCATGAAGGACTATAACTGATGGGAGGGACCTCACACTGGAGCAGGGAAACAGGGTAAGAAGGAAGGAACAGCAGAAACAAAGTGTTATGAACTGACTGCAGCCCCCATTCCCCATTCCCCTCTACCACTTTGTGGGGGAAGGAGACAGAGGAGTCAGGAATGGAGTGAAGTTAAGCCTGGAAAGAAGAGGAGGTGGGGGGGGAAGGTATTTTTAGTTTTACTTCTCACTATCCTACTCTGTCATTAATAGGCAATAGATTAAATTAATCTTCCCCAAGACGAGTGTATTTTGCCCATGACTAACTCTGGTGAGTGACCTCCATGTCCTTATCTTGATTCATGAGCTTTTTCATCTTACTTTTCTCCCTTATTCTGCACAGGAAGGGGAGCTGAAGAATGGCTTGGTGGGTGCCTGGAAGCTAGCCAAGGTCAACACCTCCCTGTCCCCCCTGGTTATACAAAATGGCTTTACTGATACCACGTAAGTTTACTTCATTAAGTTTTATCTGTACAAAGATAAAGATAATATATGACTGTGACTCCCTTCCACAGCAAATATGAACTCAATTAACGAATTAATTTTTATTTAATCTGATTTGTTCTGTACCAAACTCATTTTAGTTCTCTCACATACTGTTTATAGATGAAACCTGTGCTAATCTAAAGTCTGGAATCAAATATGTTCTTATTAAAACCAACCCATAAAGAAAAAAAAACCACAAACAACCAGCCAAAACAAAGCCACTATAACATTCTTATAGCAGTTCATACACTTTTAAAAAAACACTTAAAAAGCCACCTAATTCCCACAGTCACAAGATGATACTTTCATAATATTAATCACATGGGTAAGTTTTTCTGTGGTCAAATGATATGGATTACATCAGAAACCAATTAAAAGCGTGTGAATATACATGAGTCATATACACAAGAGGAGTCTTTACTAGCTTGTGGTCAGTTTAATTTCACATCCTAAAGCATCAATTTTTAAGACCTTTCAAGCAGCAAACTCCTATGTCCTCTGAAATGGACACGGAGTCATAACTAAAGTGCATTATTAGCAACATCACAATTAATATAAAAAATATACTATAGAAGACAAGCTTGTTGTTAACCAAAAAAAAAAACCTAAACAAAAATAAGGTAACCATACTACTGGGATAACTACCCAACATACCAAGATTTGTAGCAGAGAAATAGAGCCCTATAAACATTTGACTAATGTGTGAATTTGTTTTCATCTCTAACTACTCTCATTTGTTAACAACCATGGTGGATACACTCACAGTGATCATATTCTACTTAGTATGACAGTGACTTATTAATATTTGTGAAAACTAAACACTTGTTTTCTGAATTAAACTGTTTAAGTTGACTTGACAGAAAGTACAAAATGTATTAACAGGATTAAACGAAATTAAGTATGTGCAACAGCATGTCTATTTAAACATGAAACATCACTAACAACCAGCAGTACTTAATAAAATGGCAATGTTAGAAGCATTTTAACTTACCTCTGAACATGCTAAGTGTTTGACATTTTTAAACCAGTCAACATGTGCACGGCAGTGATCAAAAGCATGAATCAATTCATGTGTGACCACCCGGTTCATATGGGATTGCTGGCGAATGTTGTTCTGACACAGAACAATCTGTAGAAGAAAAAAATATAGGTAGTCTTTTCACCAAGTTTCAGGGACCTAGAACACACCATTTACAGCATTTAGACTCTGTAGATCAGTGTTTTTCAACATTAACACCCTCATCGTTCTGCACTGTACTAGTTCCAATACCTTGGAACACCTTTCATTTCTCTTGTTTTCATAAGTTTAACTCAGATAACAGCATTAGTAGACTTAATCCTCGTAAAAAACACTAAAAAAATGGTAGTTCTTTGAAAAGGGAACAAAGTCCAGTGCCTACCTGAGATGTGGCAGAATCAAAACCTCCACTGACACAGCCATCACAGTTTTCACAAGAGAAGTGCCGGTCATTGAAGACAGTGCTGAAAAGCCCAAACAAACAAAGTTACAGGGAAGCATTTGAAAAAGACCAGGAATTCCATATAACAGTGATGTTACTACACAGAACAAGATTAATTAGTTTACATACCAACCAGACTGCTTCATGGCCTCAAGAAGAAGTTGAGCATACGGATCTAGAAAAACATTGCTGCAATCAATTTCTCTAGACAAAAGTTTTGAAAGTCATCTATAATCAAAATATAAAGACAGTCAAGGAAAAAAAAAAAAGAAAAAAAAGCACTACACATGCAAATTCATACTTTGCAGTATTTAACCCTAATGCAATGCAACTGGCATATGTTACAGTTCAGGCTATGTAAAGTGATATAGAATCATGATATATACAATGCTATTCAGGAATCAAGTCACTTCCGACATTTTATTAGTAGCAGACATAAATAGAGCGGCCTATAGCAACGATTGGTTTTGGTAACATTCATAGTCAACATTACATAGTGAAAAGGGCACAAATGAGCCAGAAATCGACAAATCCTCTCAAATTTCGAAGGTCAGGAAGTAGAGAAGGACCTTCTGACAGAAAAAAAAAAAAAGCACACAGCCACTTTTGAAATTGTGAGGCTTTTGTCTTAACCTAAATCAGCGCGTTCTTCAACCAGCAGCCCCCTCCAGCCGACAGCGGCAGAGGAAGGGGAGCAGCTCCCGCTCCGGGACCCTGCGGCCCAAGGTCACCGCCGCGGCCAGGCCGTTCCAACGGGGGACACGGACGGCGACGGCCCCGGTCCCGCCCGGGGCGCCCTCCGCCGCGCCAGGGCCAGGCCCGCCGGGGAAGCGCTTACTCGTGTCCAGTGTCATCCTCAGCATCAGCTGGCACCTGTTGTGAAAGGTGAAAAGGCTGCGGACCAGGAAGCTCTGCGGCTTCTTGTTCCGGTCCGGAAAGAGCCGGTAGCCGAAGTCATCCTCCTCCTCGCCGCCCTTCTCCTCGGCCGCCGGCGGCGCAGCCTCCCCCTGCTCCATGGCCGACCCCGGGCCCCCCCCGCGCCTGCCGGCCACCGTCCCCGGCGGCGGCGCAAAGGGCAGACGGCCTGGCAGCGCCAATCACCGGGCCAGCTCCCCGCCACGTGAGGCGGAGGGGGGCGTGGCCAGGCGGCGCGGAGGGCTGCGGGCCGTGAGGCGAGGAGCGGGCGCGTGCGCTATCCGTCCCCGCCGGTGCCTCTGCCGCCGAGGGGTCTCGGGGATCGTCCCGCTGCGGGGCCGCGGGGCCGCGCTGCCTTCTGGGAAGAGGCTCGGCCGTGCCGGGGGGGCGGCTGGTGCCGGCAGCAGGAGGTGGGAACCGGCGCAGGTGAGACCGGGGAGGGGTGTGCGGGGCTCGGTCCAGTGCCGCGGCTCGCGGGCGGGCTGAGGGGGAGCCCGCCCTGAAGGGCTGGCTTTGTCCTGGGAGCCGCTTCGGCGTGAGCTCGGGCCTCCTGCGGCGCGGGGCCCGCTGCCGCTGGGTGCTCGCCCTCTTCGCTGGCTGTCGGCCAGGCCTCCGCGGAGTCGCTGGGACAAGGCAGCCCTCGAGTGCTGGGCAAAGCAAAGGAAGGCCCGAGCCTTGAGATGCAATTAGAGCTTGCCTTAAAGGGTGTAAGAGCCGTGCTGGAAAGGAGTCTGTCGCCAATGCGTGAGTTGAGGTCGTTGCTAAGCTGTATGTGACAAGCAGTGTTAGGCCAGTGGCTAACAGGAGCAGGCTGACGTTATACACTTGTGCAAGACGTTGCAGAGTGCCAGAAAACAAGCGGCTAGATTTAATAATCGATTCTCACACGCATAAGAATATTATTTTAGCCATTGGTAGCAAAAAGGAAAGTCCAGCAGATCACAACGTAGTTTCTTGCATCCCTTTGAAGCATCTTGTTCTAGCTGCCGTTGGCCAGGGTGCACTGAGCTGTAGGGAATATTTAGTGTGCCCATGCCCAGGTTTCATGGAGTTAACTGGCTGAATATTGCAGAGACAGTTTAGTATGGGACAACAGTTGTAGGTGGAAAAATAAAAAGCACTTGAATTAGAAATACAATAAAAAAATACCCATTTTTTTGGCTTCAACTAAAGTCTTTTTACAACTAGTTTCAAATAGACTAAATATTTAAAAAATTTTAGGAAAAATATATTGCTAAGGGTAAGTGCATTACCATCTAATTATAGGAGGTGAGTAGAGAGAAGCATAGCTGGTGCATGAGGGCTGCTTACACCTGAGGATGAAAAAGCACTTCTGTTTTGGTAGTGTTAGTTCACTAGTAATTTTGCGGTGTGTTTTTCCATCTTTTATGAGGCTTTTGTTTATAATTATGGACAGCACATTGTATTGCAGAAATCATTAACTTTCTTTGATCCATACATTTTTATAATTCTATGCTATTAGGTTATTGTCTTGCTGGATATTAAAAATAAATAAATAACGTAGTCCTTTTTTTTTCCCTTCAATTTTGTGCGTACTATCTGTATAAATAGCTTATTTACCCTTATGTGAGGGTTGTAACTGATCCTGAAGCTCTTTCGTTGTATTTAGTTCATCATGAATTACTTAATCATGATTATTTTCAAAATGTGTTTGCTTCATTGTTTCAGGTTTATGTGTGATGAACTGTACAAATGTGGTTTTTTTTTTTCTGAATTGTAACCACGATTTTTTTTAGGGTTACTTTTTACTCATGACTTGATGTTTCTGTGATAATAAATGTCTTTCACCTAAGACACTAAAATTAAGACAACAAAACTTACAAAGACTATTAAGTATTAATAATTATTAAACAATATTATAGGGACTTGAAGGGCTACAGGTGTGTACAGAGAGCATGTTCAAAGAATACTCCAGACCTGTAAATTGCTAGACTTCATAATAAAACACCTCATGTATGTATTTATTCCTGTGCTAAAAATGTGTGCATATTTAAGTATGCTTGTAGGAGCTGAAAGTGCTGTTGGGGATTTGCTTGTCAGATGTCTTGTTTCTGTTCATATAAAAGGCAGCATGTATGTCGTAATTGTGGTTTTTTAAGTTAAAACTTAAATGTTAACATGTTAATTTTTTCTTCATTCTGTCATCTGAGAAACACTGCATAAGTGGCTTTAAACTAAGATCAACTGGTTATCACTTTCATGATTTTCATTGACTTGAGCCCTTTACCTTGCGCTTAGTTAGGAAGGCATGACTTACTGTTTGTCCTGATATACTTGTTTTGTCTAAATACATGGCTTCCCATCATTTTTTCAAATACTTTAAATTGTGTTTCTTCTTAGTCTCTTTCTATTTAATGTTCCTACTACGCTATTGGGAAGCCTATCTTGCATGTAAGTCAGGCTTCTTCATTTTTGAAGTAGCTAGCTTCCTTCAGCACATATTTTCAAGTTCTCTTTAGAAAGTTTTTTCCTTGAAATTTGGCAGATTACAATGAGTGCACCAAATAAAGCACTAGAACTACAGCTGCAAATGAAGCAAAATGCTGAAGAGCTGCAGGATTTTATGAGAGAATTGGAGAGCTGGGAAAAAGATATTAAAGAAGTGGATTCTGAATTAAGGAAACAGAGTGGTGTCCCAGAAGAGGTAAAAATCACAAGTCCAGTGTCAATATTAACTCAGCTATTCGTAATGTGATAGTGTTTATAATAATTACTTTTTGCTTCAGCAAAATTACATGTGTTGACTTAAAATACCTGAATAGAAGGTATGAGTTGACCCAGCTGACTTGTTCCTCATCGAAGCAGACCAAAAATTCCTCTGTAAACTGTTCCACCAACAGAGCTGTGGGACAGTCACCTCTGGAAGTGATGGGTCCAGTAAATTCTTAATCCGTTCCAGGTAGATCTAGAATATTTAGTTTGCAGCATCAGTATTACTTATTTATTGCAGCCTTTTAATGTATTGGTGTTATTTTTTAGTGATACACTGCAGAGAGTTGTCTTCTAAAACTTAATTTTTGATCATACATATAATATTTGCTATTATTATGTATTGAAAGATTTATACTTGCTGTTCTTAGTGTTTTTGTAGAGTTCCTGAGAACAGCTTGCTGGATGGATTTCTAAACTAAAACTAGCCAGTAGATAAAGGTATTATATCTAGATACAGGTACTATAGATTCTTCAATATAAGTGAATTTCACACATCTGTTTTATAATAAATTATTTCAATTTAGAATTTGCCACCAATTCGAAACAAGGCTTTTAAGAAAAAGAAGAAAAGCAAAAGTAAAGTCCCTTCAAAGATAACAACGGAGGAAAACAAGAAAAACAAGATCAAGTCTTACGATTATGAAGCATGGGGAAAACTTGATGTGGTGAGTTAGAATATTTCCTTGTTAACTTATCTTTTCCTTAGTTGATTCTGTCTTAAATAAGATTTTCTTATAGTGCTGAGAGTTCAGTCCACAAATCAGTGTCTTACTGCGCTGGGTTCTGTATGACCATAGAAAATTGTTTCCTTCCAAAAAAGGTTATGTGTTTAAAATTTGGAATGTTGAGAAATACCAGTTTTCTATTGAATGTGCTTTCATCCAGCAGGCTGAATTTTTCTTTAGGGGGAAAAAGTCATTTAACGATGGATCTATTAAAAGCTCATAATTCTAGTAGAATGTAAGACTAAACACAACTGGCAGTATTAGAGGCTAGATCTCTTACTTTTTAAGTGTGGAATAAACCTCAATGAAGAGAACTTAAGCAGTAGAAAATTTTCAAAACACACTACTAAATCTCCTAAAGTCTTGGTTGATTTATTTTGCAGTGTTAAATTTTAATAAAGGTAATTTATTTTTTATCTGATTTCAGGATAAAATACTTGAAGAACTTGATAAAGAAGATAGTACTCATGATTCTGTATCTCCAGAATCAGACTCTGAGGAAGATGGAATCCGTATAGATGCAGAAAAAGCTCTTGCAGAGAAGGAAAAGGTAATAGCATTATCACTGTTTATTATACTGGGTATTGGGGCCAGTTCTGTCTAATGTCTTCATCAGTGATCTGGATGAGGGGATCGAGTGCACCCTCAGTAAGTTTGCAGACAGCACTAAGTTGGGTGGGAATGTTGATCTGCTTGAGGGGGTGAAGGCTCTACAGAGGGATCCAGACAGGCTGGATCAATGGGCCGAGGCCTTCGGTATGAGGTTCAACAAGGCCAAGTGCCGGGTTCTGCACTTGGGTCACAACAGCCCCATGCAGCGCTACAGGCTTGGGGAAGAGTGGCTGGAAAGCTACCTGGCAGAAAAGGACCTGAGGGCGTTTGTTGACAGCCAGTTGAATATGAGCCAGCAGTGTGCCCAGGAGGCCAAGAAGGCCAATAGCATCCTGGCTTTTATCAGAAATAGTGTGGCCAGCAGGACTAGGGAAGTGATCGTCCCCCTGTGCTTGGCACTGGTGAGGCCCCACCTCAAATACTGTGTTCAGTTTTGCGCCTCTCAGTGCAAGAGTGCAAGATATTGAGGTGCTGGATTGTGTCCAGAGAAGGGCAGCAAAGCTAGTGAAGAATCTAGAGCACAAGTCTTAAGAGGTGCAGCTGAAGGAGCTGGGGTTGTTTAGTCTGGAGAAATGAAGGCTGAGGGGAGATCTTATTGCTCTCTACAACTACCTGAAAGGAGGTTGTAGCGAGGTGGGCGTCAGTGTCTTCTCCCAAATAACAAGTTATAGGACATGAGGAAGCAGCCTCAAGTTGCACCAGGAGAGGTTTAGGCTGGATATTAGGAAAAAATTCTTCACTGAAAGGGTTGTCAAGCTCTTGAACAGTCTGCCCAGGGGAGTAGTTGAGTCGCCGACTGGAGGTATTTAATTGCCTCCATTAAATTAAATACCTCGTCTGGAGGTATTTAAAAGACATGTAGATGTGGTGCTTAGGGACATGGTTTAGTGGTGGACTTGGTAGTGCTAGGTTAATGGTTGGACTTGGTGATCTTGGACATCTTTCCAACCTAAATGATTCTATGATTTGCATAGTAGCAACTTAGACGTAGGAGCATTTGTAGTTTCTTTTAAAAGATTCTTCAGTGAGGCTATACTTCTAGTGGAAAAATTGCCAGTTTGGAATTTATGTCTGTTTTCTTGCCTTTTATTCCAACATACATAATTCTCACTGCATTTCTTTTTTTTCTCATTACCAATTGCAGCAAGGCCTGTCAGACTCTGCTTCTGCGTACTCTCTGTACTTATGGCGATTATTGTATCAGTGGTTTTTTGCTTTGAAAAGTTGGATTGCTGTATTGAATTGCCATATGAATCAAACTCTTGTTTACCTGAACACAAGATCTGAATGCTCCAAACTAAATCACCAAGAATTTAATATTAGTTCCTTTGCAAGGCCATTTACATCTGGGAAAGATGGGCGAGCTTGTATGTCTTTCCTGCCTTGGTAATGGCAAGTTGGTACCAGTTTAGTTTTACCTTACTTTGCATGTAGAATACAGCAAGACCTATCTCATGCTTCATTACCACGTGAGAGAGGCTAAGTTAGTTGTAGTGCAACTTCTGTGGTTCTGAGAAACTTCCTTGTTTACAAACAGTCATCTAACACCATCTGTCCGTCCAGACTTTTCTTCAGTAGAGTCCCATAGGGTTTTTTTTAATTGTCTGCATGGGTGATATCTACCTTCTTTCTCTGCTGCTTTAGAAATTCATTGGTGTATAATCTGCAGTTTACACTGAGAAATTGAGGTGTCTTTGACCATTATAATTTTGGCTGCAATGAAGCAGTTGAGGGCACATGAGATAAAAGTTGTGTCCTAGAGGAGGCAGAAATGAGAATATTTACCTTGAAAAGCAAAGATGCCCAATCTAGTTACTAAAAAGTGAAAAAAAATATCAGTGATTCTCCGTGGAAATTTAAGCAGCTGTATATGTGTTACAGGTTTCTGGAAATGACCTAGAGATATTGAAAATGAGTATATAATAAAACTCTCTTATTGCATAAATACTGAGAAATATTTAATATGGCATACTTAGAATGTTGTAGTTAAAAGAGATGTTTTATAGTAAAGAAGTATGTTGTGAGAGATGTTAAACAAAAATGTTTGAGCATTCTAAAATACAAGCTTTGAATTTTTTAACCAAAAATCAGTAATGTGTCTGTCAGTGTACAGTAATTTTCTAATAAGACTTCCTTATATTCACAGGGTAATAACTACTTTAAACAAGGGAATTTTGATGAAGCTATAAATTGCTACACTAGAGGGATGCATTCTGATCCGTACAATCCAGTATTGCCCACAAACAGAGCATCAGCTTTTTATAGAATGAAAAAGTAAGACTTCTATTGTTAAATCCTTAATATTTCTTCTTTTGAATGCTACCTTCAGACTTTTTGACTGGTTTTAAGTCTTTATTATATTATTTACCATGCTGTAATAGAGCCTGTGTAAGACTGCCGTTGCAACCTCCTTTGCAGTTTCAAAGTAAAATAGCAATTGCTGGGTTAAAGAATCTGATAGTCTCTCTCTCCATTTCTTCCTCTGCTTTCATGCTGGAAGTTTGCTGTTACCTGTATTACAGTGTAAGACTTAAACACTGAACTCTCTCTCTTTTTTTTTTTTTTTTTTTTTCAATTTGCCTTTCAGAGCAAAAGGCAAAAGCTCTATTTCTAAGGCTTTAATTTGTTTGGGAGGAAGAAAGGGTATAGGATAGCTGATTATTCTCTTTGTTGGAGTACAGACTGTTGACTTCTGTTGTCCTTTCCCATTTTAATGTGTTGAGAATTGAGAGATGTTTAAATACTTGTTCTGTGCCCCTTCTGAAGCATGTAAGATTTCCACTAGAGAGAACCTGTAAAGCTTCAGAGTAAGCTAACTTGCTGGTGTTTGGAGTTTTGTTACCTAGATGTGTCCCAACTAACTCATTGATATTTTTGCTAGGTTTGCTGTTGCAGAATCTGACTGCAATTTAGCACTTGCTTTAGATAAAAATTACACAAAGGCTTATGCCAGAAGAGGGGCTGCTCGCTTTGCTTTGAAAAATCTTCAAGGTGCTAAAGAAGGTGGGCCTTTCTAAAGTTCTTTCCTTAAAATATATACAAATTGCTTGATTAAAGCGTGTGTGATTTGCTTGTTGGTGTAGGAATTTAATTTTCATTTGTTGTAAACAAAGAAAGGAAATGCCATATTGCATATTCTACTGGCAAGGTAAAATTCAAGCGGCAAGTCTAAATGATTACTGTAGGTATTAGAAGTTCTAGAAGAATTCAGCTTTAAATGTCTTAGATTAATACGTTCTTTGTAGTATCTTGGGCTTTTTAGGTAACTACCAAAAAAAGGTTATCTCTTACTTTATACTCTGGTTACTTGCCTGTAGTTCCTAACTGAAACATTGTTTTCTGCTCTTCTGATAGATTATGAAAAAATTTTAGAGCTGGATGCAAACAACTTTGAAGCTAAAAATGAACTGAAGAAAATCAATCAGGTAATAAGATTAATAGGCTCTAAAATGAATTCATAAACTCTGTTCAGTTTATATCTGTATCAACTTTTAACAGGAGCTGAATTCAACAAAATCTGTGTTTTTTGTGGCATTTGAAGTTCACTGAGGTCAAAATCTGTAATTGAGTTTCTTCTGGATTAACTAGCATGTATGCAAACATCTGTGTAATGGTGGATTAGCAGCCTAAAACTGGATGTGTGCACCAACATCTGTGGTTTTGTTTCTTTTTAAATCTTCCATCAGATGTTTTTTTCTACCTCCTGTGTTAATGTTTTTTTCAGTCATGCTTAGTATTTTAATACAAGATAGCACTACATATGAAAGACCCTGTGTGTTCTCTTGGCCATAAACCAAGCTACCCTGCTTGTAGTCCCACTTATTGCTGTGGTGTGCTAAACCAGAAAGTGAGTTTAAGCCTAGCAGAACATACTACTCTACCGTAAATCTGATCCCTTTCTTGACAGGGAGAGAACATTGATTATGATGACCTTAGTAAATATAAGCTTACCTGTCATTACTGTGTGATACTTACACGTCTTCAACTGTAGTTTTGAAAGTGCTTGAAAAAATTATTTTCAGAATGAAGACCCAAGGTCCCAGACAGTGAAGAAGTAAATTATTTGTGAATTGGAATATATAGAGACAGGTTTAATGGGTCACTTTACATTGTGCTTCAGTAATTAAGTACTTTTTATTTACCAAATAATATTCCGACTCACAGTACCTCATAGAAATAAATTTTCAAGAACAATTTAGAATGATGTCTTCAATTTGCATTCAACTTGTAACACAGGCAGCTTCTGTTAAAACGCTTGGCAGAGCAGAGGGGAAATACTTACTGAGGGGAAAAAAAATTACTTCTTTGTAGGCTCTGTCATCAAAAGAGAGTTCAGAACAGAAAGAGCTTGAAGATGTGGTCAGACCAGAATTAACAGAGGAGGAGAAGAAGCGTATTGAAGACCAGCAGCTCAAGCAGAAGGCTATTACAGAAAAAGATCTGGTAAGTCACAGGTTCTGGTGAAACAGAAGAGATCTAGCAAAGAAAAGTGTTATGTTGTGCAAATTAGCTATGCAAATGTGTAAATTAAACTTGATGCTGTCTTGAAATTTGTGAATACAATATCCTTGTTATTACCTTGTTTCCCATTTTGGGCTCCATAGGAGGGGAGAGGAACAGAGTTCTTTTTGAACTCTTCTGGAGGAATAATTATACAAGGTAGCTCTTGCAGCACAAACTGTATATGATAAATTTCAAATATGGGCTAAGGTAAGTAGAAGTTGAATTGTATGTCACAAAGATCCCATTTCTCCAAATTATGTGCATCTTAACCCCTTCTTGTCCAAGTAGAGTTATGGACTGTTTCTTGTGCTTTCAAACCTCTGATTACATGGTGAAAAGTAGTTATAAAAAAGACTTCAGGGAGTGCAGGCAGCAGTGACAATAAAAATGGCGTTGTGGAGACGTGATCTTGACTCACAGTTGGCTTATTGATTTCTCTTTCTCCCCATTGTTGCAATTAAGAAATAGCATCAACTAAAACATAGGTTTTTTTCTGTTCTCTTACCTAGCTTTTTAACTTCTGACTTTTTATCAATATTCAAGTTTCCTGTGCTGGTTGTAAGAGGTAATTAGGAAAAGAATGAAAGCATACATTAAGTAGGTAGAGGGAACAAAAGTTTGAAAAAACCACAGAAAAGACATTTCGGTCTAGTGCAATGTTTCATTGGTAGCAGAGTTGACTCACTGTGGGCCTGTTCCTGGCAACATGGATCCTGTGAAGTCTGAACTGTGGCCTTTGTTGTTTTGCCAGTGAGTAGAGTAGTAGTGGAGTCGATAATACATGGCTTTATGTTAGTCCTGAGAAGCAAAACGTAATCTTAGTCTCTTGGAAACAAACAAAAAAAGTAATGCAATTTTGTTGTATGGAGCATTAATTAGAAAAGAACAGCAACATTTGGGCCCAAGTAATATTTGAGGATAAGACTTTCATGGATAAAGATGGATTTGTGCAGTGCAGAAAATCATCTTGAAAGGGGAATTGTAAAAAAGTTCAGCTTTGTTTAGCTTGTGTTTAAATTCAGGAGGAACAGGGTGGCTTATCCTGGACATCAAGAGTAAAGGTAAATCACAAATTATAAACTTATAAGTCTGCATTTAAACTGTGCATGTGGAAAAATATTTTTTTATCCTTGAAGTACTAGAAAAAAATGAAGATACTTTTTGTGGTCTGCTTCCAAGCTTAGATATGAATAAATATGCCATAAATACCTTCCCTGATGTTGGGTGTTCTTTGTGATCCATCTTCTTGATATTGGGACCCTGTGTACTAAAAAGAATAAGAAAAGCTCATTGCACTAGATCTTTCTCAACGCTATTGTTTTTTTCCTAACCTAAATTTTACAGGGTAATGGTTATTTCAAAGAAGGAAAGTACGAGGCTGCAATAGAATGTTATTCCCGTGGTATAGCTGCAGATGGCACCAATGCGCTTCTGCCAGCTAACAGAGCCATGGCCTATCTGAAGATTGAAAAGTAAGTAGTACTGTGTGTGCTATACTGTTTCTTTCTTTGCTGTGAAGTAGATGGGAGAATGATCCAGTAGATTTTCACTCAAGTTACTGTCACTCCTAGCTCTTTCTAGAATTCAGTATAGAACAAATCATATTTAAGACAGTAAGGGAGAGAGAACAACTCAGTAGGTGTGATTTTACAATGCATTTCATAGGAAAGAAGTTCGGAGAGAATAAAATAGCATCGATATGAAATTACAGTTTCTAAACTTTGATTTTCATTCTTTTATGTGTGTAAAATTCTAGATAGTCACCTTTCTTACAGGACCTGCCCAAAGCGTTCTTTTTTGATTGTATAACCCAGTCAGCTACTAAAAGTTTCACTGTAAAAAGATTTATAACTCCTGACTCCAAAGGGAATGAGTAGAAGCTTTTTCGGGAAACTGTTATTTTTAAAAAATGTTTTTCTTTAACTCCATTAATGGAGACGTGTATGTGTAGTTAGTTTATTTTTTATTAAACTTTATTCATGTAATCCAGTAACAGTAGGAAATGCATGCTTTCTCGCAAATGAGAAAAAATACATATCACCATTTTTTGAAGTGCAAATCTTTTTTGATTCTCTGATAATGTAGTAGTTTAAACCTTTTAAACTGGTAGCGTGAGAAGCAGAGAACTGAGCGTTATGTTGGTCATCAGTTCTAACATGATTTGACTGGGCAGGTGTAGAGACAATACATTGATCTCAAATCATGAGATTACAGAATAGGTTGCACAGGTAGTATTTCTGACACAATAGTTGTAATTTAGTACTGAAGCCATAGAGGACATCATAATGCAAATAATGTTTTTAGAGAATCAGAGGAAGTGATACAATAATTGAATGACCATGCAAGAAAATCAATTCTGTGTGATAAATCAGTGTATCATGGGTCTTTACATTTCAAAGAGGACGCAAATATAAAATACAATAGAAGCTCATTGGTATTCTTATAAACATCTAGAACTGACAAGAACTGCAAAAAAAAAAAACCAACCCCAAAACTGTTCCCCTAAATTCAGTGATAGATTGAAGGAGGAGAAAAGGAATGAATGAAAATACTTAAATATGCACATAGGGGAATAATTTTCTATTATAACTAAATATAACTGGGATGAGGAAATTTGATCTTACACTGAAGCAGATTACTTTAACGCAAGGATATACTGACATCTTATTCTGAAATAGTTAAGAACAAGTCACAGAAATTCAGATGTAGATGAATTTATTCTCCTATATGCTTGCTTCTCCTTTCTTGTGGTGTGGGTTTTTTTTGTTTTTTTGCTATGGTATTTCTGGTTTTCAGCCGTACAAAACTGTGATGCTGACTTACATTTTAAGGCTATTAAATGTTTGGAGTGGACTGTGCTCTGACAGGCTTTAAGCGTTTCTTTTCACAGAAGTGAATTTCTCTGTGATGATAAAAAGAGTCATCAATGTGTCATGAGACAGCTAAAGACTTGGCTGAAATGTCAAGGTGCTGAGAAATCGTATTTTTTATGTTTACATTTATTTTACAGTTTAGCTCAGTGGCATGTATTTATATGTATATAGGTAATTAAGATCTGTCTTCATATTTTAATTGTTTTGGGTAGCTCTGTCTTTTCAGTTGAAACTGATTATTAATTTTGCTCTACTCTTTTGCTGAGATATGAAGAGGCAGAAAATGACTGTACACAAGCTCTGCTTTTAGATGCCTCTTATTCTAAAGCCTTTGCCAGAAGAGGAGCTGCCAGAGTTGCTCTTGGAAAGCTGAAAGAAGCTATGCAAGGTATGACTTTAAATTAACCTAAGTGTGATAGGTAACAGAGGAGTATAAGGGCATCCTGATTTTTTTTTTTTTAATATTTTTCTAATAGCAATTAGATGAATTGCTGATTGATTGAGGTTATCGGAGCAAAAGTTAAGAATGGCAGGGTTTTGTTGTGTTTCATTGAATATGTATAAAACCTTTTGTGTTGGTATACACATGATCTGAAGACAGTTTTGTATGAAGTTAGAACTATTGTTGGTCATGGTAAGTACTAAGAAATAGTTTGAAAAATGTGTTTAAAAACTAGATCATGGCATCAGGATGACTTACCTGCCTTTCATTATTTTAAAGCTGTGAAAGGAAAATAAAAAGTTTAAAAATGTGCTAGTTGCTTTGTAACTTGAAATGTCTACAGTTTTCATATGTTTTTTCACTCAGATTATGAAGCTGTTCTGAAGCTGGAACCTGGAAATAAACAAGCAATAAATGAACTTAGTAAAATAAGGAATGTATGTATACTTGTGCTATTTCTGGGTTTTTTTGTAAGCCTGTAGTAATAGAATGTTTTCATTCTTTTTTATGTAACTTCTGACATATCTTATAATTTTTCCTTAAACTTTTGATCTTTTGGCAAACTTGCCATTTTTTTCAGGAATTATCTGAGAAAGAACAGCAGGCTCATCAAGTATATCCTGCAGTATTGATAAAAGAAACGGAAATAAAAAATATAGTGAAAGTGATTGATAATCCATTACATGTGAAATCAACAGTAAGTTGTTTTGTTTCGAGAGTTGCTTCCTGTAATGATGGGAAAAGTAGAGCTTAAAGTTAAAATCCACTTCTTGCTTATTTATGTAGATTAACTCCTGATAGATTCATCTTGCCTGTGGAAAGCTCAAAATTTACAGAATTATTCTTTAGATATTTTTCAAGAACATAACTTCAGCATTTCCACATGTGTGTAACAGTAGTGGTGGTGTAAGCATTCAGCCTACAGTACCACACTCAGGAGACATGGTGTATGCCTATATCTATAGTACAAACTGAGGAGGCAACCCCACAACCCTATCCTAGGTCCATAGCTAACATTGCAGTTTAGACTAAAGGGGAGGCAGTTGAGTCTTGGTGTTTCCTTGCAGACTTGAGAAGGCTCTGGGTAAGCTTCCCTTCTTTTCATTGCCTGTTCATAGTTTCTATAGCAGCTGTAGTGGTAATAAGACTTGTTGCCACCCATGTCATATGCTAGTGTCACCTAGGGTGGCTGGAAGAGCCTTGAGCCTGCATTTTCATCCACATAAACTGGAGAATAGAAGGGTATTTGTTTTCAAGAAGCAGTATTTTTGGACTACAAGTTGTCAGTGGCTATAGTCAGATTAATGAATTAGATATGACAAAATATGATAACATGGAGAGTAATGTTAGCTTTCTTTATATATTAGGCTTCCCCTTTCAGTACATTTAATCTTTATACATTCAGCAGTGAGTTGCATGAATACAAAGTGTGCTCACATATTGTATGGGGTACTGTAGCGTTCTGCTCTTGATGATTTCAAAATGTTTGTTTACCTCCATTAAATATATAATTCAGATGGATAGTTTTACTAGAAAATGTGTGATTATTTTGATCCTTTGGGGAGGGAGAGGGGAGGGAGTATTTTATGCTCTCTATAACCAGATACAGTTATTTTTAGAAACCTAAATGAATCGATTGTGAAGTAGCTGAAACACTATAGCCAATCATATTAAGTTTTCAGTTTGGCTGCTAAATTAAGTGGAGATACTAGGTTGATTGTCTTTTCCTTGTTGTTCTGTTGAGGTAGAACAAGTATAGATGAAGCATCTGTGCTTTTAGTACTGCTTAAGAATTGCAGAGAGAACTGTAATTTTATTCCATATTCACCAGGCAGCCTCCTAGTCTTAGCCCAATGATGACTTGGTATATTGTGAAAGCGAACCATGTATTTGCTGTGAAGACATACAATGGGATTGTGTTAGAGCTGGACAGAAAAATCTGCCATTGAAATTGTTGAGTATGTTTAATAGTGTATATTTGCATCTGTATTTCTAGAGCAATATATACTATGTTCGTATTCAGGAAATTAAATTCTAAAGAAAAAGGTGATTTTTTTAAATTTTTTTTTTCTCGCCACTAAGTGGTGCTTCCTTGTAAGACCTGTGAAGGTGGTGCTAGGTGGTGGTCAAAAATCATGCAGAGATCAAATAAGCTGAAGCATTTTAGTTAGTATGCCTTCTAGAGGTGGAGTTAACTGCCTTATGATGTATGTAACTTGGTCAGCCAGTAGGGATGAGTTACAGATATTTATCATCTTGACATTCAACTTAAAATTTTGAGGATATTTACTTGTTTAGCTAAATTACAAGGCTGGACCAGGTCATTGGTCAAAATACATGGTAGTCCTTGCCCATTGAACTTTAGAAGGGGGAAAAAAATAAACTACTTTTTTATTATTATTACCAGGAAAATAGAATGCAGATTCTGTGATCCTCTAGAGTAAGGATACACTGGTTTATGAGGGTAAAGCAATAAAATGATCATATAAGGCTTCTTGTAGAATATCATGAAGTTTCCTTTTTTGCCGTTTATCTTTATTGAAAGTATCTTCCATGTGCACCACTACAGGTGAAACTGGTTATCATGAAATTATTTAAAATTACCACATCTGTTTATCTGAGGCCTGTTTATACACTGATGTTGAGGCTACACATGTGACATGAGATATGTGTTCTGTTTAGATGCCTTTGCGAAGAATAGCCATTGAAGAAATTGATGATGACACACCAAATAGTGATTTGCCCAGCACTACTGCTTTAGTCAATAATTGGAGGAATGCAGTGAGTGTTGAAACAACAGCGAGTCTAGATCAGGATGATCAATTGACTACAATGGACATTCCAAAAGCAAAGCACTTAAAAATAGAAGAAATCAATGATACTTCACTATTACAGTAAGTATAAAAACTCTAATGCTCTTTTAAAAGGTAAATGTAGTTGAAATGCAATTTTCATTTTCAGATTTCTACATGTGATGAGGTATCAAACGTGTTGTGCAGAATTTGAATTAAAAAGAAAATATTGAAAGAAAACGAAGTTCTTGCGCATCTCTGATCATGTAGCGGCTGAGACAAGTATGGTCTGTTTAGTTTTAGATGGAAAACTAGTCTTGTTCTTACATTTCAATTATAAATAAATTCATAATATTTTCCTGTATGGTATACTCTCTTCCTTGTGCACTTCATCTTCCCTAGCTGAGATTTTTATTTGTAATGTTTTAGAGTAGGATCTGGGCAGAGTTCAAATATTCTTTGCACGCCAGTTGTGTGAGAGAAAACAAGCAGATGAGAGTGTCACCCTTCTTTCCTCTGCTGAGCAGGCAGCCAAGTAACTTCAGATTTACTCAAAGTTCCCAAGTGCCACTGTGTTAGCTGGACAAACTCAAGTCTGGCTGGCTGAGAGTAGACTGAAGTATAGAAGCCACTATCCTAACTTTATCCGTGCTAATTATTGGAACTCTACTTGTTGTCTGCTGAGGAAACTTCTGTGTGCATCAGCATCATCTCATTCTGTTAATAGTAAATACTTTTTATAGAATTCTGTTTGAAGAATTTCTATGGGAAACACCTTCCCACACCTACCTTTTCCAGCTCAGTCAGATGGATTTACTGTGAAGTGTTGAAGAAAAAAAATCATATTTTGTAGCCATTTTATAAATTCTGAAAAATAAGTTGACTTAACTGGTAAATTATAGGGCAAAAGATAGCTCCTCTCTAACTGGTGTTTAAAACGGTTTGTTCATTTAGCATGGTTATTGTTTTGCATTGTGAAATTGCAGAAAACGTAATATTTTTTTTTTGCAGCTGTTTATGGTAGAAATCTGTACCATAAAATGCAGTTATTTCCAGAAACAAAGTAGAGAAAGGCCGAGCATATTTGTAAGTATCTGCAGGTGTGGTTTTTTTAGACACAATGAATCAAGTATAAAGCTTCCGTAATTTGAAGACTGTTTTTAGATACCTGCTTAATTTTTTTTTTTTTTAAATTTTGTTTAGTGTTTTAGATTTTTAATGAATTCGGAGATCTCCAGTTAGGTCTCAGTGTAGGATTTCCTTAAATGTTTTCTTGATTATGTGTTTCAAAATCTCTCTTCAGGCTTCCTGCTAGTGTGAAAGGAAGTTCATCAACGTTGCATCCATCTTCCCCTGTGAACAAACAGAAAGAAAAAGAAATCAGAAGGTCATTTAGATCTGATTCTCAGGTCCCTGGCATTCCTGCAAATTCTTTCCAGCTTGAGGCTGACTTCAGGAAGTTGAAAGACTGCCCAGAAAATATGTACTTGTACCTGAAGGTATGAAACATCATATTGATTGACAGTGCTTGGAACAAGTTTCTTCAGCTGACATTGAAGAAACAGCGCAAACTTAGGTGGAAAGGGTCACTATGTTTTGAGTGTCTTAAGTGTACAGTAGTCCCTTTCTTAAACTGCCTTCACATAATACTAAGTTTGACCCACATTTGAATATTTCTCCTCTTGCGCCTGACTTTTCACTTACCTCGCCCTGAGTACAGTCCTCTGCATAATCTGTTTCTTCTTTCAGACATAGGCGCTGATTCCACGAAGACTTAAATACCTTAGTAACCATGTGAAATTCTAATTTTTCAAATGAATGCTTGTAGGGTAATTAGACATAGCAACATTCTTACCTCTTTAAACTGAACAAATGCTTGAAACACATCAATCTACTTAATGTTTACTTCTGCTTATATGTATTTCACAAAAAATGCTTAGAATTCTTCTTTTAAAAGAAGTTAGCAATCATAATCAAAAAAACCCCCAAAATTAACGTTCAGTGTCAAATAGTGCAAGTGATTGGTTTTTCTTTATTTTGCTTTCATGCACTTCGTGCACTTCTTTTTTGCTTTCATGCTTTTCATGCTTTTTTTAGGATGTCCAAGACATCCTAAAAACTCATTTCTAATTCTCATGACTCAACTGTATTTTGCCTAAAAATAACACTTGTTTAATTTTCCCAAAGCAAATAGAGCCTTCGCTTTATCCAAAACTGTTCCAGAAATCCTTAGATCCGGACTTGTTCAACCAGATACTGAAAATTCTACATGATTTCTACATTGAGTAAGTTTAACTCCTTGTTTGTTTTACATTGCTTATTGCTATTCTGGTTTTTTACCTTTTAGTTTTTTTCTCTCTAGCCCGGCCCTTGGGCTTACAAAATTATTTCCAGCATGCAGCATTACATGAGCATGGTGTAGTAATTGGAATGATTCAGTTGGTTTTTTTTAAGAAATTAAAGATATTTTGAAGAATCAGGTAGAAAAGAGGTAAGAAATAAATAGCCCTTGCTGTATGTTGTTGAATTCAGTTCTGCTAAATAGCATCAGAAACTGAATATTAGACTGTATGAAATAATTTTTGTGCATATTACTGTGCACGTTCTGTTATCACATAATTGCACAATATTAGCTTTCTATATTAACTTTCCAAAGCTGAGAAATAGAGGGTTTCATTCTTGTGCAGTGCTTATTGGTTTGCATTCTGACTTTTTTAATTGCTTGCTAGCATTTTACAGTAGCCTGTAGTAAATGTGTATTAGAGCTAGAAGTTCTGATAAGACAGGACCTGACGATTATTTTTGAAATTTTTATCCATGCTACCATTTGAATCTAAAGTTCATTTTGCCCGTCAGAGGCAGTGTGCTGCTTCTCTGAATTACTCTGCCCAAGAGCACACACTCAGAATGTTTTTAGGGTGTTGCTTTATGGAGGAAAGTAAATGTAAATGAATGGTAGCCTTTCCCTTGGTTTCTTTAAAAGTAAATATCCATCATGTGGGTGAAACATAGCATCTTAAGACATACGGTCCTACATTTGGTGGTATGACATATAAAGGCTAGGAAGTTGAAATTGTTTGCAATAAGGTGAAAGACGTTTCTTCTGGAGGGAGACAGGAAAAGTTATGAAAGAAAAATACTATTTGTTGTTACTATTTGTAACAAAGACAGTGCCTGTTTACTATTGACTAAAAGAATATAAAAAGAACACAATCTAGGAATTTTCTGTATGGATAAAAACGAGGGCAGCTGTAATGTGAGGCTTCTTGCTGAGCTTCCTATGACCAGAGGTGCTACTTCCCCTCACACACCCTAATATGTATAAAAATTGAGAAGTTATGGCAAGGTGTGAGCATTAAATCGTACAATAGCTATTCTGTACATGAACAGCAGCCAGTTTGCATCAGTCTAGGTTGTTATATTTCTTCACTCTTGCTCTGTATCCGAAGGATACTTGCATAAAGATTTCTGGAGGTTGACTTTTTTCATTGTGGGTGGAAGAATGAACAGGAAAGATGAGAAAGGCAGGGAATATGAGAGACACAGAAGGGAGTTCATTGGTCCTTTAATTTCTTGTTCTTGAAGTTTTTAATATTGCTTGCAGCTACTGAATCTTTCTAATCAACAGTAGTTATTTTTATATTTCTAATAATCTTCTTCAGGAAAGAGGAGCCATTGCTCATCCTTGAAATCCTCCAGAGGCTATCTGAATTAAAAAGA
The DNA here is from genome assembly GCA_002844005.1 of Limosa lapponica baueri. Taxonomy (NCBI): domain Eukaryota; kingdom Metazoa; phylum Chordata; class Aves; order Charadriiformes; family Scolopacidae; genus Limosa; species Limosa lapponica. The sequence goes on along the minus strand of KZ505647.1, from coordinate 2,121,388 downwards.
TTTGATATGGCAGTAATGTTTATGTCAGGCTTGGAGAAAAAAAGTAAGTAATTCAGTAGCATCTTTTTAAACTTCATTTGTGATACTGTGGAATCTAGCAAGAAATACATAAAATTTAGTGCTATTCTTGTTGTTGTTTATTCTGTGTAATAATCAGTTAAGGTTAGTTAGGTTGTCTAGCTTTTTGATTGTTTTAGAAATTAATATGCATGTCATGTAATTTTTATTAGTCTTTTGATTCTGTGTTAAGACTGGAAAACTACAGCTAAATCCTTTTGCTTTTATCAGTAATACCACTACATTTTAGTCTGATAAAGTAAGCTTCACTAGCATTTCAGTTTGTAGCTGGTAATGTTACAAATTTATTAATTTGTATGAAATCTTATATCTGACATGCAAGTCATCCAAATTTCACATTTTCCACAATTTACGACTATTTCTTGGCAATCCTGGCTTCACTGTTGGCAAAAAGAATGCAAACATCTCTAAGCCACTCAGCCTGTTTGTCCTGTTCTTGGGGCATTACTTAGATTAGTTTGCAATTCAGGTTGATGTTGGCATGAGTTCATGGTTTATAAAAGTGGTTTTTGTTTCAAACATTTTCTTTATTTAGCACACCAGGCAGACAGTGTAACAGTGAGACACAAGCAAAACGTTTCTCTGGGACCAAATAACGTCAAATTTACTATCTACAGCTGAGTTTCCCTAATAACCGTTATACTTTCAAAATTTTGATATGTGAATCTCCTTAAAATAAAATTACTTGTTTGACTTGCTGAAGTGCAAGTAAATTCCTCTTATGAATTTATTCACGCCTTTAACCTGATGTAAGCTTTATCTGCCATCTGGCATTAACTTTTATCTTCTGCATTTAATGGAATAGTGCCAGGATAGCAAACAAAATAAAATCTGTCTGTTGTCAGGATTATATACCTGTTTAAGGAAATGTTGTTAGGCAGGTCGTGGCCATCAACACAAAGTGGGAGCTTCCCTTTGCTACTCTTGTTTTCGTCCTCGCAGTAGTTCTAAAAATTTCCTTGTATTTCAGCTATATAACCCAAAATTACTCTCACTGAGGAATGAATTAGACTAATTTACCTTAAGAAAGTGAATGACAAAAATAAGAGTTTTTGTTGGGATTTTCTTTTACAGTTGCACAGGGATTGTTCAATCATGTGAATCACATGGGATTGAAAGATACTTCTGTTGAAGAATTGGAGAAGAAATACGGCATTTTCTCTTCATGAGATGACTGGCATGTAAATGTCTGTTTCTGCACTGCTTTCATGTGCAAATCAGCTGAAGAAGTCTATAAAGACTGGAATTTTGTTGCTTTTGTATAACTAATTTGGCTAAACCAAGTTTAAGTGTTTAATGGCAAGTGCCTGAAGAGAGAATTATCTTGTTCTGCAGGTACACTTGCTTTCTAGCACCTGAAACAATTCAGATCTTCATTGTCTTCAGTGGAATCTGTTTGCCCAAAAAACAATTGGGCAAATTGGTGTTCAGGATGGGGACTGTAGATAGAGATCTTTATGAAAAGGAAAAAAAGTATTTATAAACATGTCTTTGGTAAGAATCAATCCATGTAGATTACAAATGTGCGTGTGTTTTTTTTTATTTTAGAAAATAAACTGATTGTTGAATTGAAGATACTACATTTTTTAAGGAATTTTTTTTTTTATTAAGGTGCCTAAATCATTCTTTTCTAAGACTACACCACATTAGAACATGTAATGTACAAAGTGAACCTGAGATATGATGGCCAAAATGTTCCAGAATTCTTTTACTTGAGTTTAACCAAAAGCTGAGTTTTTGCATTGGCAGCTGAGATATTCCTGTGAACCACAGCTGCGATTGCAGAATAGAAGGAAGCCAAATACTGTAGAATTAAACTGAAAGCATAGGGAAACACACTTTTTGTCAGCTATAGCATTCAAAAAGCCTTCAAACTTCCAAGATAGATTAATAGGAAAAGGTATGAATGTTATCTTCTATGTAGTCAGTATTAGAAAACTAATTTTAAAACATTTGCAGCTGTGTAATGTCCTAGTTCAGATATAATCTGTTTAAAAAAAAATAACTGAGCTACATCCTTGGGCTGGGCAGCAGCTGATCTGAATGAAGCACTAGATCCCTGAGGTAGCTTCCAGTGAGTGATGGAACTGGGCACTAGGAGAGTAACTGGTGTTATTGGGGAAATGGAAGAGCTTTTATGTATCACTGCTTGCATTTTACCTACAATGTCAACTGTTATTACTAGGTGTGTCCCAAGTTAGGTGCTAACTGGCTATTTCTTCCCCTCATTGTAAAGCAATTGTGATAGCATATCAGGGATACTGCTGTAACTAATAGAACGGTGTGTGTGTGTAGTTCTCAGAAGCTGCTTCTTGAAGGCTGTTGGATGAGAATAGGCGATTGTAGTTATAGATCCTTGACAGTAAAAGCAAGATGATAGCAGAAAGATTTAAAAACTGTATGCCAGGAGTCACCAACACCTCCACTTTACCCAGTCTGCTGTACTTTTAATGAGAATAAGCTGTTCCTACTCCTGCTTTTCCATAGATTCCTGTTCAGGATTTGTGCATAAGGAACGCTGATTGAAAGGAAACTCTTCAAGCATGTAAAATTTGGTGGGGTGGACCTGAGTCAAGTTGCTACTGAACTTAGTCTACCAAGAACTATCTTGAAAGTGGTATGCTCCTATAGCTTTTTGCTTGTGTTTCTAAATGCAACGTTTAATGGTGAGTTGCTAAGTCCCTGAGATTACTTTTCAGTGCATAAAAAAAACAATGCATGATGGAGAGCAGAATGCAGGTATTCAGAGAACTGCTGGCTTTACTTGCTCCAGGAGATGGCAGGTTTTTTTCCTTCTAAATTGTTAAGATTGCCAAATCTCTGAACTGAAGAATTTAATGAACCATGGAGAAGATTCATAGATCTGAAGTAACTCAAGAATTATTTCTGGTGAGAGAGGGGGATTTTTAATTTTTTTTTTTTTTTTTTAAATTCAATACCTCAACACCCTCTCAATGGTTATATCCCTGTAGTGTCACAGGGAAAAAAGTCTGACGTAAATAGGGAATTAACAGTGTGAAATACTTGATAGCCCTTATCTGTGTTACAGCATTCAAAGCATCTAAAGTCATGTTTGCTTCAGTGACTCATTCAGACCTGAGTTTTGCTTATCAGTATTAAATGTTATATTTTCCTATACAACTTTTAAACTTTTCAATATCGGTTTTTTTTAATTTGATGTTGTTCCTCCAGTAGATCTGGGAGACATTCAAACTCCATACTGTCTGTTGATTTCATCATCTAGATTGTTAGAATGTCGATGGAACTGACCCTAGGACATACTTTTGCAGAACATCCTTACAGCTTTCTGGTTTGACTGATTATATTTTTTTTCCTTTCTGATAACTCTAGCTAGCTCTGCATTCATACAGTAATAGTTTCATCTGAGCTGTGTTTGTCTTGCTTGTAAGAATGCCCTGTGATAGTCAGAGGTGAAGATAAATATACTTCATCTACTGCTTTTTCATTATACTACTGTGGAAGAAAGGATTTTAACATAACTTGTTCTTGGCTGACTTGTGTCAGTTACTGCAGAAAGCATAAATGAGTATAATTTGGGTACTTGTTCCAAAATATTTTTTAGAATTAAAAATTAATGGGTTTGACTCTGGTCAAGAAGTTTTTGCTGCTTGTCATCTTCTGCATCTTTCTTTTTAGAAATAGGCACTTCAGCTTTCCAATACTCAAATATAACTACTACTGGTTTTGAGGCTACTTTTTAAACATCATATTAATACAAGATTAGCGTATCAATTTTTAAAATATCTTATAAGAGGAGTCTTTGGGGCCCAGAAAACTTGTGACCGTTGAACTTCAGGAAACTTACGTTTTAACCCATCCTTTTCTTTATTTGGCAGAGATCTTTGCCAGTGATGTGAATACAGTTGCTTGTAGTTGCCATCACTAGGGAATACTGAAATGAAAATAGCCATCAAAGAGCTCATTTCTAATGTCATCAGCTGTCAGTTGTTTTTCTTCCATCTTGCATAACTAACACTTGCCTGGGTTTTGTTTTGTTTTGTTTTCTGTTAATGCAGGTGCACTTTCAGAGGAATTTCTTCTTACTCTTGTCAACTGCTGCTTATTTTATTTTCCTCTTTCGGTTCTGGTACGGTCCCAGTGTTCTCTTGTTGCTCCTACTTAGTAATTGCTGAACAATCTGTCCTTGTTTCTATTACTTACATACTCTTGTCTTGTGGGATTGTTGAAGAGCTCTTTGTTAGTCCCTTTTTACACTTGTTATTCTTTCTTTTCATTGGCATAATTTTAGCTTGTTATCTTGATACCATTTATTTCGAAACTGCCAGGTCTCCTGTACCTTTTTGCACCCTTAGATTTTTCTCTCATGAAACCTTAATGAGCAGTGTTAGAAAAGAGGAAGTAGCAGAGAGAAGACTAAGCGCGTGAGGCTTTCAAAGTTGTGTTTAGGTGCTGTGATGGCAGCTTGAGATTGCTCTACCCATCAGTATTGGAAACTAAAAATTTGGAGCATTAAATATACATCCTCTTTTCCCTCCTCCAATAGCAACTGTAAGCTAAGGAACCTATGCCAATCTTTCGCCACTAGTTTGTTGTTCTTTCTTTCAGTAAATTAGTGCTTTTCTAGGAAGAGCAAGAAGGGCCTTAATAAAAGCGTAGGGCTGCACATTTGTTGACTCTCACTTCTCCCCAGGTAAGATTCACTCTGTAGCTTTTCTTTTGTAGCAGCTGTTAATCACACACACACATATTTTTCTTTCTTGGATCTTACAGTGCCAATGGTACTCTGAACTGCGCTGTATCCCTGCTGCCTTTGCGTGATGCTTTAGTAGCTTCCTTAAGGTGTATTTCTAAGGGTTGCGTTATTTAGAGGACAAAATTATCCTGCAAAATCATTTGTTATTGGCTCTGCTTGAGAGAGCAGGAAACTATCCTGACCTCTCAGGAACACATCTGAGTTTGAATCTAGTCTTCATTTAATATTAACAGGTTTGAGTCTGCAAAAGGACCTGGAACTGCATTAGTGATTAATCTAACCTTATCTGCTTTGCTGTTTAAGCTTAGGAAAATACAACTTTTAGAATAAAACATGAAATTGTATTTTTTGCTGTTGTCACATCTCTTAAATATGCAGTTCAGCATGATTGCAGCAGCAAAGTTGTGGGGGCTTTATACATCTGTCTGTTCCTTTTTCATCGTATTATTTCACATGAACCATTTGTATCAGATCTTTCTCATTACATCTGTCACCATGTGCCAATTCTCTCTCTGAATTTCAGTCTTCCTTTTCACTATGCCCTTTCTGTTTTCCGTCAGGTTCAAAACAATGTATTCTCCACTGCCTTCCCTCTCCTGTCATTAGTTGTAAGCCGCTCAGCCTCTAAAAGTGTCATTTGAAGGCTCCTTTTAATTTTCAAAAAAAAATGTGTTCAAGGCTTTTTGTTTCTGAAAGCTGCTTCTAACAGCTCTGCTTCTTTGGGCTCCATTTTGTAGGAATATTCCACTCGAATGTCTGGCTTTGTATAGCAAGTATAGCATAGAAACTGAGGAAATTCTTTTTTTCTTTTTTTTTTTCTCATTGCTTCCTATTCAAGTGGTTGCTGAGTTGCGGTTGGATACACTGGAATCTTCTGCTTTCTTAATAGTAGCAGAAAGTAATGTTTGCTTTCCAGACTTCATCTTCAAACTTCAGACCTTCCAGTCTCTCTTCCAACAGATGTTGCATTAATAAAGCTCAATGTGGCAGGGTAAAGATAAATGTGATTCCTTGTTCCTTTATACCAAATAAGTCTACCTGGGTTATAAAGCAAGAAATGTACCATTAGGCACAAATACTGATTAAATTTAACCAACAACTGAGTATACGAAAGCCTTCCTTTTCCTGATGCCTGATGAGGCAGGGCAGATTAATGTTCTGTGTAAACTATCAATTTAAAGTCCTGTTTTGTGGCTACATACTTGGACAGGTCTGCCACAAAGAGCTGAGCAGCAGATTAGAGTCTAAGTGAGGAAACCTATAAAAAAAAAAACAACCCACAAACCAACAGATTTTTACTTGTTATATGTATTGCAAGAATGAGGGCTTGTACTTCAAGTTGCAAGGGCATGTACTCAGAGGCATCTTACTCCCTAAAGAATCAGCAGTCTGTACAAATATCACCAAAAAGCAGAGAAGGATTAAATGTTTGATTTGCCCGGCTGTGATTGTGATGGGAGAACAGTATCTGACTCCGTGAGTCAAATCTGGTGTCTTTCTGGCCACACCAGGCTGGGTACTCAGTTTGACAAGTGGCACTTGAACTTGGTTTATAATGAATTGCTGTAACTTTAGGAAAAAATCAGAAAAGCTTTGCTGGCTTCAGAAAAGTGTGCTCTGGAGTCTTCATTGGGAAGTGGAAATGCTGCCAACTTTTTCTAAAATAGCCTGAAGTTCAGATTGTTGAAATAGGAAGTAATGAGCTACTGCTCTGTGCCGAAGCCTGTACTTAACATGATGTAGGATGCGAGCCTTGAGGACTCCAGTTCTGTCTTTGGTGTTAAGATTTCTTTGCATTTTGTGGTTGGATTCTGGTGGTTGTGAAAATTAGCAAGGCTATTACAGGGTTACATCTCATTAAATACAGTATTTAAGTGAAAATGTGTGTGCGTTTTCAACAGATGGGTAAAAACATTGTAGGGAATATTTTCCGTACAAACTGTAACAAAGAAAGGACATGAAATAAAAGCTTCAGAATTTGCCAGATCTCTGAGATTTTGTTCTGCTTCATGTTTTATTCTTCCATGGACAACCTTGTCTGATTGATTGGTGAAGCTGGCATCTCTCACCCAAAAATCTACAAGCATTAATTGAGCTTAAGGAGAACATAATCTTTGTTTAAATTTTTATCATCCTTAGACTTTAAAATTAAAACAAGAGACAGAAGTAGCTTCATGCCTTCACTGGTTTGCAACTGTTAGGCGTTGGCTTGATATTCTGATCTCAAGAGAGCTGTTTGTCCTGTTTCCCCCCTCCCTCTACAAGTTGCACTTGAAATACTGATGTGAGTGACTTTCTGTTGCCTGAAAATGGGTACAGACCACAGCAAGTGGGGTCTTGCATGGCTGGAGCCTTTTTGAGGAGCTGAGGAGCAACTTCTACTTCATTTCTGTCTTAAATTTCAAAGATGGTATCAGGATAAAACAAATGCTTTGCAGCTTAACTGTTGGCCTGCCTTGTTCAAACTGTAACTGTGTTGCTCGCTTTGAGATACAGAGCCCTGGGAGTCCCTGGGGCTCTGCTTTTTGATTGTCTTTTTTTACTTCTACAGAGCCCTGGGTGAGGTGGACGGACTGTGGGTCTTGTACCAGCAGCTTGTGGTCAGTGACTTATGGTGGCACGGGGTAGGTTCTTCCTCCAGGGGTTTGCAATCTAAATAGACAATGTGTAGCATAGTCTCCCCACTGTTAGAAACGTGCGTCTGAATGCCTGGAGAGGCTGAGGAGAGACTTCCTTTTCACAGTAAAACCTTTTCTGTGGGTGCTCTGAACTGACCTGGTTTTCCCTGAAGTGGAGCAGGAAGAACTCAGCTGCCCCACTGAGAGGGCTGAGGGATGATACATCTCTCTGAGCTGTGAGGAAGACAGGGCCATCAGCTGACACATCACATCATCTGGAATGCAGAAAAGGATGCGTTTTACTGGTGTGAGTGCCAGCTTGTTCCCAGCGTAACACAGGGTCTCAGTGACCAGGGTGGGGAGGAGAACATAAGCCATGAATTTCCATTTTACAGGACTCAAATTCAGCATATTTCTGAAGACTTTCAGTATTTCAAACTCCATTTCAGTATTCAGTGTTTTTAATGCTTTTCTCTACTACAAGAAATCTAAACATTAATGAACATTTTTAACACGAGACTTGGCAAAGCTAGGAACTGAACAAACCTTACTAGCCCTTTTTGAGCCCTAGGCCTGTTTTAGTAACTTCAGCTAGCTTTCCTCTCTCAGAATTACATTTTGTCCTTGTCTTTGTCCTTTCATGCTTTTACCTGTCACATACCAGGTTTATGTAAAGCCAGCTGTACTAAGGACGGATTCCTGCGGTCAATGTTCCCATTATCGGATTTTGTCAGAACAATTTTGCTGGTTCAGAAGCAAAGAAGAAATTTGGCTTGATCAGGATACCCACGTGCTGCACATAAAACGCCCAGAGAGTCTTCGGCTCTTTTCCTACCCACTTTGTGCTGATAGAAAGAGGAAGGCACTACCACACAGCCAGAGCTCCAGTCTCAAGTCACGTCATAAGGCTTCTTTCTCCAGCTACAGTAACAGCGATGCAAAATAACATTATAGGGATCAGCTGCTGTGTTCAGAGGTTGTCTAGGGGTCCTGTTTGTTCCTCTTCAGGTGCCTAAGGTAACAATATAGGGCTCCTTCGTCTTAAGACTCAGACTGAGAGCTTTGTTTGTCATTCCCAGTTGCCTAATGAATAAAACAGTTTGTTCTTACCTTCATTCTCTTCTTCTTCTGCTGATTCCATCTAGGCTGATACTTGCCATCCTTCAGCCTGCCTGTGTTCTCTGTCATTGCTGGTTCCTGCCTAAATATAGCCCATGTGTTTGTCAGAGCAAGAGGGACGTTTTGAATGGGTCAAATCAAATCAGAACCATAGACCAAAGCCTCAGGTGCCTCAATGTGTTCGAGCTCCCTGTGTACTGGATTTCCCCAGGAACACTGCTCCACACTGACACATTTCAGAACTTAACAGGACGGCTATTTCCAAACTGATGAGCATCTGTTGGGAGGTTGCCAAAGACACAAATGACAATTAGGTGTCCATATGCCTCTGAATCTCAAAAAAACCCAGCTGCATTATACAGCCTTGGGAGCAGTGCTAGGTACTGCTTTATTGCAGGCTGCAGGGACATTTGGATTAATCAGTGCTTGGGAAAAGAACAGAAACCAGGTGATGGAGTGACAAGACCAAGCCCTCCACTGTTATCTTCCATGAGTATAACGAATTGCCCTGTGTTGAGAATTGCCCCACTTTTGTGCATAGCCCCATGCCTCAAGCAAGTTCCTGCCTAGAAATTAGTTTGTCATCCCATATGTTCAAAATTTTGATTTCTTTTTGTTTTCAACTTTATTGATGGGGTATGAATGTACTGTTTTTATCCTTCTGCTTAGCCTTTTGCTTCTCTCAGGTTCATGAAGGAGCAGAGCAGGTTTGATTAGTTTGAGAGTCATGTGGAAAATCGAAAAGACACCATCACAAAAGGTCTCTCTCTCAACAGAAATTGGCTGTGTCACTCTGCTAACTATAAAACCTTTCTCAAAGAGCTAATTTGCAAGTGTTGATAGGTTTTTTGGGTTTTTTTTTTATTATTATTGAAAGCATTCTAGGTTTGCCACCCCAGTGTCTCAGGCCAAACATTATTAGAGGAGCTTCCATATGTCATCTATGACTTGAAACATTTAGAGACAACTTGATTTCCCTTGGGAAATATTTTTCAGATAATTCTGCCTGAAGATAGAGTGGTATGTGACTTCTTTGTGGATTTTTTCCTATATTCTTATAAATACTCTCTTCCCTGGAGTAAAGAATATTATTATATCCCATAAATACGCTCTTTCACATAATTGCACTCTTCTTTTTTAGCCTGTCCCTTCTTTCACCTCCTGTGTGCTGCCTTTCTGTGCTGGAGCTCTGCCTTGAGTCTCCTGCTTAGCCAAGCCAGCTCCTGTTACACCTGCCCATCTTCCAGAATATCAAGGTGGGTCCCACCTGTGCTTGGAGAGTGCTGTCCTTAAAGGATTACCAGTTCTCCTGAGATCTTTTCAGAGCTGCCCCATGGGATCCCACCTACCAATTCCCTGAACAAGCAGCAGTTTGCTTGCCTGGAGTTCAGGGTCTGTGGTGTGCTGGACTCTTTTCGCACTCCTCACAGGATCTTGGACCCCACTACTGAGTGGTCACTACAGCCATTGCTGCCACTGGCTGTCACATCTCCAGCTGTCTTTTCCTTGTTGGTGAATAGCAGATGATGGAGAGCATTGCCCTGCTTGACCCACCCAGTCCCTGTATGAAGAACTTCTCCCTGACACCTCCAGAAATCTTCTTTAACACTTGTGTCCTGCTACATTGCCCTTCCAGCAGATGAAAGGAGGTTAAAGTGTCCCAAAGAAACAGGGTCTGTGATACAGAGGCTTAAGCTGTTTAAAGAAGTCTTCATGTTTGCCCTCAGCCTGATCAGATGAGGTGGCACCCTCCCATGTGATATGCCATCCTCACCGGTCTCTTCTCTGATTGTGACCCATGAGGTCCTCCTCATGGAAATGTCCTGTACCTCTGAGCTGTTCCTATGCACAGAGAGCATCTCTCCTCCTCTTCTTCACTGCCTCTCTTACCTGCAGAGCTGGTACCCACTCATGCATGTGGTCCCAGCAACTCTCCAGTTGTGCAGTGGTGCCACAGCCATGTGACCCCACTGGAGCTCTCATCCCTCTGGAGTGTTTCCCAGGTGGTATACACATGTACACTTGCATGCAAAATCCTTTCACCCTCTTCCTGATGCTTCTGGTTCTCATCACCCTACACACTTGTCTTTCTTTGGCACCAGGCTTGGTTTTAAAAAAATATAAAATTAGATTCCTTTTACAGACCTGAAGTGTATGTTTAGCTGCAAGCCCAAATTTAAGTCTTTCCCTAGGTTAAGTTCCTCAGCTAGGTCTAGCTGCTGGCACTTAGAAAGATAAACATGACCAAAACTTTCCCAAAGTGAGGACTTGGGGGGGAAAGCATCAAGCTAACGTGAAGCTTCTGTCATGTTGCTGTGCCTGTGCTCCTCACTCATGTGCTGTCATTTCTGCCTAAGAAACAAATTGTCAGTGTGTGAAATTGCGGTGCAATGGTGGAACTGGAGTCTGCTGTACACAGGAGGTGGAGCATCTGAGTCTGTTTCAGAGATAATTAGGAAGACGGTTGCCTGACTGTAAAAATGTAATTCTCTTCATTGGCAGGAGAAGGTAAAAATATTTTCTTCTGGTGGGGAAGGCAGCTCTAGGTCTGTGGGAGGGCTGGGGCAGAGGGAGGTGCTGAACATCTTAGTGGGACAAGAGATTCTTGTAGGAGCCAGATGAAAACTGAGATTTAGGAGGGAAAAACCTCAAAGCAACGTTTGGGCTCATGTCATAGCCAAGAGCGCTACTCATTGAAAATTGTATTTGATGAAAATTGCATGAAGTATCCGTTTCCCTTCCTAATTACAGAGCTAGCATAATGATTCAAGAATATCCACAGACTATTTATGAAGTGAATTTTGTGAAGGGAGCTACCAACTGTATTTGATTTGTTTAATTTATTTGACAAGCTTTGAGTCTGACCCAGCTTGGGGCCAAAGAAATGCTGGCAGGGAAAGAGAGCACAAGGCCTTTATCTTCACTGAATTATTTCTGCCAGCAAAGAAAACCTTTGGCTCTTCAATTATTTCAATCCCAGCCTGATGTTTGTTTCTTATCACCCAGTGCTGGATCATCTGACTTGTCATACAGGATCATGGTTGCTTTTTCCTCTTCTACCTAATGCTAGAAATGAGAATCTTGATTCCCCTCCTTACCCAACGTCCTACCGATTAGGTATGTTCTGACAGGAAATTTTGGAGCTGCACAGAATTGCCGTAAAATCCATTATCAGGGGAAAGTGATCACCCCTGACAGCTAGGGCACAAATTGGAAATAGGTCTTCTAGGCTAAGGTGTCTTGGTACATCACTGTTGCTATTAAAGAGTAGCACAGGACGGCTGGGCACACAGGGAGGGTGTGGACGCCAGCATAAACAGATAGATAGAAAGAGACAGTAGTGGCCAGCCCTTGGCTCATGGGCAGCTTTTCTTCCCTGAAATAACTCTCTGGCACTATTCAGAGTCAAAGGACATAAAAAAGTTAAAAGACAGCCACAACTTTCTGCTCTGTCAGGAAGCGCAAAGTTTGCCACAACTCCTTTTTCTTTCTGCCCTGATTTACCCCAGAATTGCTGAGGTGCCGTGATAGCTGATGCAGATTTTTTCTGATCACTGATTCATTCTCTTAGACAGGGTAAATTGTATGTACTGATTAATGGATAAATAGGATGCATTGTCTGTCCTGAGCCTACTGATCATGCTTGTGTACAATCATGGAAATGACTCTCCTGCTTAAAGGAGTATGAATAGAATTGCAAAATCAAGCTCTCAAAAGCTTCAAAATGTCAGTTATGCCCAAAGTGATACTTAGCCTTTATTCAGACCATTTGTGTATTTTTCATACCATGGTATAATCTTTAATTACTTGCTATATCCAATTTCTTACCTTCTAGCAGCAAGACTCAAAATGTATTTATTCTCCTGTAGTCAGAGGATTGTTTGAAAGAATATAGCTTTTTTCTGGGAAGAGTTTTGGTGCTGGTATTTAGCAGTCGAGAGGGCAACCTGTCACTTCTGCAGTACAGTGCATTCTTTTAAGCTTTTTATATAGACCTGTGCAAAAAAAAAAAATCTAACAATGAATTGCAGCCACAAGGAAGAAAGTAAAGTGAGTCTAGTGGTTCCTGTTCAGCTGGTTGTTAAAAATTCCATGATAGCATCGATGACACCCACCCACACAGCTACTCTGTTCTCTCTACTGAAGTGCTCTTCGGTTTCCTGGCTGGTACTGGAGAGGCACCTGTATGACAGGCAGACATACCTCTGTGTGTACTGGTTGGACTGGACTTCATGCCACAAAGTATTTGCTTTATGTTGGACAGACTGGGAATGAAAAATCACTATAAAGCCCACGGCATCAATATATTTTTTTAATTATTATTTTTTGACTGCTTTGCTTTTACAGACCTACAATGTTTTTCTTCCACTTCATTTTTGTTGTTCTTACTCCTCTAATTTTCCTTCCTACTTTTCTTTTATTCATAAGTGCTAATTAACTGTGCCTACGAGCCGTAACACTTTTCTAATGAACAAGCCATGGGCTTTGTGAAAGTACCTCAAAAGACATGGAAAGAACCGCTTCCAGCTGAGCCGAACCCAGCACACCTCCTTGTGTCAGCCAGACAGGGAGAGAGCGGCTCCCTTTAACAGCCTTTTGGAGAATTGCCGATGCCATGCAATTAAAATAAAGCCTGCAAGCAGTGAGAGTGTCGGTGCTCAGCTGTGGCAGCAGCGAGGGGGTGAGCTCCTTGCTGCGAGCTACACGGGTGGGAGGGTGCCAAGAAGAAAGGTGCTTCCCAGCAGCCTGCCGAAGCTGCACCGACTCCGACTCGCAACACCATCCTCCGACCTTGCCTGAAAATACACCACATTCAAGAGAAACATCTGAGGACAGAGTGAAAGGAAAGCATTGCAGGGAAGAGCCAGCTCAGCAGGAAGATGTGGAGTTAGTGTAATTGGAGGTGCATGGAAGTGCCTTCAGATGAAGGAGACTTTAAATGGAGAGGAAGGATGAGTCCTGTTTGGGAAAAGGCAAAATGGGTTGATTTACTGCCTCCACACTAACAGCAAATGAGATGGGTCTGTATTTCTACCTCTTCTTTTGCAGGCGGAGTCAAAAACAAGACACCTCTTCAGAGCTTTTACATTCTGCAACACAATAGCCAAAAAAATGGCACTGGGAAGAAATCATCTAATTCACACTGTTTCCTTATTTTTTTATACATTTTCGATGAAAATGTTGAACTGTCTTTACAGCGTTAACATAAATGCAAGTAATGGGAGAGAATAGAAATGGACTTCCATTTGGAGAAATTAAAATCTTTTAATATAATACCAAATGAAATTGTTGTTATGAATCACTGTGTAACAGAGAAAAAAAAAGAAAGGATGTTTGATTTGCAGAAGTTCCTGCTTATCATTCATGGCAAATGAAGCAAATGCAGTTTTATTGCATGAAGGAACAATCTTCAACTGGCTTGAGCTATTATGCACTCCATTTAGCCCAGAGGCTAAATGAGACATGTAGCAAGAATGAATGTTATGTAAAATAGGCGTAGGTTGAGGGAAAGCTGCAAGAATGAAGCTGCATGGGGCTGAAAAATGCCTTTCCTAAATTTCTCCTTTTCTTCCACTTTGCCCACACAACGGGGCCTGGGCAAAGCCCAGAAACAGCATCTCTCAGGCTGAGCTCGCTCTTCTGTATGGAGAGCAGCAGCTGTGCCAAGCAACAGCAAGGAGGGAAGGGGAGAGCTGGTGGGATACAAAGGAGGACCAGGACCCCCTCTTTGGCTGTCAGACCAGTGTCAGACTTTTTGTTCCCCCGCACTTGTTGAAATCACAGCAACTCTTCCTGTGGAAAGGTGAGTTTGCTAAACACAAAGTATGAATGAAAAACACCGTGTTCAGGCACAGAGCAGCATGTCACACATGCCTCTCACCAGCTGAGAGTATCCAATAGCATATGCAACACACGTACTTCCCTTCTGTGGTTCCAAAATCCCTTTTCCTCTGTTAAGTCTACCTTGTGAAAACATGACAAATATGAATCTTTCGTGATTCTTTGGTCCTTCTTTGGACTTTACACTACCGTCTTGTTCACAAAACAAGGTTAGAACAACACTGACTTTTCCTTATAATGCGTTTTTATCTGTGAACATAAATGGAAGAAAAGTAAAGCAATAAACAGCTTTATAGAGTAGCTTCCACCAAAGGGGTCTTTATGCCAAAGAAGAAAAGAAAGATGAGGTTAATAGAGTGCATGGTCTTACCAAAAAGTACATTGTGACTTTCTGTTTGATTGGTAGGCTGTGCTGCAAAACCCAGCATTAAACTTGATTTAGAAAAGAAACACACAGGGAGGAATATCTAGTCAGAGTAACCTGACTACCAGCCTCATGATTACATTTGTAGCCTGTAATTTTTTTTCTAAATCATCTTTAAGTACAAGAAATATACAAAAAGCATTAATAAAAAAAAAAAAAAGGAAAAATGTGCCCACAGAAAAACTGGTATAACGAAAACAGCAACAAAAATAAGTGTAAATCAGGCTGAGCACAGTGCAGTGTGCCTAAAAGCCCAGGTTTTAAAAGTAAATTGGGATAAAATTGAAGTCTTGATTTTTCCTTTTCAAACTGTTCTACACTCAGCCTTCTTTACTTGTACAACTTGCACATGTGAGCACAACTATTGCTATTTTACATTCTTATTTAAGAGAGATTTTTATCCTTAGACATTAAAATTCTGATACTGCTGGACTCTCTCAAGTCGTTTAATAATTCTGTGGTTTAATTATTGAAATGATTGCAATCTACATTCAGTAAGCGCAGCAGCATGTTGGTGATTTGAAGGGTATGATATATATATATTCTCAGCGATAGAGAAAACATAAACAGTCATCGGTCATCTTGGGTCCTCCACGTAAAACAATGATGGGAGAGAGGTTTTTTGGAGGTCTAACAACCCACAGAGGATTTGGGACCCAAATTACTGTATCAGATCCTCTTTTTCTCTTCCCTCCTATGAGGTAAAATTTCTTCGGCACATCGGTTTCTGCTACTGAATTTTCAGTCATCTGAAGTTCCTCACAGTGGGCATATGCAAACCACCAAAACCTGGGGAGCATAGTTGCACAACACCTGATGCTCAAACTAGTTTGGGACATTTCTTTATCTCCCCTACTAATAGGGCCTGATCCTTTAGTTTTACATACCTCAAGGGAAAACTTGATGTCCCTACACACTGCCTAAGATCACAGTAGATGAGCATCAAAATGGGAAATCCTGTCTCAAGTTCCTTTCTCCATGTCCACACAAGCCAGTTCTGTCCCAGAACATCCTGGAACAGTGGGTCCTAAATCCCTCTGAAAATTCCACTTTGCATGACCTAATTAGGGGTCATGTTTTACAGTGAAATTCCTAGTTTATATTAAAATAGGAATTGAAATGCCCCAAATCTCCTCTTTACCATTTGGTGAAAGGAATTTCTCCTGCTTATACTTTTGCATGGAAAGGACAGCACTTTCAATAGGCAATTCTGTTGGAGCCACCTTTCTCCTCCTGCCACCTGAAGACTGTCATCCAGTCTGGTGGAGTGCAACAGAAAGGGTAAGCTTGGGCAGGTGGAAAATGTGAATTCAGCTTTATACCATCCCAAGTATGTTTACCCTGACTATGGACTTATTTACTATGTCAAACAGAAGATGTACTACCCTGACATCTTTTTAGAACAAGCAGGAACCCCTATAAAGCTGTTTTAAAGGCACTGAGCGTTAGCAGGAAACTAATGATTGTAAATCCCAGGCAGAGACATGAATCTCAACCAAGCGAAGTGTTAGGTGGTGCTGTCTTCAAGGAAGTGGAGTTTAAGATATGCCTCTTTCTACACTTTTTAATAATTGTTTGAGAATTTTCTCTTCTCTCGATGCCCAGGCAGGACACAGGCTGGTATATACTTGGTGTATACTTGTCTAATAGACCGCACAGGAAATACTGTTTGCATGGGGAAATTTTGCATTACAGTTAAGATTTAGAAGATGGGACTATTAGTCATCTCAAACACTTGTAAGGCATGGATCATCGTCTATTTTGAAAAGATGTGGAAGAACATGGTAGAATACAAAGATGTAAAACTTGATCTCTCTCCAGCTGCTGAGAACAATTTCCATAACTAGTTCATAACTAACTGAATAAATACTGGATTGATTGCTACTGCCGCAGTCTCCAGCATATGGGCCACATATCATGTGTAAAGTCCTGTGCTAAACTGATGCTACTGATGGAAAACAAAACACAATGTTATCTGCAGAACATCCCCTTGCCCAATATCAGCTGTGCCTGCAGCAGTCAATCTTGGTGTGTGTGCTGGCTTTCTTGCTTGGGTGTGTATCACTCTCTTTCCCTCCCATCTCATTCCTTCTTCCTCCTGTGGAAATAAGATTCAGGGGAAAAAGAACATACAGTGGCTTCCAAGCAGATCTCCAGTCTGGATGGTGAAATCCCAAACCAGCAGGTTGTGGTGTTATTTAACAGGCTGGAGACCCTGTTAAATAGTTTGCTTAAGGAAATCATTGAGGTCTCCACTTGTGTTGTAATACAAAGTCCTGATTCCCACATCTGTCTCTAATAACAGAGAAATAGGGTTGATGGAAAACTAACAATGTGCTGGGGACAAGAGTATGTGTTGCCCAAGGTATTTTTAGGCACAGTAGGAATCCACGCACAGGCATAAATTATCAGAGAGAGAAAATGCCTCAGCATCAATGCCACGTTCAATGCGTGGGAGAGCCTTGATGCCAGCTCAAATATAGCACAGCAAGCAGATGTCTTTACTACAGTAGGCATACTTAGGCCTCCCTGGATTCACAGCAACAGCATAGAATTACTGTCTCTTTCATTCAAAAATTATAGCAAAAATCTGGGTCACCCCTCACCTTTTATATAAGACTGGGAGGCTACCACACTCACCCACAGTGAGATATCTGAAGTAAAGGCAGAAAACAACAGGAGAAATTAAAGGAGGAAGGAAGCAATTTCCATTCTTCCCCTTGAAGCCAGGATTCCTTATGTGGAAGGATGCAAAATTCCTTGTAGGCAAACTCAGGAGGTGCAAGCTGGATGGGGAGGCTACAAGATGGGTGAATAACTGGATGGGTCTTGAGGTTTCAAAATAGTGATCAATCACTTGAAGTCTACTGAGTGGCTGATAATGACTGGTGTTCCTCAGTGGCTGATATTGGGGCTAATGCTATTCAGTGTCTTCACCTGGGCAACGTGGTGGAATGCACAATCAACATGACAGCAGATGGCACAAAATGGGGATAGTAGTTGATACACCAAAGCTGCTATTCGAAGACACATCAACAAGCTGGAAGAATGGGCTGGCAGGAACCTTATGAAGTTCATCAGTGACAAATATAAAGCTCTTGGAATGGTATAAGCCTATGCAACAGCACAGACTCTGCATTGGCTGGCTAGAAAGCACTTTGCAGAAAAGGACCTGTGAATTGTTGTCCTAATGGAGAAGTTGACTCTTGAGTCAGTTTTGTGTCCTTGTGGTGAAGAGGTCCAGCCTCAAAAGTTATTAGCAAGAATGCAGCCAGCAGGTCAATGGAATGGCTCTTCACCTCTATTTAGCAGTTGTGGGATTGCGTCTGTCCTACTGGGCTCATTTATGTGCTGTAAAGCACAAGAAATATCAACAAACTGGAGAAATTTCAAAAGGCGGCCCTCAGTATGGTTGAGGCTGGAGCACTTGACCTGTGAGGAGGGGCTGAGAGACCGGGGCTGGTTCAGCCCGGAGGAGAGGAGGCTTCAGGAGTACCTAGTTGCTGTCTTAGAAAAGGTAGAGCCTTACTCTTCTCATAGGTGCACAAAGACAGTGTCTCCCTGATAGGGTAAGAGGCAATGGACACAAGTGGTAACAAGAGAAATTTCAGCTGCTAATATTGAAAAATACATTCACGATGAAGGTGATTAAACACCAAAGCCATTTGCCCAGAGAGGTTATGAAAGCTCCATCCTAAGAAATACTCAAAAGCTGACCAGACGCGGCCTTAGACAACTGGACATAGCTTCAAAGCTGGCCTGGCTTTGAGATCTTCAGAGCTACTTTGCAACCTGTTTTATTTTTTTTTTTATTCTATGATTTTTTGATTCATAGAACCCAAGAGTGAAAGCAGGCAACAGAAAACCTGGATTCTTAATGTAAAGCTCAAAAGTTTCCCTGAGGGAGGCAGTTTCTTGGAGGTGAAGAGCCCTGCTGTCTGTTTCCACACTTGATGGGAGAAGGGTCCATGCCTGAACCTCATGAGCTTAATACCAGCCCTGCATATATAATAATATAATTCCTATCCTTTGAGTGATAGTCTCCTGCCCATAAAAATCTCACGGTTGTGGTTGTTGTTCCTGCAGATAGCTTAGGAAAAGCTTTGGGTACGTATGAGGGTGACTGACAGTTATCCTCACCTTATCAGATATATAAGGATATAAAGTGATTGCTCCCTTTATACTGGAGAGATTTTCGCAGCCTGTTTCACAATGTTTGTTTCTTTAGGGTATGGACTACAAACATCATGTCAAGTTTCTGGAAGATATTGGTCCACACCTACCTCTCTGGCTTTGAAACACCTCTCCAGAGAGAGTCACAGAAAACTGGTAGGTAAAGGAATTAATAAATACAAAGCAACAAGAATTACTATGAATACAAAACAAGGCATCAGGAGAAGTAACTATCATGTTTAATCCCTCCTAGCACCCTCCTTCTCATAGACATTGTAGTAGAAGCTCTTTACAACCTAGTGTTTGGCATCAAATTCTGTTGAAAATATCATATGAAACCTCACAGAGTATGGTTACTGTGGACACATTGGGGTTTTTTCACTCTGCCTCAATTCAGTGTAATACAGGGTGGACAACCTTAATGGAAAACTTAATTTCAAATAAGACCCATTAGTCATTTAATATGAGAAGCTACTATTAATGAACGCTCAAGAACAAGGCACTAACATAAATTCGTTATTGGGATGTTGTCATTAAAAACAACTCTCCTTCCTATTTTGAAGCTGAATTACTGGAAAAAAAATACTGAGGTATGAAATGTTCCTGTTCTATGGTGATTCTAAAGGTATAGTATTAGATTTTTCTGACAGATTTACTGTTTTAAATTAGAATCAAAAGTGCAGACTAAACTCATAGTTATAACAAAATATTAAATTTGCATTAACATTTTAATAGAGGCATCTGAAGCAGTCATTTTGCCCAGAAGAACAGCTCAAGTCTCTGAATACTTGATTTCAAAAGCTAAGTAGAACTAAAAATATTGACTTAAACAGAAAGTATTAAGTATATCAACCAGGAACTGCCTTGAAGAAATAGACTGGTGTGGGACAGCAGCAAAACAAAAGAAGCAATTTTTATCTTTTTATTAGACTGTTAGCAACAAATATATGGAACTCTGAGTGCCTGAAGCCAGGCCTCTCAGATAATTTCTTTTTGTAATGTAAATCAAAATCAATGATTAATGTAGCATTTCCTGAATGGATGCTAAAACTACTTCATCTTTTTGATTAACCTCTCAGGCGTACACTGCAGTTTGCATTAAAAAGAAAATCAAATAAGACTTTACTGAGTGAGCCAAGAATACAGCCCTCTCCTAGTTAAAATGCATGCTCTGTGTGCATCCATTGCCTGTATTACGTTGTGAAGAGAGGGGAATGGTTCTGAGCTGCACCGGTAGCAAAAGCCTCCAGCCTCTCTCACCCCTTGCCCATCATTACTTGTCCCACCTCTAAAAATGCATATTCAGTTGTAGGTAAAAGTCAGCCTGTCAACTGAATAATCAAAGGACTTTCACTTATTGCTGCATGAATTGGTTTTCCAGTCTCTATTTACATATCATAAACAATCTAAATTCAATAATTTAATCTAAATTCAATAATTCTAATTCAACCTGTTTTTCTTAAAGCATAGGGGGAATTTGGAGACCCTTCTAAAGAAGCCCATCACCAGATACATGAGTGCAGCACAGCCCAAAAATACTACCTTGACCCCTGAAGGAATGTAAATATGGCACTGTGACCTGGGCAGCCAAAGGCAGCTGCCAACTTTCTCTCAGCAAGGCTAAGCCTTGGCTCAAGTACCTCTGCGTTGTGCACCATTACATAGCCATGCCCATCATCACACCTGATCGGAGCTGGGTTGTCACAGTTTCCTCCCAAGGTTGCACCTTACTCCAGAGACCCAAAAACACTGAGGCTTCAGCTGTGTGGCTCAGGACCACTTTTTTTTTCCATTGCCCCCGAGATATCCCATATACAATAAACTAGATTTCTCTTTCCTGTCCCTGTATTGAGACCAATAATTGTATTCAGGCAGAGCAGATCACAGGAAGGCATCTGGATGTGATCTGGTGATGGCAGGAGGAAGAGAACTGCCCACTCTTTGACCGTGGTTTCTAAATTCCAGTTCATCACTGAAAGAGAAAGTGCCTAAGTTCTCCCTGGATTTGGGTTTTACTTCCAGGCATTAGTTTTTGCTCTGGTAGGTTAATGACCTCTTCAGTACCTCTGATTTTCTTCTGCCCACAATGCTCATTGGTAATGTTTAAACTGTCTTGGCAAGTTTGATGAGCTCGACAGACTTCTATAGTGTCTACCAGTACAACATCTTATGTACCACAACCTTTCAATATTTAACATACAGATTGAATTATCAGGGAACACAGAATCATAAAATCATTTAGGTTGGAAAGGACCTTTAAGATCATTGAGTCCAACTGTAAACAATAGATGAGAATATAAGATGAGAATGCAAGTATGGTGTAAAGTTTAAAGCATCTTTGACTGCATTCAGTCTCAAAAGCCTCAGGATTAGTGTGAATTTTATCCTTTAAATACCTCTCGCTGTCCTGACAACATGCACATCAGTGTAATGCTTGGGCTGACAGAGATCATGGGACAGTGTGCCGTTCACCTAAGCCGCGCGTTGAGCTTGTCTCCCACACCAAGAGCCATCACTGTGTTTCTTCAGGTGGGGTTACCTCCCAGCACCCCCTCTGGCAGGTGCCTACACTAAGTTGTAGGGCAGGACAGCGAGTCCTGTGTTAGCAGAAACTGAGCAAATAACAGAGCTGTGTGGCACTGGCTCCGCACCCCAAACCATCACCTTCAGCGGCAAGAACAGCTGGCTGGCGTGGACACAGCTTTCTGATTGCAGAGTGCCATGTGGGTGTGGATGTGTTGAGCTGGAGTGGTGCTGGCTGGGGTGTTTCTGAATAGATGCTCCTGGGTTTAGGAGACGGTCCAAGAAGGAGCAACTGTGCTCAGTCAAGAGCTTGGTTTGGAGTGCTCTTGGCAAGTGGAAGTGTAACTTGCTAGAAGTAATCCATTATCATCCTTGACTTGTTTGGCTTCTTCCTGGGTCTTCCTTGGGAGCACTGCAAAAGCCAAAGTTATGTTTACATAGCTCTGTTCCTTCTTGGCAATCTTCTTATCCTTTTGCAAACTAACTGAGGCGCAAAAACTGCAGGCTGCAGGCAAATTTCAAGTAACCCTAGCTTTGCCTATCCATAAAACAAGCAGTGTAACAAGTGGCAGTTTTGCCTTCAGCCTTTCTTTTTTGAAAATGGCACTGGAAAGGCACACACATCCTGTATCTGTTAAACAACACACAGATGCCATGAATCAACCCAGAAAAAGACAGCATTTTGCTGAGATCTGTGCCAGCATCAGAAAAACCTAAAACCTATTTCTAATCAGAGCTTATTGTGCAGTGCCCAGGAAAGAACAGATGGGACAAACAGGGTTGATAGGGAACCACATGAACAACAGAAAAGACCAAGAAGAGTTTTCCCTTCTGAATTTCTCTCCTCCATTCAAAGGTTTGGGTTCATGACCCTGAACCTCTTTCAGATCCAGAAGTCTGTGGCAGTTTTCCCACAAGATATGCCAAGGCAAACACACAGTCTTCCAACGGCTGGAGCAGCTTAACAAGGAGCAGAGAAGTTGTTCAAATCTTTCCTTTGGCCTGGGAGGCGGAGATTGAAAGTCATATCTCATACTTCCCAGGCCAATGTCCTAGTTGTTGTCTAACTGATCTCTCTTTCTTTCATTTAATAAAGCTACAATTAGTCTGTTCGAAATGGGATGCAGTTAGCAAAAGAAGCTAAGAACCTCTTTCTCTGCCTGGTTTGTCAGGCTGGCTCATAGTTTAGTGATCAAGTGAGATATGGAGACTGACTTTCCTCAGAGAAAGGAGGGAGTAGTCTAGAGATTTCATGTGCTGAGTGACTCCTCTCATTGCAGAGCTACCAAATAAAAAAAAGATAAGGGGCATTTTTGCATAGTTCCCAAACTGGTTGGAACATTTCTTCAGTCAGATGTTCTACTATACCCTGACCAGACACGAACACTGAACACGTTAGCTCAAGACTTCTTCACAAGAGCAAGCTTCTCACTAAGACATCTCCATATGGTTAATGCTATAATATAGTAATGACCAAAAAATCTCACTAAAGGAAAATAATTCATCGAAGTATTTAAAAAAAAATATTCCTGCTATCCTCGTATTATTCTCAATTATTTTAGGTCTGATGTTTGTGAGGAAGGCTGAGGACTCTCTGCTTTCTGGTAGAACCGTTCTGCTTAATTAAAATAACATAATTTGGAAAAACAGACACAGATCAGGTGATAAATGGTATAAAAATAAACCAAATCACAAACCAAAGGAACAGACAAGGCTCATATTTGTCACCAAATCTGCTTCTTACCTCTTTCCCTTCACCAATGACCTCTAGTTTACCCATTTTAAGTGTTCTTGCATTGCTGTTATGTGATGATATCTAGATCACTTAATGAGCAATTTCCACATGGCACAGTGGAATAAATGGCTCCCAAAACACATCAGAGAGACACCTCCTCTGCATAATATTTTAATGGAAAATTAGTTCTTTCAAAGATAAATTGTGAAGAGAACCTTACAGAAATTATTTTGAAATAGTGTGCTGTGAAAACTGAAATCTTGTTATATAATTCCTTAAACTATCTACAAGGTTTAAAAAAAATCAGTATGTTTTCTAGATGGAGAATCTGCAACATTGGCCAAAAACACCAAAGCAATGTCATAGCCATTTCTTTGACTTTGTAAAAGTTATTTTCATCCCTCTTATTGCAATTTCTTTAACCTATTATTCAAAGAATAAACGTCATTCCTGAGTTATTGCCCACACCTCAGAAATTTTAGTGGTCTCAGGGAGAATGGATTTGCTCTCAAGTAATGTATAGTTGTGCCAACACAAAATATATTTGGATATCACTCCTGTAAGGTGTGAGAAATGAGACCAGAAAATTTTACATGTGATACCAAACTTCTTCCAGTTGGGTCACCAGACCTGTCAAACTGCTAAAATCTTCATTCAAAGGAAAACAGACAACATCTGTGATACCTTTGTGACAATCAGTAATGACAGGATGGAGAACTTATTTCTAAAGGCCTTCAGATAGTGATGGGAGGCTTGAATTTGTCCAGAAGCTGTTAGACTAAGTTGTCTTGTGGCAGAATATTTCATCATACACAAAGCAGCTCCTGAACCTCTTCAGCCTACAGCATAACGTGTTTATACAGCCCAGAAGAAGCTTTGATTATATTGTGTGGGCTGACAGCCAGAAGTTATACACACGGTTTCACTTGTTGCCACAGAGGGGGTGGCATGACCATGAGAGGGGCTGGTGGGTAAACAGGCACAGTATGCAGCCATCCTGTTTTAATCTGCTTGTGTGTGTGCAAATCGCCACCCACAGCCACACAGTGAAGGGAAAAATAAGAAGAAAAGCTGCACTTTTAGTGTGAGAACCTTAGTTATTTCCCATCTGGTAGGACATGCTTAGCACCATGCAAGAGCTGATGGCAACAGAGGAGGAGGAAGCCCTCCATCACTCCTCTGCAACTTGCTGGTTGCTCTTACAGTGAGTTAAATCAGCATTCAGGCTGGATTGCACCTATTCTGATATGTCATGACATAAACTCACTGAAAAAAGCAATCGAGAGCCATTCTCTAATAGACGGATTGATCTAAAGGAAGACTTTTTGCTTAAAATTGTGGTTATCCATTCCTGTACTCCAACTATGTGTATCAGCTCTACAACATTTCTTCATTCAAAATCCCAGCTCTTTCCAGCCAGAGATATGCTCTTCTGCTGTGATTAATTTTTACTGCTTTGTGTCAATATTAAACAAGCTCCTTAACACTTTTGGAGCAAGTGAAGATGTGATAAAGAGAATGGCAGTTTTTCCCTAATAAGCTGTCATTACCTAAATAGCTGTAAATGTTGTGCTATTGCTTTCATACAATTAAAGATACTGCAATATAGACATTATTTCGCTATGTGATTTTTAAATCTTCCTCTAGCTTTTACAAGAATATCTGTCAGGTTACAATTCACAAATTCTATTATTTACTCTGAAGAAAGCCAATTAATTACACTTTACTGAAATCTTTGAATTAATGGAGCCACTTTTCTGAAACTTCATTAATTTACAAGTTATTTGTCTTTATTCATGAAGTCTGTGGATACCCAGGTAATTTTATTCTTTCCTCAGACTCTGAAAATGAGTTATTTCATATACCCTCTTCTGTCTCACGTAACATCTATTAGCTTAAGAGAATCATCCTGATAAAAATATCTCATTATAACACCCAGAATATATTTCCTACATTTGTTTATGTCAATGTTGGAGGAATTAAATTTTTAACATATGAACATGTGTCTAGTCTAAACATGACTAAGAAATGGCACATATTAATATTGCACAAGACACGTAAGGTGTATAAATCTCTCTTTGACATGAGAAATATGCTTGAGAAAAGAATGTCATGAAATTCTAAATACAAAATTACAGACTCAGAAATTAGATGGCAACATTATTGTTTTGAAAGAGTAAGTTAAGTTAGACAGCGATGAAAAGTTAGTTATCCTTGTACTGACAGCCACAGTAAAAAACTAACATGATTTTCCTTTTTATTTTTTCTTTATTTTTAGGAAAAGAGGCAAGGCTAAGCCCTCTCTTTTGCTTTTGAACCCTTAGAAATAGCAACTGTTATATGAGCTGCCTTCACAATAATGCTTCTGTTATTAGAGCTCCCATTAGGGTCTTCTAGCACTCAAAGCAAAGCAACCCATCCTTCCTGCATCCTGCATCCCACCTTCCAATCTCTCCTGCAGGGAGATTAATCAAGTACAGCATCTTTTTTTCCTTTACAGATTTTGCTTTGTCCTTTGAGAACTGGATACCACTTCAAGTGAAAATAAAACAAAATTCACTTTACTGTCCCTGAGGGATAGTGAAATATAGGAAAAATCTGTTGATTTAAAACTCCAGGCACAAGCCAGAGATGAAAGTTACAGCCATGTTTCTAAATAAGATGGGCTGGAGACTGTTCTCTGCAATGCAGCAAGATGATATGGGGACCTGACAGCTAAATTCCCTTCCTCTCCGCAATAGCCTGGCTACATGCAGGCTGCCATTGCCAGCTCTATTTGGTGTTGTCTTGGGACAATGTAAGTTGTATGTAAGTCACCATGTCTACACCAAAACCATGCCAGGAGCAATGTTTGCTGTCTAACAGCACCTAATCCTTGCTGCTATTTTCCTAAAACAGTAGCCCTACAGACTCAAGCTACAGTACAGGCCCTAAGCTCTTCTTGTGGTAATGTAAATCCCACTGCCATAAATGAACATAACATCTTACTGGGAATTTTAGTAGGTGATAGGATGGGTAAATGTCAAGGCAGTTGTCAGACCTTTTTGGTTTCTTTTATTTTAATTTCTCTCTCAACTAAAATTCTTATCTCTTGGAAAAAAAAAATCACCTATCCTGCCCAATATGCGTAAGAATCACTCAGCAAAAGAATGACATGTGTCTGGAAAAGTTATTTCTGCCTTTGAACTGTTAGGATTTGGAGAGGGACGGCTTATTCAGAAGCTTAGTTTTTTTCTCAGTCCATAATTCCAGTTGCTAACAAAAGCTGCATCAGTTGTATTGCACCAAAAAAAGAAGATTGACTTTCAATTTCTGTTTCTTTTGTGGCTTACAAACAGTGTGCTTCTTTTAAGGAAGCTTATTTTCACTTGAATTTCTTGAATTACAGAAATTACTTTCTTATAGAGGAAACCACAGCACTATTGATCATGAAAGGTGGTTATTTTTGTGAAGATCTACGTGATCTCAAAAGTTACATTTTGAGATGTCCAGGTTACAGCTATTGCTGGGAGTCTGCTGTCAACAATTTGGGTAAGTGCAGAAAATGTTTCTACACGCTTCCTGGAGAGGTGATGCGTGCCGTTCTGAAGGGGAGCTGCTAGGAGAGCGACAGGCATGAGAATTAGCTATTCTGAGAAGTGTTGCAGATCATGAACTGGTAATATGCACCGGACAAAAAGCTTGCTTGGTACAATACAGTTTACATCAAAATTTCATAGAATTGAGGTCCATTAATGGGCAGGAAAAAAAGTGATTTAAAAAAAAAAGTCAAAAAGTTTTATTCAATGTTTTTGATGCTGCATTTTAAAAACATGTTTAATTGAATCTAATTAAATACAACTATGAAAAATTCAAAAAGTATCTCAATTATTCCATCATGGACAAATTGTTTTCAATCTGATCATTATTTTCCAGGGGGCAGGGAGAAGAGAGAATATGTTTCATAAGAAAAAGAGAAGAAATCTCTTTATGTTAAAGGATTATTTTTTCTTCTGTTTTGCCATTGATTAAAACAAATATTGTCACAGTACTAGTACTGATAATGAGCCTAAGTTTGTCACCCATAGTCATGCTATCTTCCAGATTAATGAAGGAGAGCAACATCTGGTCCTTAATCAAGACATACCTTGTTTTGTTCCTGCAAATCTGTATTGATTTTTGCTCTGATCTGTGACAAAAATAATTAAAAATCACATCCTGGGATATATTCCTAATATCAATTATTTTAAAGTGAGTGTGAACAAACCTTTAATTTTTAAGTATCTTAAAAAGGAAAGAATTAGGATCATCTGATTATGAATGGAAGTTGCAAAATCAACCAAGAGAGTATCAGTAAATAAATTAGTATCTGGATAGAGTTCTTGATTAAATGAATCTTGCTAAAAGCACCAGATGCGAAAAAGACAAAAGACTAATTGTCAGCATCAGTGATGCTAAGTAAATGTTTGTCTTACTGATTACAATGAACCAGTGCTGTTAGTGGGAGTTTTGTGAAAATTGTTTGTTCTTAAATTATTCTTCCTTGGTGAAAATGCTGTTTTGGTGGCATATTTTATATGCAATTATTTTGCCTATTGACATACAGTTCATTTGCCCCAGTAAAATCTCTTTTATTTTAAGTTGAGGGTTTTGTAGTATGCAAGTCATTTTTCTATAAACAATATTGATTAGACTAAAATTGTTGGGATTTAATTTTAAAGCTCTACACAATGTCTAATTTGTCTCCATTAGTCATAATTTTTGATACATGAACTTTGTGCTAATTGCCACTGAATGTCATTTGCAACCTCAGAGGGCTTTATAAATAATAAGTCTGAAAAATCAGAGGCTCTTCAGCTAGTGGAAGTTGTGAAATGTTCAAGACATAGTAGAGAGTCACAAAATTACATATGACTAAATATTCATAACAAAAAAAACCCCCTATAGTAAGACCTAGCTGAGCTGTGTGAATATAATCAACAATCTCCCATTGCTAACAATATATAGTTCAAAAGACCTTCCAAATATATATCTTTGCTATGTCATGCATTTTAAGTCATGTAATTGGAACACAGAAGAAAATATAAATAACTATCAAGAGACTTACTGGGCATGTCTGTTGTTTTCTTAATGATTTAAAAAAAAAATTAAAGCCATGAATATTTTCAATATTTAGAAAAAAGCATGACTTCAGTTGCAGATTTTGGCTTGTCATCTGTGTTAGTGCTGTGCAAATACCTAGGAGTACTGAAAAGAAAGAGAAGGGAAGATTGCTCTTTTAGTGGCTCTGTGCTTCTGATATTCCTTTTGTCACATTTTAGTATACAAGGAGTTTTGTTCTCCATCAAGCTCATACTACCAGGTGAAACCTGAATAAGGACTAGCTGCATGATCAGCAGGAGTCTAAACTCTCTACAGATCCAGTCAAAATGGTAGCAGACTCATACCTGACACTTTAGCCCAGAGTATTTTTACACCTGAACCACAGTCACAAAAGGTTCCAGTTCTCCAACCTAAATTACCCCCTTACTGACTGTCATAGCTTAACTGCTCCTAATGGACCTCTGGGGTGAGAAAAAAGGTTTGACCCAAGCATTTGTGAGGGGCAGTCAATGAAAAGGGGTGAGTCATGTTAAAGAAGAGGCAAGGATTAACGGCAAAAACCTGAAGCAACCTATTCTTCCAAAAATATTTGTCTTTTTTCTACACATCCTTCCTCTGCAAACATCTCTTGGGTCACTGTGCTCAAAGGAGCCTGAAGGAGCCAGATAAAAAGCTGTGTGCAAAGAGACTCTGCAAGCAAGATGTGCACAAAGTTATAGTGTAAAGCAATTGTTGGCTATCGCTCTCAAATACTACAGGACTAAGCTTTAGTGTGCTCACCATCCTCAAGAGACACCTGAAGAGGCTTTGCTGCTCAGAGGGTGCCAGTCAGGAAGGAAAGAGCTGATACCTGCTCCTGGATTAGATCCTCCATGCTGATGAGTTTTCATCTGTTGACTCTACCTTTCTCCCTTTAGGGTTTTATTCCTTTCTATGTTGGTATTTTTTCTTTTGAATGCGTCAGCTGCTGGTGACCACCATCTCCCCTACCTCTATCTGCAATTTTACCCTTCTTACTTTGCATGTTTCTCTCTACAGGCCTTCCTATGGCCTTTTTCAGAGCTTAGTTACTTGCTCAGAAGTATGAGACAAGTTTATACAATGGGGGAATGTCAGAAATAGGCCTGAGTCATAGTAAGACAGACAGCTGAACCCATGGTGGTGGCAGTCATAGAGCAAGGGGGTTATGCTTCTTTTTCAGTGTGTCAAGCTCAGAGAGGATTCAGAAGCTCTTCCTCTGCTGAACAAGATATCTTGCTTTATTAGCAAGTGCCTTACAGGAAGATTACATCTGTGCTCTGATTTTGTTTCTGAATGTAACCGAGAATAAGTATTTATCTATAAAACTCATGGTGATGTTTGGCCCTAGCTATACAGCCAATATCTAGATAGATGCGTTTTTGCTATCACCCTGGCCCTAGAATTTTGGAAACTGTCTCACAGTTGTACTATGCTCTTGACTGGTTCCCCATTTTTCAGTTCCTGATATATTTCAAGGCACTGCCTCAATCTTTTTTTTCCAAACTGACACCGTGACCCTCTCATTTGGCAGCTTTTACAGAGGTTTCCCTGCAAATACATTAAAACACACACTGTTGAAATCTCTAAGGGGCAGGGGGAGAGAGTGGGGAAGGACCCTGGAGGAATAGTGGCTGCTTGTTTTATAACCATAAAGGTGCTTGGGGTGACATAGGTGTTTTCTCATTCCGAGTTTAATCACAGCACTTTGTGTTAGTCATCGCAAAATGCTTGGGGTGGATTCAAAATGCCATCTGCCCACCTACTCAGCATGTACGTTTACTGTGTGTTGTGCATGGGAGTATAAAATAAATGGGTATTAAGTTAGCATTTTAATGACTCTGTGATCTCTAACAGGCACAGAAAGCAAAGGAATCCCTCACTGCATTTCCATGTGGTGTCACATGTATGTTGAACAGAAACACTCTAGAGGGTGTGTGACGGGGGTCACCAAAAAGTTCTTTTCTTTTTGTTCAACTGAATGTGCTGAGGTAATTTCCTAAAAAGTATTTTTTAAAAGTTGTTGTTCATTGTTATGTGGAAATGTAAAAGCTACTACATTATGCAAAAAACGTTAGTTTAATATCTAAGGTATCCATCACTCACAAAGGGGTCTGATAAAGAGCTTTTTGACACGAAAAGAAAGATTCCCATTGTTTTCAAGTGCTAAGTATCAATATTACTAAGTTAATGACTACTTTAAGGCAATGGCTACCAATGACAGCTGGAGGATTTCTGAAGCTGACGTCTGTTCTTGGCAGAAATAAATTACTTGAATATCAATTATGGTAAATAAAAAATAATGAGTTCAGAAAATGGAGATGTTGTTAGCCTGGTGTTGCCTACACAACTGGAACATTTGATTCAAGGAAGTAATACACAAGAAAAGAAATTACCCTTCTGTGAATCAATTGTTACTATGTGTACAGTTTCTACAATGCTAATCAATTGTTAAGAAATGAAATGGAAAACATTATGCCTTTTACAAAGTGGCACCTTCATCAGTATTCAAGCAGAGATTTTCTGGAAATAATTAGTTATTTCTAGGTGGGTCTGAATCAAAGCCTAACTCTGAATATTACCAAAGTTTGGCTGAAGACATTGTGAATATTATCTCTTCTCCTCTAGGGATAATCATGTCTGTCTTTTTATTTTGGAGCCATCTTCTCTGTCTTCAAATTAGTTTAATTAACTCCTGCAAACTGAAGATAAAATGGGTTTCAGAGCTGTCTCATCAAGAAGCAACTTTGGTCCATTTAGGTCATTAAGACCCTATCAAACTCTCACATTACTGCTGCTCTCAGAAGAAAGGATTTTTTTTCCCTCCAGCAAAACCTTACAGAGAATAAACAGTCTATATATTAAGAAGGCGGGAGGAATTGTTTCAACTTCAACTTAGAAATAAAAAGATAAGGCTGTAAATCAAAAAAAAATGAGTCCAGATGAACTGGAGTATAACAACACCACTATATCACTCATCATGATATCACAAATTTACTGAAATTATGTGCAAACCAAAGAATATGAAATTAATTTCAGAAAAGCTTTGGATAAAACTGCTGGTCTTTCATCATCTGGAGCCTGATGTGAGGTTCCTGGGTTCCCTGAACTGTCACATAGAGAAAATCAGGGTCCTAAGAATGGATGTCAACATATTCTTTACAAAGCATTGGAAGAGCCTCATCTAGTTTGTACGTGAGGCTCCTTAGGATATTTTCTGATGTTAGCTTGATCCTTTTCTGCAAAGCATTTTTATTACAGATTGTGCAGGGTCTGGAATAAAAATCTGTAGTCAGATCTTTAGTCAGACTGTTATTTCACAGGACATGGACACAGGGAAATAACAGCCAGACAAATGCAGAATAATTTAGATCTAGAAGTAGCAGAGTTGTCATGGTAGGGCACTGTTGCTGAGCAGTTAAACTGCATTAAATAGTGTGTGCCATGCATGAAGATCTAGGACTAGTAAAAATGAGTCTAAAGAAGTATTAGATGAGACAGCTAACTTCCAGATGGCTAAAGTTGTTAGAATTCATCCCAACTCAGATATCAACTCCAAAATTACAATCCTAACTTAGATACTAGATCCTAAATTACAGTCCTTAGTGTCAGAATGTACCTAAAGTTACTGGGAACCTCGCTTGGCACCCAGAAGTTGCCTCAGCATATTGAGGCTGTGGCTTCTCCCACCAAGCAAATGAGGCACCCAGTTGCCATCCAGCTTCACACATCACCTGAAAGTGAGCCACATGAAAGGTCCAGGGCAGTGCACAAGAGTAAGTGCCAGGCAGCATACCTCATGTTACAGGGTCTCTGCTT
Organism: Limosa lapponica baueri; assembly: GCA_002844005.1. NCBI lineage: Eukaryota > Metazoa > Chordata > Aves > Charadriiformes > Scolopacidae > Limosa > Limosa lapponica. Next base: position 2,089,223 of record KZ505647.1, on the reverse strand, counting down.
CAGAAATACTTCAGTTCCACCAACAATCACAACACAAATTATGGCACTTTGAAAGAAAAGTAACTAACCATGGAAAGCATGACATGGTTTCCTAGTCCTCTTACAGCTGTGTGAGAGTGTTTTTTATGGGAAACAAATGTCAGGTTTGCCTTTGCCAATTGAAGGTTGAAAAGCACTTGTCAGTGACAGAATATGCTCTGTATTATTTTATATTCTCAGTACAATCAAAAAGTAGAAAGGGAAAGTCAATGCAGGAAGTGTATGCTGGCAGCTAGACCTATTCATGGGAGAGAGGAAAGATGCAGATGCGGCCTCTTTCTATAAGTCATCTTTCTGGCATGGCTACATCAGTGAAGCATGAGGAGGTTTTAAAATTTGAAACCCCTGTGGTGGAGAACGCTTGGACTTTACCGCATTGTTTCAGAATGAGATCTACATGATATTTCACAAGCTAACACAACTGCAGTATCACTGCAGTTTCCCTTCCCCTATCCATACTGTGACTGCATCCAACTCCTGCTTCAAAGGGATTTAGCCATCAGCCAATTCCTTTGATCCTTGGAGGGGATGGAGGAATGATCTTTGCACTGCTTGGGCTTAATTTTGGAGCATAGGGGATCCACTATGTCACTAAGTCAGTGAGGCAACAGATGTGAATCATCTAAGGGGGATTTTCTCCTAGTGCTGTCAAAGCACGGGATTAGCCTTGCAGGCTTGTGGGACTCTGTTTACTTTGAATTTTGGTTGTGTTTCATGTTCAGATGAAACACTGGAACAAAGGCAACTCATCTGAAAGAGCTGAAGGCTCATCTGCCTGTTTTGATCTCAGATTACACCATTGGGCTCACTTGGTTTTCCCTCACAACAAAAACCAGCCAAATGCCATTCAGTTGCAACCCTTGGTCAGGATGAGAGTTGTGGGCTTTGACAGATACTCACTAGACCTGTCCCAAGTTTCAATTTCTTTCTATTCTAGGTATTTTGATACCTTTGGCAGCCTTTTCTTCTTAATGCCCTCATCTCTTCTTTCATCATGCTAGAAAGTGCATTTGCTTGCTCCCTCTCCCTCCCACTGGTGCACAGCGTAGCCCACCCACCACATTCACCATTGTAAGTGCCTCCTGTGCATCCCCCTGTCCTGGGTGCCCTGTCAGAGGGCAGCCCCTGCCCATCCAGCCCCAGTTCCCCAGACCTTCTCCTCAGCGCACTGCTCGTGCATGTCCCCCAAACTGTCAGAGTCACTTCAGAGTTCATCCATCCCAAAACTGGGCAATCACCTTGACATGTCTGTCCTCCAGTTGCTCCATTTTCTCGCCCTTATATCCTGCCAGATACCAAGAGATGGGACTTTTTGTCATCTGGGGAGGATGGGAGAGTGGTGGTGTGTGTGAAGAACCCCGCAGAGCCAGCCTCCACTTGGATCTCAGGCCATAGGTGGCATGTGGAGGAATTTCCTTCATAGGTTGGTGGGCATGGGCACATCCCCCTCACCATGAGTACCCAGTCTCATGAACATTCTGTGGCTAAAGGTAGACCCTGGCACACATGTGCCCCAATTGCTTCAGGTCATTGTCACACTGCCAGCTCCTCCAGATGCTTTTGCTGAGGCTTTGGCTGCACACGTCTCCTCACCTCTTCCTCTGTCTGAGGCCCAGCCAACTCACTCCACCTTCTCACCCTGCCCCTGTCCATGCTGTCCATTCCCACCACCTGGAGGAGGAAACTCAGTGAGGAAGGGGGGTTCCTAATGACTTCTGCTCCCTCATCAGTCATGCCTCCAAGCAGTGCTCTGTCCCTAGTTCCATGGCTGCCTCCTAGGACAAGTGGGTGCTCTCAGAAGTGTTCTGCTGAGCGTCACTTGCCAGCTTCTCTGCCACTCGTGTCTGAGACCCCGACCCTCGCACTGCTGTTTTTTCATTCACTGTCCCCCATCACCAGCTATCTGTTTTCCTTGTGTTTTATTTTTTATTGTCCTCTCCCACTCATGCACAAGGCACAGCATCGCCTACAGGATTTACACAGCTCTGAAATAATTTAATCCCAGACTGAGTTCTGTAACTGCAATAATAGACACTTTCTTCCAAAATGAGGTAAAACCCTCCACAAATATGCAGGCAAGACCTTTGTCTGCACATGCCTTTGGTTTGAACAACAACATAGACCTCTGTGTACACATTGGAAAGAATGTTTCTTTTCATTTAATTTCATGAAGAAACACAACTGTTTTGAATGGAACATAACATTGCATAAGTGATGTTAAACAGTGACATTACTGAGGTTATTTTAATCTGTAGTTTCTTAATAAGTACAAGAAAAGCTGTAAAGTCACATTATTATTATTATTATTTTAAAATGGAGGCTTCACACAGTTTATATAAAAATTTATCATTCCCATGTCTCTTTTTCTTTCTTTTTCCTATTTTCAATTTGATAGTCAAATATTTGAATTACTCACAAAGCAGAATACATAAAATTTGTAATAAAATTTAGGGTTCTGTTATGAAACAAAAGAAAACTTATTTTTATAAATTATTTTTATTTTGTCTTTTAAAAGTACTATCCCATATTTCGTATCTAGTATGTTGTTAAGTCTACAGTACCATATAAGCACTTCAAAGTTAAGAATAAGCTGTTGCTTTGTGCTTTAATAATACTTCACGTCTGATAGCACTAGAACTGTCTAAAGTGCTACACTTAAACAGCTAGGAAAGTAAGAAAGTAAAACCCAAGAATTTCTGATCTTTTGGCCTATTCATTTTGTGTTAGAATTTTCATTCTGATGAACTAGGGTTACATTTGGATTGTGTCTTGTTCTTCATGAAAATCTCATCTGTTCATGTTCCTGCACTCATGCACATCTGCCATCTCCCATTTTTGAGATTCCCATCATGATATTTTGAGCAATCAAACAGTGCTACAAATAGGAGCTACAAAATTTTGACACAAAGCTTTAGTTTGAAGGTGGCTTTTAAGGAATTTTGAAAGTAAAGTTTCAAAAACATGAGTGTGGCTTGAATCCTGGATTGATTTTGACTTTTTAATTTCATTTTGCATGAATTAAGCACAAGGTGAGAATTTGACAGAGATTATAGAGACCAGTTTAGCATAGCTTTGGAAACCTATAGGTTTGCAGATGGCCCTGTCTCACATGTAAGCTCTTCGGTGCTCCTGAAAGGTGCTCCATTAAAAAAGAAAGTCCATCCAGATGGGAGGTAGATACCAAGAGCAGACAGCAGACCACTGCAGTAAAAAAAATATGAACTGAAGTACGAAAACAGAGATTAGTTGACTACACGAGAGAGTATCTGGATTTGTGAGTCTGAGAAGAGGAGAGTTTGGAGAGAGAGCGGGAAGAAAGGGAAACTATCTTAATGAGGAAAGGTCTTCCACAAGGCAGAGCAGGCAGATCTCTGGTAATGAGAAATGAAGGCGGAGCCAATGCAGGCAGACGACCGCTGTCAGGACAGGGTGGAAGCTCATCATAGGTCCAACTCACACAGCAGCAGCAGCAATGAACACAGGTGCACCAGGAAGCTTTTCACAAAGCCAGAGACTAAAGCCCACAAGCCCTACACTGTTGAGCCAGACACACAAGAGGGAGAGGTAGGCAGAATTCAGGCAGGAAAATTATTAATGTTTCTATTGTTTTATCACAAAAGGAAGTTCATGTGATGAAATTATATTGACAAGAATAGTTTAACCAAGGTTAATTTACATTCTTTATCCTAACTATATTCCCCCTTTCCAACAACCTTTTATTAAAATCAAACACTTAGACAATGATTCCTATGTGATTCATGCAGGTCCTTTCTTCTTTGCCTCTGATTTTTATTCCCACACAGACAGACAGAATACTGCTCATATTGATATAATTGGAAACACTGCCATTGATTTTGGTGGGAGCAGCATCCAGCACAGCATAGGTGAGTACTGAGTTTCCATTGTCACTATTCACTTCCAGTATCATGCAGGCCTATTACAGGAGCACAAAGTAGCATTAAAGATCAGTACATTGCAATCACATGCAAATTGTCAGCCCTAGTGTAGAGCAGTGCTTAAAGGCAAAACTGCTCTGTTGCAAATGCTTAAAAAATAGAAGTAGCTGGATGATTTTATTGTACAATAATGTATGCAATGTCTGATTCTGTGTAGGAGACCATCAGGAATTATCTAAATCATCATGTTCACTGTAGTTAGGGCTTCATGTAGTTCAAATTAATATAATTCTTCTTTGAAGCTACCAAGTGAGTACCATAAACCTACATGGCAACAATGCTTGGCTTTCAAAGCACTTTCATAAAACAGCTGTACAGAGTCCATTTCAAGCCACGGAAATGAATAGTTATTTTGACAGCCAAGGCAGTGATGCTGAGATACTAAGGACTACTTTCCACATCATTAACCACAGCCTTTCCTCCTTGCTGGAGTAGCTGGTAAAAAAGGGCAGGCCACTTTTTGTCATGACAGCTTCTCAAGAGCTCTTTTTGTAGGGTATTAATCATGAATGTCTTTTCACCTTTCAAAAAAAATTATTTTTGTTTGCATAATGGGCCAAGTATAATGTTCTTCAAACTGGCATACTATGATAGACAACTAGATTATGGAAGTGTATTGAATTTTGAGATTAAGTATTTTAACCTTCCAAAAACTTCAGCTAGTCCAAAATGTAACCACCTTCTCAGACACAGCCTCAGTGTACCCAGCAGTTGGTGTGGACTCCCCAGTACACCTCTTCTTAAGACAAAAGATCAAATTAACAATCCTCATGGACTTTCAATGGGATCACTGAAATTATCATCAGAGCTCATGAAAGCTTTCCAAGAAGCTGAATCAAACCTGGAATGCTTTATGATGAAGGACAATCAATCTCTGAATCTAAGGACTGAAGAGCAAAATTCCCATCTTTGACCCTGTCACAATAAAGGAAGGAGTGTTGAATGTGGAAAAGTTTTATATTCAGACATGTTTTGAAGCACTGACTGCACTCACACATTGGCCTTGTCTGCACAAAATTCAAAGCAGGCATGAAAGTGGACGACTATCTTCCAGTCATTTTCCATTAGTATTATTACCTGTTTCCTTGAGTTGAGTTTTGGCTCAAAAGTTGTATATTGGGCTCAGGAAAACCTCAGGACAGGATAGGTGCACCAGGATAGATCTGTGCATGCTTTGTCCCATTTGTACATGACCTGATCAGAATGACCCGCTCCATGAACAGGCACTTGGACCTACACTGAGACTCCAAAGGCAATCCCAAGCTAAGACTGAATCTGAACCTTGTACGTCTATAATAAGGATGGAGCATGAAGAAAATATATTTTGACAGCAGACTTTGGCCTGCCATTTAAGTCCTTAGAGCTCTTCTTTGGAGGAAGGGGCACACTTGTCTATGGCGCTCAGCACTAGATAACAATAAAAGAGACAAGGAATGAAATAAGAACCAGAGGTTCAGTATGAAAACTGAACAACGTGCTCAGCAAAACAATTGTATCATGAAAGCACTGACATGAAAAAAATGCATTTTTCTATATTTATTAATATAAAAACTTGGTTGCCAGAAAGAGATCTCAGGGGATGATAAATGGATTCTCTTCTTTTTTATTGAGTATAGTAAAGTTAGTTTTGTAGGCCTTAGAAGATGAACATAGGAGATCTAAACTCCATTAATTTCCTGACTATTGTAATGGTACAAATAAACAGAATTTTCTACAGCAGGGAACCAACTTGATAGAAGGGTTGAATCTACTGGGATATGAGGGTACTGATTAAGAAGATATTGCAAATATTGTTTATCTACACCCTGGCTGAAAAAGAAACGGATAGAAAAGAACATTTGGTACCATTTGAAATATTAACTTTTAAAGGTCCCACAAAGTGCTGCAGTTCTTATGGAGTATAAAGCAGAGACTTACTGTTATAAGCAGTTTGGGATTTATTTCAGTAAAACATTTTCCATCTGCAGAAATTCACAATTTTCTCATGGGGAAGATTTCTTTTTCTTTCCTTTTAACAAAGATTTGGAAATAGGTGAAATTTAAACTGACGAGTTTGTAGTTGATAATTTTCATTAAGAACTTTTTATTTAGAATTGCATGATGTAAGACTATAGGAGCATAACTGTAAGTTAGTTATGATAACATATTTTTTAAACACAGAAAAAATATGAATTCTCAAAGTGTTTATAACAAAATATCTAAGTTAACTTAAATTCTATTTCCTTAGGATTTTGAGTTATAAAAAAAATGTCAAAAGGAATTTACATACTTTGTGGACTTGTCAAATAAATACAAATAATCACAAATACACAGGATAGGAAAGAGTTTTCCATTGCTAGGAACCATACTCCTAGCAGCATTTCCCAGAGCTCCTAAATGTCATCTCTCAACTCCAACATTTATTTCTATTTAAAGACAAATAACTTATTTATAGTATTTTTAAAGATTATAAGTATGCATTAAGCGGAAACAAAACACAAATACGGAAGTGCTTACTTACAGGATAAATATTTGGATATCCAGGACAGAAACCTCCTCCAGCCACGTGTTGACCCTCTGAATTCTGAAATGCAAACTGCTATTGTCTTCTGGTACAACTACTATGGCATTATCCAACTAAGCAACATTTACTGCCAGGGTTATCATCTGAGACAAGGTCTCAATGGTGTGCCTTGCCCATGTGCATTCTTGGCCTGCTGGTACAAAACAGTAGCTTGTGATTTTTACATGGCCAATGGACTGCAGAAGTACTGGGGCTGGTGACTTCACCATGGAGTGGCTGCACAAAATTCAGGTTGGCAGAATATGACTGGATACTTGAAAACAAACATTTAGATTGTTCTTCAAATTTTTGTGCAAGTGAAAACCCATCAGGATTTAGGGTATCATCTAAATGTGAAAAAATAACTAATGTTTTCAATCTGGAGTTGCAAGCCTCAACATGCTGTGAACAGTTTTGAGAGCTGTGAACAGTCTCTCTGTCAATAAAAGATGAAGGGTGGGAATGCAAACATTTTCCTATTCCCTGCCATGGTAATCCATTCACAAGCACAACATGAGCAAGGTCATAGCTCCCTCAGCCTGGTCACAAATCTGTCCTGCCTTTTTCTACGATATAACTAGACAAAGAATGGTCCCATTCCATCTGTCTACTGCAAAGTAGGGCAAGAAGACTGAAGCAGTTGAGACACAGGGAGAGGCACAAAATATTCCTTTCCTTTTTTTTTTCCAGACTACATGGATAGGTAAAATATTTGAAGCAGATGGGAACCCTCCTGACTGGTAACTTTTTAAACTGCTGTTCATATGAACAGCAGGATAAACAGTTGCCTGATTATGTACGGTATACATTACAAGACTTCTTATTCAAAGGAAGTAGATTAAGATCATGAAAGAGCTACCACTCAAATATGAATTCTAATGCATGCTGCATGTGCATTATGCATATCAGTGGTATGTCAGTGAAATACAGAAATCTGAACAGAAGTGTTTATTCATTCAACTCTGAGAAAAAATAAACAACACTTTATTAGTAATTACAAAGTGACCACATGACAAAAAAAAAAATTACATGCATCTTTTTCACTTGTACCTTAAGTGATAGAGGAGCACAGTCCTCTTGTCACTGACAACAAGAGAAGGAGCCTATACAGAAGCCATGAACAAGCTTATTTTTTTTTTTTAGAAAAGCAGTACAAGCTCCACAGCTGTAGAGACTAGGAGGAAGTGGGGAATGCTCCATAACTGACTGTGTAATTTATTCCCCTGCTGAATCTTTCTACTCACTTATCAAGAACACTGTTATTTCTAAGGTTTATTCATACTCACTGCCTATTCAGTTCCGCCCAGTTTTATCACTCTTGTTTATACAGCACATTGTATAAGAATTACAGATACTGTATGGTCCCACAGTTCATATCATGTGTATCAGCATGGCTGACTTAATAGTTTCCTGTGCTTGAAATGTGATGTTCATTTTGAACTATAATAGTCCAAAATAAGCATATCCATAAGATCTTTATGATTAAGAATATCTCAAGCTCATTGTTGTTGTCACTGGTATTGTTCCTATTTATGGGCTCACAGGATTTGATCAAGAATGGGAGAAGCATCCTTTCAGTATTTTAGGTTCTACTAGGAATTGTAGAAATGAAAGTAAGTATATGTTTATTTTACATACATAAAGTATAAGACAAGATCAAATAATTGGATGGTGTATATATACATATATATATATCAGTATCACTGTGACTGAACATCTGCTTGATGACCTTAAACACATATGCAATGCTGAAAAACCTTGCAACGCTACCAGATAGATCATTTGCTAATACCAAATCAAGTTCTACCCTTTCTCATACTGAACTCTCATTCTCTGTATAGAGGTGTCTTGCACTGACTTATGGATCTTTCTACCTCTAACATGCCTACAGTTAACAAAATCTTCCCAGAAGGAGATTAGGCTAGATAACACATCAAAACTCACACAGCAAGAAACAGTGGGAGTAAAGATAATTTTATATAGTCAGATTTAGTTGTAAATTGTAATGAGAGATTAAGACATAACAAAAGACTTGGATTAACAGGAATGAGTTGTGTAAAAGACGCTCTGATGACTTTATTACTAATGAAAATGTTTGCAAACAAGGGAATCATGCAGCATACTGTAGAAGGCAGATAATCAAAATTCTGTGATAGCCCCAAATACACTTCCTTTCAATGAGTTTACAGAACATCACACTTCAAAATGTGCTATTTCTGTTTACAACAAATCACTGCTAGGTTGCAAATTTGAGGAAGCAGTAAATATTTATTTCATATTACGTAATGAGGTATTTAGCAGATTGGACTTTATGGGATAATAGCCATATCCAAGGGAAAAAATGAATTGCTGATTTCTTTTATTATTTATTATTTTTTATTTGTTGATATTTGGCTGTCAAATGCTATGGCATCATTCCAGGAAGATGGCACTTTTTGACTATACAAGATGAGAATAAAATGTTCTTTTAGCTGCCAGATTATAAGTTTGACTAAAAACATTCTCACAGAAACCAAAGACACTTTTAACTACATTCAAATTGCTAATATGCAACCTTCACGATTTCCAAGATAACAGAGACTACAGCAAGAAAGTATTTAGTATTTGTGCAGGCATACAAGGAATACAAAAATTATGAGGAAGTCAGGTAATGCTAAGTGAATCAACATCAGCACTGATGTTCATTAGCTATGTTACAATCCAGCATGAATTTAAACTATGTATTATTTTAGAATATCAAACCAAAAATGTAAGACATATTTGTTTTGTAAAAGATCTTAGAATTCGTTTGACAAAAATGGTTTCTTTGTTTAAGCTTGTGCTTAGATATACTACAGAAATAAGCTGATGACACCTACTCTGAACTCTTTAAGATTTGTTACAACTCAACTGCAAGTCCCCATCATCGGGTCACTGGGAGAAAGTAAAGATGTGGTTACACATGGACATCAGTTCATATCTACCAGTACTGCATTACGGCAGTCCAGAACATTTCCTGCTGAGGAATAACACATATCACCTTCTCAAAGTTTATTTGTGAAACTTTCTGACATTTAAAAAGAACGCAATGATCTCCAGAGAAGGCAGATATTTTTTCTGCAGACAGAAGGCAATAAATCATTTTACAATACTTATTCAGAGCTGTTTAAAACGATTTTGTACATTCAAAATAACCAGTAGGCAATGTTAGCCTGTAAGTTTCTCAAAGCAGATGCCAAATCCTCTCCTATATTCTCCAGCATACAATGAAAGAACTGGTATAATCAATCCTTCTATCTTTCTATACAGAAAAATACTTCCATCTAACAGCTTAAAGGTATTCAGCTACTGTTGTCATCTTCCAGGCAAACCAACACGAGAGCCTTATAATACTAGAAGGTGTATTGGGTTTATGGCCAGGTGTTGACAGTGGCAGGGGGAGCTGCAGGAGTGGCTTCTGTGAGAAGAAACCAGCTCTCCCCATGTTGGACAGTATCAGTTCCACACATCTCCAAGACAGACCCACTTCGGGCCAAAACTGAGCCCATAAATGACATTGGTGGCACATCTGTGATAATATATTTAAGAAAGGGTAAAAATGATATGCAGTAGCTGTGAGAGAGAGGAGTGAGAAAATGTGAGAGAAACAACCCCGCAGACACCAAGGACAGAGAAGAAAGAGGGGGAGGAGGTGCTCCTGGCACCAGAGCAGAGATTCCCCTGCAGTCCATGGAGAAGATTATGGTGATGAAGGTTGTCTCCCTGCAGCCCAATGAGGACAATAGTGGAGCAGATATCCACACTGCAGTCCATGGAGGATCCTACACTGCAGCAGGTGGATATGCCCTGAAGGAAGATGCAGCCTGTGGATATGCCCTGAAGGAAGCTGCAGCCTGTGGATACGAGCCCACACAGGAGCAGGCTCCTGGCAGCAACTATGGCCTGTGAGAGACCCAAGTTGGAGCAATCCATTCCTGAAGGACCATACTGTATGGAAAGGACCCGTGCTGAAGGAAGTCTTGAAGAACTGCAGCTTATGAGAAGAACCCACATTGGAACAGTTCATGAAGGACTGTATCCTGTAGGAGGGATCCCATGCTGGAGCAGGGGAAGAATGTGAAGACGAAGGAGCAATAGAGACAAATTATGGTGAACTGACTGCAACCCCAATTCCTTGTCCCCCTGCCTGCCCACCCCCCAACATCCCTCCATCCCTCATCTTGAGAACAAAGTAGAAAAGTTGGGACTAAAGGAATGAAGTTGAGCCTGGGAAGAAGGGGAGGTGAGGGGGAGGTGCTTTTAATTTTATTGTTATTACTTAATATCCTACTATGTCATTAATTAGCAATTAATTTAATGAACCTTACTTATGTCAAGTCTGTTAGGCCTGTGACAATAACTGGTGAGCAATCTCCCTGTCCTTATCTTGACCCATGAGCTTAACACACCACTGAAGGCAATTTAAGTTATTTGTAAAAATTATAGAGAGTAACAATATTTGTCTTCCATATACATACTGAATCCCTACATCCCAGGAAGTGGCTGGACACCACCTGCTGATGGGAAGTAGAGAATATATCTCTTTTTTTTTTCCTTTGCTTCTGTGCACCGCCTTTGCTTTTGCTTGATTAAACTGCCTTTATCTTGACCCATGAGTTTTTTTCCATCTAATTTTCTTCCCCGTCCCTGTTCTGCTGAAGAGGGGAGTGACAGAGTGTTTTGTTGGGCACCCGGCGTCCAGGTGAGGTGAATCAACCACATTATCATATAAAATTTTAAGGATTTTGGCAGGCAATATTAAATTACAGGGAATTAATAAAATAGTTGTATAAATCAAGTGAACAATATATTCAGTTCACACATTGCATTCTTGCTGTTATTAATGGAAATTACTCATATGTATCAAAAGAAACAAAGAGTGTAACTGACGTGTTCAACTTCAATAACTTAAGTTCAAATCCCATCATATGTCTCTCTAGGGTCTTATTCATTCTACCATCCCAAATGGGATTAAACATTATAAGGAAGGCCTTGGACATTAAAAGGGGTCTAGACAACAAGCGTAAGATAGATACCAAACTTTAAGATGAACAGAGATAGGTGTGGTGAACACCGAACTTAGTTTTAAATCTTGAAGCTGTTTATATCTTACTGCGAAAAGCAATATAAATGAAATGTGAAATTTTTTTCTGCCTTCAAATTACCACTATGTACTATGTATGCTCTGGTTTAATTTAGCCCTTTGAGTACAAAGCAGGATAACGGGAGTTTTGCTAAAACTGGCCAGAGAAGCCACAAATTAGAACTCAAAAATATGGTTTTTTAAAATGGTTTTTAAATCATATTGAATTTACTAAATCACTTCTGTTCCCTTCATTTACCTCTGACTGCAGATGACAACAGAAAGCAACAGGAGTCTTGCAGACAGAGAAGAAAAATAGCCTTCTTTTGAAAAACCTCAGCCAAAAATATAATTTGAGAAAGATGTAGTTTTCACAGGGAAACAATGGAAGCAAGCATATATTAAAGATAAGTAGATTCTAAAGGACAAATTTAATGTAGTGCCACTTCCTGAACAGGAATAGGCTCATATGCATTTTTTTCTCAAACTTGACTAAACTTCTTTTAGAGGACTCTGTCTTGGGTGGTAATGAATCATGTACATTTGTTTCCAAGCAACTCTGGTGCCCAGGAGTACTCTGATGCAGGTTTATTACATTCTGTATAAATGGGAACCCTGCTCTTTAAACTGCTTATTCTGGCTTTTACTAGAAGAGGAAGCTAATGATACTAGTATAAGCTACTAATTAAAGGCTTTCAGTAGTCCAAAATCTATTTTACTATTGAACACCTCTTTCATCTTTCTGACAAATAAACACGGGCTTTTAATGCAGAACACTAGAAATGAAAATGTAGGTTCCTTCATCTGAGCTGTCTGTGTAATTTTACTTAGTTGTTGAGTTTAGGTGGATGTTTCCTGGGGCACACACTTTCCAAAAGAAAAGCAGTTCACGTAAGAATACCTTTTTATTCATTTTGACTTTGTCAAGAAAAATAAAGCCATTTTAAAAATTAAAAAAAATGGAAAAATGGCAGAACTGAAATGAACTCTTCCTAATGATTTTCAAATAGAAAATCAGGCTTTCATTATCACTGAATTCACATCACTGAAACAATTGTTCTCATGGAATGGTCACCTGCTCAAGTGGGTCCAGAGGCACAAAGATGATCAGGGTGCTGGAGCACCTTCCATATGAGGACAGGCTGAGAGGGTTGGGGGTGTTTAGCCTGGAGAAGAGAAGGCTCCAGGGAGACATTATTGCAGCCTTCCAGTACTTAAAGGGGTCCTACAAGAGAAATGGGGAGGGACTCTTTATCAGGGTGTGATAGGATGAGGGGAAAAGGCTTTTAACTGAAAGAGCATAGATTTAGATTAGATATGAGGAAGAAATTCTTTACTGTGAGGGTGCTGAGACCCTGGAACAGGTTGCCCAGAGAAGTTGTGGATGTCCACTCCCTGGAAGTGTTGGAAGCCTCTGGGTTGGCTGAGGCTTTGATCTAATGGAAGGTGCCCCTCCACCTCCCTGTTGGACCAATCGACTAGAGCAGGAGAGGCTGAAGCACCATAATCCCTACACTTCTCCGCAGTCTTCATACTAAAAAGGTTCCCATAACCTGTGATGTTCTTGCAATGAGACTGGCTGCACAGAAAAGACCTGACTCCCCACCCTTCCCGCTTTATATCCTAAAGATTATAACTGTATGAAATTTTTCTTCAGCATTAAAATGGGGAAAAGTAGAACTGAAGAGAGATGTGCTTGTTCCCATCCAGCCTGGCATAACTCATGTGCAGAGAATTTAGCACTAGGTATCACAGTTATCTTTGCTGTGAAGATATAACCCAGCCATAAAGCTGTTTTGCTGACTGCTTCTGTGGCAGGAATGCCATGGCTCCTATTCTGGCAATGGCCAACATAGAATCATAGAATTGTCTATGCTGGAAGGGACCTTGCTGATCAGGGAACCTTTTCAGTGGCTGCCCAGCAATGTTCCGGTGACTTCTCTGGTGTTGATGTCTAATCTAGACACATTTACCTCAGAGAGCTGTAAAAATGCCTCCACTTGCAGGTGGAATACTTTTGCTCACCTTGTTTTTTCCTACTACAAATATAATCCAAAATGAATGATGCAAAGCTGTTGGCTGAGCCCTTAGATGAAGATCTCATCAACAGATCAAAAAGAAAACTGATCTAAAGGATTTTAGGTCTTCTCAGGAACAAAGTCTCAATGACATATGGCTATAAAGGAAATTAAGTTAAATTGTCTGTGGCAAGACTGGAATCAATCAGATCATTTCTCTGTTTCAAAATGAGTTCTTAGCATTTTGACTGTGTGATGTGCACATTAGAAGAAAATGTATATTTCAAATAAAGGATAGAGGTAAGTCAATAAGTAGTTCTTTGGGGATAGCTAGCAATTCAAAACAAGCTGGAGCTGTTTGGCTCCATCTCTAGTCGGATACTTCTTTCAAACATGAAGACACATGTATCTCATTGTAGGCTGAAAGACCATAACATTAGACTGAAAAATCACATGAAAAATAAACCTCTGTTTTAGTGAGAGTCCATATTAACCTCATTTTCATGACAATAGTTACTAGATAAGAAACAGTGTGACAATCAATCCTTACCTTAACTCATTTTTTCCTAAACTCTCAATAAAAAAACTGGTTATGTCTAATACTTTTCCCTTTGGAGTTTTAGGTGTTTGTAAACACATGCATGCTCAGAAAGCAGTTAGAAATGAGTTAAATAACCAGGAAGGTTACTTAGATCCTTCTGCGTTCCAGGTAAATAAATGTCTGTTCTATCAGGATAGGAAACACTGTAATTACCTGTATCTGCCACAGGAGTATTTAAGCCTTGTGATGAAACAATGTAGTATTTTTCAAGTGGTAAGACAAGCACCATTATTATTTTGAGAACTGACAAAGGAAAAACCAAAAATTGTATGAAATGTGCAATATTTTGAGACATTTTTTCTTCTTCAAAAAACTCACACTTACTGAATAACGAAATCAATACTTTCCAACATTTTTTAAATGCTTGTAGTTGTTCTTTCAGATGTATAAAATCATCTGTTATCCCTTCTGGTACAATGGGCTGATCTGGGGAAACGGGTTATCTATAGTGCATGAATGTTTGTTTTATGAAATTGCAATATCATTGATGGACTCTGTATGCAGTAAGTCAGCTCTAGGCTGAAAAAAGAATTGAGGAAAAAAAAGAAAAGATATCATTATAATTGACAGTGGAGCTGTGTCAGGCCTTTTGGAATATTGAACAGGAATGTTTGATTTAACAAAAAAATAAAGGAAAACAATTTCACCAGCTTAATCTGCAAAGAGAAGTCAATATAAACTAAGAAAAATACAAAATGAAAAAGTCTGGATCAAGATGACAATAAAAAATGGAACTTGGGAGAAAAGTGGGAAACAAGTGTCAAACTTTTTTAAGTAGAGAAACTGTTGGATTATGGGACAAAGGTCAAAGAAATCTCGATGAAAGATAGGATGATAAGATCTCAACTTTCAGAGGAGTTTTCAAGAGGGAAGAGACTTAAAAGAAAAAGTTTAGAAAACTGATTAGACATGAGCACCTGCCAGGAGGAACAGTCCACAGCAGTAGAGAAAGAAGTAGGTGCTGCTGTGAATTGGCTTGTGTCTCTTTATTTAACCAGGTATACCCCATAACACTGAAGCTCAGCAAAAAGGTGGATTTAAGCTACCAGGAAGATTGAAGGAACTAGTGTGAAGTTTAGTGTCTCAACAGTTTTGGTGGCCCTCTTTTCAGTCTTTGACTTTCATGCAAATCACGGATCTGGAAACAAGTAGGATTAACCTGCATAATGCTATACCTCTCAAATTAAGTGTTCTAGGCTAAGACAGTCATATAATTCTGGACAGTCACCAATATAGAGAGATGAGCATCTCTTGAATGAAATTCAGCCTCTCTACATTGGCCCCCTGGGTTACGATGTGATGAGTTGCCTTCTGGAATTGTCTGTGTCTCGCCATTAACTACAGAAGGTAAGCAACTAGATAAGGTTAGATACCTGCCTGTTCAATAAGTTAATTTAGGTGAGGTGGATCCTAGCCTGAAAGACAGTATTTGGAATTGCTGAGACTTGGAAAATTTGAACGAGTAGTGGTTCCCCATGTGTGACCCAAAGCACTAGACTGTAACCAGCAGTCTAGTGATCACTCCGTGCAGTGGTCCAGCATTACCAAAACCCTAAACTATAAAACTTTAACACAATGGTAGTGATGTCTTCTTACTTGTGGTCTGATTATATTTATCACACATGATTCTCCTTGTCTCTCTGTTCCCACTACTGAAAAAATTTATTCGGACGCAGGCAGTTTCTGCCCTCTTTTAAAAGTGATTTCACACAGAGGAACTCCCTGCACAAGAATGGGCAAAATTACCTGAAGTATCTATTCAGATTTGGAGCAGCAGAAAAAGAGGAGAGTCCTGGCATGGGTCCATCACATAATTAAGCAAAGGTCCTGCCAAAGCCAAACAGAAAGTAACTTGAATATCAGAGGTGGAGACACTTTTACATGTTTGTGTATCACATTTTATAAATGTCTGAATTATCAGCGTTAAAGGACACACTAAATCATTCTTTCATACAACCATCAGTTTTAAAGAATGCAGAATTACTAAATATTCTACAGTGTGGACTCAGATTGCTATTATTCTGTGAAACTTTGGATCATTAATTACATGTTAGCTTTAAAAAGCTGCTTTCTGATTGTCATAGAGTGAATGAGATGTCAAAGTGGTTTAAATTTGTCTCAGATTCAGAAGAATTAAGTCAGTAGGCACATGGAAAAATTGCTTCCAATGTGCACATATGCAGTAGGTACCTGAAAGTCCCTGAAACTGAATCTCGCTCATCTGCTATTTTTCTTCAAACTCTCAAGAATGTTTATGGAACTGAACCTTTTGATCTTTACAGTTCTTCTCTTTTCTTGAAGTTGGTTCAGGGGAAGGCCATTGTCACCTATTTATAATTGGTCTCTGGTGTACTAAAGTCTGAATTAGCCTGTTCCAACTCAAGGGAAAGAAAATGTAGGAGAAAAACACCTTAGTTGTTAAGATAGTCTGTATGTAAGAAAGTCAGCAAGTTGCACTTGATGTTTCTTTCTGGACTGCTGCCTTTTCCCTGAAGAGACATGAAACAGGACATTGACTTAAACAGATGGTTGTTGTCTCTGAATTATTTAACAGATAAATCAATGAGAAGCTTCTGCTGCGATGAGAGAAAAGAGTGTGCTGGAAGCATTCCTCCTCCTCCTTCTCTGCCTCCTTCTCCTGTTAGAAGTGGCCAGGAACAGAGTCTGCTATTGGCAGCATCAAAGCCTGCAGTGGAGGAAGTGGAGGATGAAAAAGTGAAAACTGGATTCTAGAGCTACCAAAGAAGAGCCACCATTAAATAAGAAATATGCTTATCCCCTTCAGATGCTATTGCATCCAGTTTAGTACACCTCTGTGATTACTAGATATGGTCAATGGGATAGGAGGATAAAAAAAAAAAAAAAACAAAACACAAAACAAACAAACAAGCTAGATAGCTTGTATAATCTGCAGTATATAAGATATACTCAGGTCTTATTTTTCAAATGCTCTGAGACCACAGGCTGATTACTTTGAGCCATGAACTCTGCTTTGGGATAGTTTACAGTCAGTATGTCAGGACAAACACCGGAAGGCTGAATTTCTCCATGTGCTCCCTGTTATTTTGAGTTGCAAGTGTATAACCCATTGCAATGGCCAAGCATAGTCCTACTGTCACAAGAAGGAAAACTCCTCGCTGTCCATGCCATCAGGCTTGTAAAAGCTTGGAGTTTTGTTGACAAACAGAATCTTTATGCAAACTACATGCACAACAGGTCAGATTGCCCCTCAACCCCAAATTTCCAGCCTTCTGATTTTGAAAACAAACCTGAAACCTTGATAAGAGCCAGAGAGACACAACCTTCTCCTCAGTCTTCCAAATGTGTTTTATTGGTCGAAACCTTGGAGGAAAAAACATATGCCCTTTTCGGGATGAGATCTGTCTGTCACAGCTGGCCAGCTGCAGCACGGCTGGGCGGGGCGGCGGGCGCTGTCCGTGGTGCTGAAGCGCCTCGGCCCTCCCAGCGGAACTCTCCCCAGGATGCCGGAACACCACCTTCTCCACTGAGAAAAACTCAGCCTGTATTGTTATAATTATTTTAAATATCTGGAGATATTGAAAAGATGTGTAGACGTGGCACTTATGGACATGATTTAGTGGTGGACTTGGTAGCGTTAGGTTAAAGGTTGGACCCGATGATCTTGAGGGTATTTTCCAATTTAAACGATTCTATGATTGATTACTATACAGCTAAAAAATTTGAATTGTTACGGAAAACTGATCTTTTGAATCAGTCCTGTATGGTGTAACTATGTAGTTAGTGCCCAGTTATAATGAAACAAAGGTCAAAACATTACCTGGCCAGACAGTGGTAACTTTTCCTTGTAGAATTTGTTGCATGTATATCAAACAGACATTTAGCAATCTTTTTATTTGCTGACATTCTGCAAATTTTTGGACCTTAAATCCTAACACAAAATGTAACTTTGAAGTTGTGGGAAGAGTAAATCAGTAAATGGTAGAGAGCTTACAGGTTCACTGCAAAAAAAATTCAGTTAGAAAACACATGGAAATAATGCATGTGCAAATATGATCCACCAATTTTCTTAGTTATACATTTCCTTGTTAATTTTTTTCATGTTATTTGTTAAAACAAGCTGACCATAAATCCAGATATTCTGCCTTTCTAATTGACTCTAAAATTTATCATTAATGAAAGCACTTTGCTTCTCTCTATTATTCCTTCATTATTGTAATGGTATGTAAATCGTATTCATTAGATTGTAATGCTTTTCCCTGAAAATGTGCCTGGGGCAGAGAATTCTTTGCCTCATTTTGCCCTAGATTATTCCATCAACTTTACAGGACTTCAGCATACTTCATTGTATCTGAAAGGAAACAATGAAACATACTAGTACAAGTCTAAGTTTTTTTTCTGTATCATATAAGCAAAGAGAAACCAATCTGCTCTTGAAGTTCAGTAGCCTGCAACCCACTAGACATGTGGACTGTCTTGAGGATACCTAGATATTGCAAATAGAAGCCAAAGAGACATGGTCATGTATCTGGTAAGCAGCATTCTGCAGAAACAGAATGTCTCAAGAGTTCTTTTGGAAGTACTGAGACTTACAAATGTAACTACTAAATAGGAGGTGCTAACTTCTTGTTATACAGCCACTAGGAAAACGACTTACTTTATTCCTCAGGTTTTTTTAAGATTCACTAACAAAACCAAATTTAATTATGTAGCTTTAGGCCTTAATTGTGCAAGACTGTAGGCAGCTTTACTGCTGTCTAGCTGGAATATCCACCAATGAGGAAAGAGCTAGGCTTGCATATATCTTTAGGTGCAGCTGTATGCACATGCATCAAATGATGGGCTTAAAGTTCTCACAAATAAGATGTTTTCCCTTCGAAATAAAATAAATTCAAGGCAAATGAAAGCCAATGAATGTGATATCCCCCCCCTCCCACTCCCCCCCCGGATAATATTTTTTAAGTCTGATCCATGATTTTTCAGCAAGGATAATTTCTGCAAATTAGTAAAGAATACACAGACCAAGAAATAGACATCTTTCATATTCCAAACACTCTCAAAACAGCAAGGTGTGTAGTTACTGGAAGAAGCAATAATTTCAATTTGAAGGTATCTTTTTCAACTAGAAATATGGCAAACATAAGCCCAGGAATATGGATGGCCAAGAATGATGTAATTCCCTCCAAGGGTCTGACATGAATCCTTCTGTTGTACCACCGATGGACTGACAGCCACACTCCCTCGCAGCCTTTATTCTGTTTTAAATCACTAAATACAGAAGCAAAATTTCAGAGTTCATTGATAGCACTGCAGTTTTTGTCCTCATATAGTAAACATCCTTAGATTTATTCAAAAATAGAACTATTTGTCTAGTAACATCTATGAAAGTGAAAAAATAGTGGACTGCTAATCGTTCACTCCACCAAAGAAAATAAGTTGAACAGCCTGCAAAACTGTGGCAGTTATATGATACATGTACAAGCTCGGTGTGGCTGGGACTGTTGCAAACAAAAGTAGGACAATTACATATAGAGAGAACTAATTTTAGATTGTGGTCTGCCAGATTTACTCATATCTCCACTAGGACAGCTGCCAATACTTTGACATTGTGACAAACATAATCAAGGAAAAAGCTCATACACATTCCGCCATCCTTTCTCCCACAGGCATGGGTGGGTACAGTCAGGCTAAGGGCTTAGGAGGTGAACATCTGGGGTATGTTCACCTATACATATATGAATGAATCTGAGGATGATTATTTTTATGTATTGCAAGCATACACACACGCAAACACAGACCAATATACTATATTGATATCCTCTTTTCCTAAGAGGAAATGAATTAAAACCAACCCACGTCAGGGCTTCTACATTTCTAGTTTCATCACCAAATACGCACATCACCTTCACATACACAGACATATATGTACATCATATATATATATACACATATGTATGTATTTATGTAGTGATCAAAGTTATAAGGGCAAAGACACGCACACACTTGATTCTGAACATAGTATCACTTTCCAGTAGCAAACTATCTCATGACTCTGTAATGAAAAAGGTTACCTGCTGTCAGTTAATAATATTGCCACCCTCATAGTCTAATATGAAATATGAAGCTCTTACCATTATTGCCCTTTTTAAAAATACTTTAAACACTCTTATTCTGTCAAATACATTTCTTTCAGCTATATAGCTGAAGCCAGTTTTCATGAAAATAGCCTGGTGCTTCATGCTATTTCACATGACAGCACCAGCTCATCATGTTCCATTTCATTTTCTTAGCTAGGTGACCGTGGCGGAGAAGGGCATTGTCCCCAGGGGGTATCCACAGGAGCCTCTTTCTCATCCTTGCTACAGCAATTTGCAGAGCCTTGGGGAGGACAGCCACTCTGTTGCCCTTTGCAAAGGTTTTCAGTGTGTTCTCCCACCTGTAGAGAGAGAGTTCTCTGCAGTGCTCGAAGCCTAGGTCACCTGAGGGAGGCCACTCTTCCTCCTGGAAGCTCCTAATGGATGCTTCTCACTCAAATACAGGAGAACATTCTGTAACGAAGAGGCATAAAGGAGAGAAATGGCTCTTTGTACCATCTGCCTTTGTTACACAACTGGAGCACAAGCCTTAATGTTTAAGTGGCTTTTGTTAGAATTTCAGCTAATAAAAAGGGAGATTTCATAACAATATCGCTAAGCTGCCAGAAAAAATGCATTGCACTTTAAAACACTCTGTGAGATTCTGTTTTTGTGCAATATTGACAGTTAGACATTCAGAGATTGATGGTATGACATTCAGACAATATAACACTCTGTCTCTGAATCAGGCAATGACATCTGTGCAGAAGATTTGGTTCATGTTTATCATCTGGATTCATTCTTCAGTCCCTTTTGTACCACTTAGCCAACCACCTCATTAGCATTAGGTTGTCCTCACAAAAAAAAATAACAGGGAAGCATTATTATCATTGTTTTACAGATAGGAAACAGAAGTAAATAAAATCGTAAGTGATATGCCCAAGTTAGCACAGAAAATTGAGTCAGGGTTATGTACAGAAACTAGAGGACCTGAGTCCTTACCTGAGCGTCTCGTCTGCCCGTCACCTATTCTCCATCTTAGAGTGATGTCCTAATCTTTGGAAAGCTGAATATCCCAGCTTTTGTAAGATGTAACCAGCTGCTGCAACTCACAGCCAAGGGAAAGAAAAGTCCACAAACAAAAAAGGCAAAGCAGGACCTGCACAACAACACTCCTCACACCCAGAAAATAATTCTTCAATTCACTGTCCCATGTTGTATCATCCTTTGGGCAATAAAATTGAAGTAATGTTATTAAGCTTGACAATTATCACCAATAAAAGTTGGTTCCCTCAGTTTCAACAGTGAGATGAAAGAATCATTTGCAGTCCTAGCTTAATTATTAATTTGGAAGGGATGCTATTAATGGCCCTTTTTCTCATTGTGAAATGCATGTGGTAAGTCATACTCTTGGACCCATCCTAAGTATAATAAAGAAAAAATTGTTCATTTTTCTGAAGTAAGGCACATACAGATGCAAGTATTTTATTTCTTTGAAAAACACTGAGCACACAGTTCTGACACAGCAAAATAGAAGCTGGCTTTTAGTCTCATTACACAGAAAAGGATTCCAAAAATTCCCTAGTTTCTCTCTAATTATTTCAAGCTGAGATGATATGGGGGAAAAGAAATATTTTTCTAAATATTTGCTCACATTTTGCTTTGGCATGTTTGTTATTGGCTTATATATCTTTTGTTCAAATATTTGTATGATCAAATCATACTGGCACGAGTGTTCATGGAAAACAGATTTCAAAGTCACATGCACAAACATTCACAGAAACTGAATATTCCGTCCTCCCACATGACAACTTTATTTTAGAAAGGTTCACTTATCAGTGAAATCAGAGCAAGGAAATAGCATCACATGATTTATCTGACCTATTGCTACCAGGCAATACTACCAGAATATCAAATATTCTAAGAACCAGTCAGAGACAACGCACAGATTAAAAATTCTAATCACAAATGTATTGATTTGGTAATTTTAAATAACAAAGAAATCCCAATAAACATGATCTGCTTGCAAATATCCTTTCAGTAGCAAAGCAGTACATTGGTTCTGTGAATTATTCATCCAAACCTCATAAATATGTATTTTATAACAGCAGGGTATACTAATCCATAACTTCTCCTAATAACCTGAATTAAATGTAAACTGTAAATAAAAATTTTAAGAGGTTTTGTGCCCTTTTTATGCTTTTGTGATCAGTAAAATTTCAAAGGGCTGCCTTCTGCATTTTAAATTTAGAAGTACCTTCAAGTCTAGTCTTGATTTCAATCAAAGGCTTGATGAGGTTCTCAAAAGTGGAGTCGAAATATTTCCTTACATTGATTGAAGGGGAATGAGAAAATATGCTAAATCTTTAAACACTTTCTTTTGAGTATTTATTTGCTGGAGTTCACTAAGAGAGAAATACTAAAGCAAGATATGTGACAGCAAAGCTTTATGGTGTATGAGACAGTGTATTGTCTACCTCCTTTTCCCATCTCTTCACTGACTGTGAAACAACTACATGAACATTATGAACTGAACACTGGCATATGACCTGAAACGCATGCACTCCCTTGATGGGGTACACATGTTTTTAACGCTGGGTCACCCAATGGCTATGTGATTTCCACCCAGAGCTGCATACGTGTACACATGCTGGAGCTTTGGTTGTGATGCATGTTGTGTGCATGTGTGTATGTCTGTGTATGCGTGTACATGTGTGCAGGACCAGAGTGGTGCACCCATACAGAGAATGTTTGCATTTTGCTGGTGTTGTCCAGTCATGTCCAGTAAGGTAGCAACAACTGTGAGGTCCTTGGGAAAAACTGGCACCAGAAATTTGTCTGCCAGGTTTGTAAGGCTTGTAGTCTGACTGTCCCCGAGAGATCTCTGAGAAATAAAGCACAGAATGAACTGAATTTGGGGTTTCTGCTGGCAGTCTCCAGTTTGCAGTGTGTAGACTATGCTTGATTGACCTTGGACAAGGAGGAGCCAGTTATAGTTTTGGCAGGTAACCACATCATATACTTTACCATAAAAGCTTTTGGCTCCACAATACTTCTTAGAAATTGTTCTGAAAAAAAAATTACCTGAGTGTTACAGACCTCCCCGTCTCAGTACCTTTCTGGACAGTTTATTCCAATCTTTTCTGTAAAACTTTGTACTTTAGCTTAATTGTTTCTTTTCCTTTTCTAGTGGTTACCCACATATGTTAATTTCAGAGAGCAATCAAATTGCCTATCAGCCAGGAAACTCCACAACCAAGAGAGATCCTAAGTTTTTGGATCAACATGAAACTCTGGCAATGTTTGACACTTACACACCGTGTTTAACCATTAGAAGGTTACTATGGTGACAGAGTAATTTCAAGGTAGGGTTTTAGAACTACCTAGAAGATATACAGCTTTGGCTTATTTTTTCAGGTAAGAACCTGCTGACAGCTGTTCACTCTGAGTGTTCCTAAAAACATAAAAAATCCAGTCCTCATTGGTAAAGTCCCAAACAATTATGTGAGATTCCGAATTGCTGCAGAAGACTCTCTGAAATCACCATATCTTTTCTTTTTGCAATCTTCTTTTAAAAGCAAACAAGTAATTTTTAATTCCCCCATCCTCTCATCCAGAGAAAAGTGTTTGCACATGAGAATTGAAATCTTTATGCCTAGCTTGTGTTTTAATCCATTACAGTTTTCAGAAACTTTGAGATCTTTTTCAAAATGAAGGTGCTTCGTTAATGCAGGAAAAAAAAAAAAAAAAAAGCTGAAACTACAGGGGATCATGATAGTGTTGCTGTAAAAGGAATCTGGCAGGAAATTAATAGAATATTCTCTGCCTGTGAGGAGGAGAAGATAGTAGTTCATGTCAAAAAATCATATTCAAATATATTTCATAGACAGAAAACAAAACAAAAATACTCAAATCTAGTCTAAATTTCACATCCTTAGCGGTATGCATATGCATGATAATAAAAATTTTAACATATAAGGAGAACTACTATTTATTTATGACATAATTGGTTTCATTTTCAGGACACACAGTATGCCAGCCAGAAGAGGGAATGCAGTTTATAAGCCCTGATGTGCAATGCTGTGCTGACAGTGTTGAGGGCACTGGTGATAAATGGAGGCAAAGGAGATGCCTCCAAATTAGATCCATATTAGAATTTTTTCTTCATGAAGAGAAGGAGGAACTCTGTTGTTAATCAGAGGAGGGGAAAAAAGTATTCATGCAGCAAGGGGGTAAATTTTACTCTGGATTTTAAATTGATTATCACCAACAATGGAGGGTACTAAAACTCAGCATTTTGGAATGCCCTTCTAATTATACTGTATCGCTAATTTGACATACCTTTTCATTGTTATTGGTGTAATTCTTGAGTCAATTAAAAAGCTGTTCTTCTTTTGAGGATCTGTGATTAAAATCAATGGGAAAGAGCTGTGAAACATAAGGCTGTTGGCTGAAATGAACATTACCTGCAGAAAAGTGTAATGTGGCGCTTCTGTAACTCCTTGAGTCATTCCCATTCCAAGATCCTAGAAGAAAGGAAGCGTTTTATTGTGTTTATGAAAATAGCTGGCTCTCTATTGCACCTTTCTTAGGGCTAATGGTTTTTTGTTTAAAAATTTTGGGTTTTTCTAAAAGTTCAGCCAGGGAAAGTGGAGGGGAGAAGAGAGAAATTTTGCTAGGTACAATGAATCCCATTTCATCAGCCACCCAGGTGCACAAGAAGTGTTATATTTTGTCAGATAAAAGAACGATGTAGGCCCACATCTTTTTCCTGACATCAGTTAAGCACAGATACTTAAGAAAAGACATGAAGAAAAGAGTGGTTTTCCCCAGTCTGCCCTTGCTGTTCTTAGAAACAAGACTCTTAATCTGAAGTTAATTTGGACTAATTTTTAGTGTCCTAAAACAGATCTGTCCTTTTAGAAAAATTCTTTCTAGCTTTTCACAATATCACATAATAATGAACTCTAGGAGCTCTTTCCCCAGCTCCACAAAGTGAAATATGAAGTAGTGTTGGTCTTCTTAACCTCACTTCAGTCTTGACTCTAATCAGATCTTACAGGTAAAGGACGTTTCAAGCAGATCACAGAATCATAGAATCATAGAATACCAGCTTGGAAGGGACCTCAAAGATCACCTGATCCAACCTTTCTTGGCAAAAGTATGGTCTAGACAATATCCTTTTCAGCTGAATCTTAAAAGTGTCCAATATTGGGTAATCCACTGCTCCCTTGGGGAGAATATTCCGATGGCTGATTGTTCTCATTGTGAAAAATTTTCCTCTTGTGTCCAGTTGGAATCTCCCCAGGAGTAACTTGTACCCATCACCCCTCATCTTTTCCATGTGACTCCTTGTAAAATAGGAAGTCTCCATCTTCTGTGTAGCCACCCTTTAAATACTGGAACATGATGATAAGGTCTCCCCTAAGTCTTCTTTTCTCAAGGCTGAAAAAACCCAGTTCTCTCAGCTTTTCCACACATGGCAGGCTTCCATCTTGGTGGCCCTTCTCTGGACTCTCTCAAGCCTGTCCACATCTCTTTTGTATAGCGGGGATCAAAGTGAACACAGTATTCCAGGTGTGGCCTGACAAGTGTTGAGTAGAGTGGGAGCACTGAGAAATAAACACTGTGAATTCATACCTTTCAGCTGAGTAAGACCCTGATGTATGAAACTCACTTGCCGTGAGGCAATGGAAGGACATGTCCTCAGCTGTTGGACGGCACCTGACATACACTGCAAATCATGGGATAGGCTTGAGCCACAGGTGCATCACAGCATGTGACAGGGAATGGCTCAACAGCATTTGACTTCTGCTGGGTAGGTGCTTTCTAACTTTTTCTGGTTATAACACAGCCCTGTTCAATCATTCTTATTTGAGGCTCTCAGGCCCAGGGTCTGGCAGACAGGGATGTGCTGAATACACGTCTGGTCTGTGGGGTCCTGAGGAAGGATAGAGACTGGGTACCTGCATGGAAAACATGCTTGATCTATGCAGTGCTACAGGGGACTGTGAAAGAGGGTAAATCGTACTGTCTCACACTCAGCATGCAATGATTGACAGCTCCGGGAATCTGCTGATAGAAGTGCTCTGTGACAACACAGATGGGGTATAACCCTAAGAGCTGCCTGGAACCAGGCATAGTTGTCAAAATTGTAATGGTTATAGAGAAAAAAAAATATGGATGCTAAGCAAAAATGTTTCTACTTACTTTTGAAATGAAGGAGGGTTTCTGAATAGAATTGCTTTCTATTCAGTTTGTTCTCTTCTATCAGATTCCCTAAAAAATCCTAGTACCTAGGCTTTATCTGGAATGTCCTTTTCTCAAACTATTTCTGCATATAGAGCTTTTGAATAGATACATATTATAGTGATAATGTAACTAAATATATCATCCGCCCATACACTTGCAATTGACTTTTCTCTAAAGCTGGTCTTGTCTCCACTGTTCCTGCATCTAATTATCATCAATTTCAGCTCAGGAAGGAAATGATATAACAACAAAGAGATCAATTATCTTAGCAGCGAAAGAAGAAAAAAAATCAAATTAGTAAACTGGGAATTTTAGATGGCAATTTGATCTTTGGGATGTGGTGCCAGAGGAACAATGCACAAAACAGAACTTATCCTGTGGAAAGCCAATTGAATTCAGTATAACAAAGTATCAGTGGCTTCTGTTACTGCACTGTCAGAGTAATTAATTTCCATCCAATACCTGTCAATATCAAAGTGTCCTATATAAAATATGTTTAAGACAAAACAAAGAAAGTGATAATACAGTATCTGAAGGAGAATGATGTCATTCTCTGAGGATATAGTCCATTTTGTTCTACAGCAATACTTCACCAGAGTCAAACATAATGATTTATTAACACACAAGAAGTACCCCTGGCAGGCATAGTTAATATTTTAGTACTGCAGGCAATGGAATGTGACAGTTTCACTTGTTGCTCTGACCTTTATTTTTCTTTGTACCATAATTTCCTAGAACTTCCATTTATCTGGAGAACATGCAATTAGAGAGATCCTTTTAGATAAGACACAATAATTTCTCACATAACTTTAACACTCATTTTTTCTAAATGAAGTTTGTTCTTCATAGTGCACACTTCAAAACAGTTCAGAGTGGTTCACTGAGAACAATAAAGACCTTAGACAAGACACATTAAAAGATACCAATTAGTAAGCAGAGAATTGTAAACTAGAATTTTATTTTTGAACAGTTCAGTATGCCAGGGAAGACTGCATACCAAAAAGCACAGATATATCCATGGTGAAAGCAAACATTCATTTATACCTTTAGGTGAAAGAAGAAGAAGCACCTGAGTGACAACTTCATTAAATTTGAATACATTGTCTCTAACTTCTGCTGTAAAAGCTTCAGGAGCAATTAATTTCCTTTCTACTGGTAGTGATAATATATCATGGAACAAGAAACAAGAGAACTGAAAACAAAACAGGCAGGGCATGCTAATTAAGGAATCTGAAGAGCTAAACCCTATTTTGATAATGTGTAGGGTTGTTTTTACCTTCTTTCTCTAATACTATTTTATCATCTTCCTTCAAAATTATAACTTATTGGAAAACACAGGTATCTTTTCTTGTCAGATCTGGATAATATTTTAGTTTCTTGTGGAGCTGGATATGACAGTTTCATTGCCTCCATGCAGTGATCTTCACTTTTTCCTTTACGTCCCCAAGTCTGAGAGGTGACTGCTGAGTTTTCTGCAGTAGAGGAGAGCACCATATAACTTAATTTACAAGAAATACATTACTTCAATTTTCTTACATGGCTTTTCTGGAATTTATTTTGTGGGGACCTTAACTGGAATATCTCAGCATGTTCAGGTTCACTGCTGAATAATCCAATGAGATCTGCATTTACCTATGTGCTGGGACCCCAAAGCGGGCAAAGTTTTGAGCGTGATCTGTCTAAGCTTTTGCATTACACTAAGGACATGCTTCTATTCCCACCGCACCCCCCGTCCCCCTTTGGACCCAGGTCTCCCTTTCCTACACATCCCAGGAGACCTGTGCAAGCTTCTTGTTTTCCCATGACTCTTCTCTCCCATCTTTTCCCTGCAGTCTCTGAGAGGGGAACTTTCTCCTTTCTTAGCTGGCGAAAAGCTCCCAAGGGCAGGAGTAAACCTTTCCTCTCCAAGAGGTTCCCACCATCCCAGCATGCCACATCATTTACAGACTGAAAACAAGCAAATCAAACCCACCACACCAATGGCTACAACATGTTAGAGCTATTTCCAAAGCTATAACAAAAAGGTAGCATCATTTATTTGCCTCCCTGGAGAGTCTCTAATCTGAAGTGGTTATCAAAACAGCACTCCAAAAATCTCAAGTGCAAAACTCGGTTTGACTAGCAGAAACCTTGCAGCAAGGGGCAGTGATGAAATTATCTCATCAGTATTAAATATTTTATGAAGCCAGAAGAACTGAACTCACCAAAAAAAAAAAAAAGTAGGTAAGATCAACACAGGTTAACTTTAGACTTGGGAGGCAGGTTGGTAAATTCCATCTGGAGTCACCGGAGAGAGATGCACTCCTCTGGCAGATGAATCAGAGCACTTACAGTTAGGCTGCTTCTCTGAATCACTCTTTGCAGGTATTTTTCTTTATTAACAGGGAAGAGGAGCCTCAGAAAACCACCTCCCTGATGTTAAAACAAGTGCCAGTGCATTGAACAGTCTATTCAGGTCTTTTAAAGATGACAAATGGTATGCATAAACACAGAATTAAGGTAAGATTTCTCAAATCACTAAAATTAACTAGAAACTTCACTCTTATTTTCAAAAGTGCATTTAAAGACAATGGGGGTTTAATTCCTAAATCTCATCTGACCCATTTAAAAATATAGTTATATTGATGTTCTTCTGAAAAAATATCACCACGAAAAAAGAAGCTTTGTGATTTAACTTCACATTAATGAACACGTACATGTAGCCAAAGTGAAAATAAGGTCTGGAACAAAAAACTGAGGGAAATACTTAGAACAAATATTTCCTATGTTAAAGAGAGTGAATATTAACTCAGGTTCTGGTACTGTTGAGAGTTTACTTGACATCACACAAAAGCAAACACAGCGAGATCCCAGAAGTAAGCAGCTAGCCATAAAAATGTATAGGTTATAACTGAAATAATGAATTGTTTCTTGAAATGAACTAAATAAGCCATTATATTTTGCACCTGCTTAGTATTCTGAATATTTTTAAGTTATAGCTTCATGCACAACAGATAGGATTATTTTCCAGAGACAGAAAGGACTACTTGGAAAAAAAATATGTTTGCACTGTGTTTACACAGTTCAGATTTAGAGATGAAATCATGGACATACTTAGTATCTGAGCAGTCCAATGTGCCCAAAGACCCAAAATGTTCTCCAACAGCAAAGCAGGCACTAACAGTGTGGAAGTAGCCAGTAAGTAATTTTACCAGCAATACGTGGTTATCCAAACTTGAATTACAACCTGTGTTAAATCTTTGCTTCATTACACAAACCAATTTGAAAGAAAGTTGAGTAGACTAAAAGTTGTAGACTAGTTGTAGACTAAAAGTAAAGTAAAAGTTGTAGACTAAAATTGTAACCAGTGTGTTTCCACTGGCCTTCCTGAGTGTCTAGTATTCACATTAAAAAAGGTGTACCTGGTAAAATAGCGAAAAGCTGCAGTCAGTGTTGCATATTTTAGAAATAAAATATCATCACTGTTCACTGGGGAGAAAAATAAGGGTGTTAGATGCTGCAAGGAGTTCTCCACCAATTATACTCAAGACTTGCAGTGTTCACTTGTCTGATTTTCTATTAAAACTAATGGTCTCTGCTCTCAGAAGTGGGCTTAATGGCAGATCTGGAGAAGTAAGTAAAACTACTGTGTTAATTTCTCACCCTGTTACACAACACACAGGCAAACTTGGCTTCCAGATCACACTATATTGTAATGCAATTCTCTCCTGCACTTGTGTAGTGTGGGCACGGAACCAGTTGCCGGCACAGGAACAGGGGGAATGAGGAATAGGATCTGGCAGAGAAAGCTGACAGAACTGGCGGTAAAAGGACCCCTGAAGTGTCAGTCTGGAAATTAAGGTACTAATACCTCATTGTTAAGTTTCAGGCTGAATCTCTTTAACAAGGTCTGACTTATTTCCAAGCTTCATTTACCACATATGCTTATATGCATCTAGTCTGATTTTACATACCTAAACCCAAGCTGTGGCATCACTCCCCAGCTGCCACCCGGCTGTCATTGACCACAAGAGAGTCTCTCAGGCTTTTTGAGAGAAGCAAAGTCATTCCAGGGGGGACAGAGCCTGTTACAGCAGTGAAAAGGCATGGTCCTTTGTGAGCACAGCAAAACATCAGTTTTGGGGGTCTGTGTGTAATTTTTTTCTAAAATTAGTCATAGTAGATTTTAGAGGTGTGTGTTAGCAGATTTCAAGGTAGGCAGGTGCCTGGTCCTCAACGTCACATGGGCTTTCCCTGCCTCCAGGCCTCAGCTGCAGTTTCATGGGAGCAGCTGTTGGCACGTTCCAGTGCAATCTCTATTTCAAAGGTATTTTTGAACTGAAAAGCAAGGTCTTGAGAGAAAAATAATGTATTATAGAAACAAGGAAACTGCATATATTTTAGGGTATCCATCTAGAGTCATCACCTCAGTCCTACCAAAACAAGAGAAATTTTGTTTCACTTCAGTAAATCCCTCCATTTGGGGGTTTCATGTTAGCATTAGGGTTACTGTTGCTGTTCAGACTTCATCAGTACAAAACAGATGGACATACCAGTGAGCATTGGAAGCAGCACAGCTCAATACTTTGACTAAACACAAAATAATTAGGAATTCTTCATTCTAGAGAACTTAGTGAATTAATTACTTTTTTCCGCTTCCTAGCTATTAATTAAGTCACAAAGTTGAATCTATCTATCACACATTCATTAGACCAAAAGATGATTTATTTTCCATCTGAATGCTGCAATTGCTCTTGGCTGAAGGAATACAGGCAGGACTGCAGAAAGCAGGATTTTTTCTTAGATGTCTGTGTGTCTTATTTTTTTATAAAGGTAGACTGGCATTATAGCTCCCTGAATATAAAAAATAAATCACTTCTCTGGAAACACTGTCAATGACAATTTTCTTATCATTACAGATTATAATTAGAAACCTCACCCTATGGAAATGAACACAGAGATCAGATATCAGTGCCAGGTCCTAGCAAAGGACCAGCTGAGCTAATATGACACATGTCATTACCCTATCCTAGTGACAAGTATAGGAATTAATTGGGAGCGAATTTTCATTTATGAACACTTGCATCTATACAGTTATCATCTATTACTGCCTTGTGAGGGCTTTTGTTAGTCTACGCTGCACCATACCTATGTGCTGCAGGTTAGAGATTTTAGCACTAGTTATTTTAAGAGTGAAATAGCACTTAAAAATGTTATTACCTTATGATAATTGAGTTGAATTTACTGAGGGGTCATGTACTATGTTCTTTACTGTGAAAGCTTTGGAAGTATTCAGTGTGCCATATTTTTCCAGGGCAGAAATGAGAACTTCTAATTTTAAGGAAGGCGGTTTACTTCCACTGGCTAACTGGATTCAACTAAGCATTTTATGCTCAGGCTAAGCCCACTGTTTTCACTTCTTCCACTACAAAATATGTGCTATTATACCTCCTTAAGTATTGAATACTTTTTTCTTCACCCTGAGTGTTCATGTTTTGGAATTACTGCAGAACCTGTCTTTCTAAATGTCACAGGGGACCTTGAAAACATGTGCATAATTGAGGATTTGAATATCTGAAGGGCATTGCAATGTAATGTGTCTATTCTGGATGACATGACCTTCTTGCAGAAAACAGAATTCTGGATGTTTATAATATCCATACCCTAGTGTTTTTCCAAATGATTTTCTACTGTAGAATAACTACTTTTTGAAAACTTTCCCCCAGGCAAAATAGAATTTTTATTCCCTGCCCATACTCCAAATTAGTCTGAGTAGGTGAGAACCAGTCATTTATCTTGGATATTTTCCTATCTCCAACACACAGATGGAAGCCTCCAGAGTATGAAAAACTCCAGCATGAACAATGATGGGGAAAACATTCCCTGGGAGAAAGTTAATTCTAAAATAGCTGATCAGTGTCCCAAAACTTTTGGACACCTCCCTGGCTCCATTCTTCCTGAAATCTTGAAAAATCGCCAATGTCTTACAGCAGCGAGTAAGTCTTACAGTGACTTATGTACATATCACTAGACAGCTTTATCAACATGAGAGCCCTTGTAAGGTTGGTATAATTTATGGAGTAATTGACTCTCCCAAAACCACTTACGAAGAAGTTTAAATGAACCTAAGTATAACCCAGTCTCTTTCTCATGTCCCTCCACACCTCAGAGTGCAGATCTTTACCTGTCATTTATATCCCAGAAGAAATGTCTCTGCCTGTGTGTCAATGTTTCTATCAAAACAGGTTTAAACTAGCATTTCAGTGAAGGTACTTCTGGTGTACGGATATGCTGCAGATCCTGCATTCTTTATAGACATTGTATACTGCTTCACAACATAAAACATTTTCAGTTAACACCTCTTTCAACCTCTGAGAGTGAGTCTGTTTCATAGAGAGAAAACTGCTGACTTAGGATATCTGTTTTTCATACAGTGGCTCAGATGGAAGCAATGAAAACCAGCCAAGCAAAGAGCAAGACTGATATGATCTGCAGGTCACCTAGAAGCGGGAGATAATTTTAAGTTCCTTAGTAGAGCAGCCTATTTCATGCCAGACTTTATAGAGTTTCTGAGTATCTTCCAAACACAATTGTATTTACCAGCATTAATGATTACTTGGGTTATTGATGTATTTGCTCAATAACCATCAACAACAGTTATTGATGCATCCTCTTTCTGAATGACACTAAGAAATGAGTGAAAATCTCCCAAGAAAGATTTCATTCCCAGGATTACCTAAATGTATTGAATTCATAACGTACAACTACATTTTTCACTGGCATTAGACCATAGTAAGGGGAGAGTAGTATTTGTTCTTTAACATTGGAAGGTACCTGGGCCAGGTCAGCCACAGTACATTTTCAAGCTCAATTTTTCCTCTGGTTTGAAAAAAAATGCGGATTAAAACAGTGGATGATTTATGGTCCTCTCCAGCCACTGATTATTACCACTTAAATCTTCCAGCTAGAGAGAAATGAAGCATGGAATGTCCAGCATTGACATTATAATACAGTAAAGACAATCTGTTAAATCATACATACATTGTAGTTAACTCTAATTTAGAATATAAATCTCTGTGACAGATGATTGTGACATCATCCTCCCCTGAGTTTCATTGCAAGGAACTGGAGCTTAAAGATAATGAAATGCTTTATGTCCCAGCAACCCTTTTAAGGTCAACTGGGGGAAGCATTGGTATACTGCTGTGTGAAGGCGCTATGAACAAGTTCCTACTGGTTCAGCACTCAGTGATAGTAAGTCTATTTTTCTCCATCTATTCAGGAAATTCCCAGAAGGATGCCTGATCTTTTGGCTTCCCCAGATTTTCCCTCTTTCATTCTTTCTGACTGGAAGAATATAAGTCACAAATAGTTCAGTGTTTGAGAGCTTTTGGGATATGTTACTTTTTCTCCATTTGACTGCAGTACCATAGAATTCATTACACTTGTGGTACCATGCAATAAGTGTTCAAATGTCAAGGCCAATGTTAATTTTTGTCAACCTCTTTGAAATAAATAAAATGAGCATTCCAGTGCATAGGTACTTTGTAGTTTGGCTAGTAAGTGAAAGAAGAGAAATAGCGTAAAACTCCATATTGTTTTTCTGATGAATGCAGCTAAACAAAACATGTATGTATTTGTTGCCTATTGCAGAACTGCCTGCATACACTCTGTACTTAGTTTACATCATTGTAGAAGGCATCTAGAAAATCAGACCTATATTCATTTAGGTCTGCCATGGATTTTGCCCTTTGTAAATTTAACAGTATGTGATTTTACAGGATCTTTTCAAAATTAGTTTTTTCCCCCTATAGCGCGAATATAATTCTGATCAAGATTAAATACAAAAAAACATATATTTCAGAAATAATGGAAGAAAATAGTAAAATACAATTTCAAGATTACATTTAGACCAATTTAACAATACAAATAGACTATTAATGTTTGCCAATGAAAAGAAAAAAGACAGAGCAAGTGAGACAAAAAGAAATGCAGAACTTTCCTCCATCAGAAAACGCAGCTCATTCAAAATTAGATGACATCCAGAAAACATGGCAATATTCTTCCTTATGAAAAACAAAGTAAAAAAACCCTATTTTTTCATCCTGCTTCAACGTTTCAGCTAGAAATAAATTTTCATTCTCTGCTTTAAAAGTATGTCTGTTTAAGAATTGTCAATGTCAACACTGCAACAGAATGCTTTTATTTTGTTGAAATGTTCTGACAACTCTGACACAAAATATTTGGGTTTTTTCTCCTTGAGAAGCAAGTGTGAGTATCTGAGAGTGCATGAGAAGTTGCTGTGGGGGAGTGACCATGTTCCTCACCCTACTCAAGTCTTTGCCTGTAAGAAAGGTTGTGGTGGAGGAGAGTTAAGCCAACTCCATCATGTTAGCCATAAGTTGACACAAGAACAATTACCATGGAATAACTGACAATACAAAAAATGGTGTGGGGTTTTTTTTTTTTTTGCCTCCTGCATATCAACTAAGGTAGCAGAGAGCCAACCATCACTTTTGAATGCCTCGTGAAGATGACAGGCATCCTTTGAATTTTTTTCTTCCATCAAACTGATTTAAGTCAAGAGTAACCCAGTGAACGTCAAGGGATTTTCACTAGCGCAAGACTGACACAAATGAGAAAGTAGGCCCAGAAATCCATTCACATTCACAAAGCATCACACAGACATGTTGATAATTGCGCAAATTAGCAGGAAACAATTTGCTCATTATTTTCTGTATGTTAGGAATGAATCGCTTTCCACTGACATCACCTGGACTTCCAAATGCTCATCATTTCTGAAAAATCATCCTTAAAACTTTTTGCTATATCTGCCTAATTTTTGCAAACCTACTGCAAACACAGCAAAAAGTGCTAGATGAGTCTAGATGGTTTGTAGATGCTCAGACTTGGATGCACACATTCCCCAGGAGGCAGGGAATTTATGTACCTTTTGCAGTTTATTTTGTTACACTGTTATTTCTTAACCTCAGATAACCACTTTCTTATCTAAAGAAACCAAAAGTGAATGCTTTTGTGGTTGGATGAGAAATGTTTCTAAAGAATAATCCTCTTGCAAGGAATCTACAGTAACAATCTATTTCCTGGAGATCTGAAGGCTGGCAAACCGGCTGACCCCAACTCTCTTGAAACGAACATTTCTGCCTTCTCTCCCATTAGGCTCAGGACAAAAATGTGCCAGTATTTATATAGATTGAGGTAATTTGCTTCAGTAGAAGGTAGCCAAGGAAAGACAAGACTTTGGGCAGAAAACTCATAGACTTCTGTAGCACTGGGTAGAAGGAAGCCAAAGGAAATCAAGATAAATGCTCCTGACTGCAACCCTAATTTTGCAAGATGATAAATTAAATGTGTCACTGAAGAGTTTAATCCTATTAAAGTCAATGAGATCAAACATATGCCCAAACATACGCCATGCCAAAACCTCTAATGAAAGGAGGCCAAGAATGTTAAGGCTAGATTTAAAATCCTGAGTCTTAAATCTCACATTTTCCTCTTACTTGTGATGTTATAAAACCACTGAGGACTATGGACAAGGTAGATATAAGCACCACAGACGTGGTTAGACTTCAGCACCTCAAACTCAGCACTGTCAAGCACAAACTGGGTTCTTGATCTGTTCTCAAAGACGCATTGCAAATAATCTATCAGATCTGGATCTCCTCAAGTTGAGTTTGAGGGAGAAAAAGGAACTGAAAATCTTCAATAGCACAAGAATGGCTAATTGTTCATGCATGAAAGCCAAGGGCAGGCACTGCAAGTTTTCTGAACCAGCTCTTTTTTTCCTAAAATATTTGACTTTATACTTAAGTCCAGAATATGTTTGTGCATTTATGTCTATATACAGAAAAAAGACAAGGGTCACTAGATTTTCTAGTGATGGGCACATGGTGTCCCCCATCACCTGGTTACTGTTGTGTAGCCCCTTCTGAGGGATATAGTGCTCAGGAAATTTCAGCTCTCAGCAGGGACCTCCTTGAGGTCGAGTATAACAAATGACACTTTCAGAGGTGTCCTCAAGGTATTCAGGCTGAGGCAGCATGTGAAAAGTGGGATATTCTGCACAAAAGGCATCCACATGTTTCCCACATAAGAGTGCCACTGGGAGGAAAGTTGGAGTGTGTTTGGCTTCCAGCTCAGGATTTAGGTACCTACAGCCTACCTAACCCTTGCTTTACATACCAAAGTCCTCTCATACACATAACCAGTCACTATAAGGGGATATTATGCACTGTTACTCTGCACAAGATTGTAGATTGCACTGACAGTGCAGGAGAGCTTACCAATTTTCACCCAAGATATATTTACCTTTCCGTAAATTAGTAGAGTTTGCTTTATGGGCTTTTATCTTCCTCTGGGGCATCATCCTGGTTCTCTGAAACCTGGTTCTCTGAAACCTGGTTCTCTCTCTACAACTCTAAGTTATGTGCATCTGTCTTCTGAAGGAAGACCTCTGAACCCCATTCCACAAGAGGGATTACCCAAGCACTCGAATATCTAAGAGAAAAGTAAGGAGTGTAGGTCCATGTATAACTGCAGTACATGTGTGCAAACTTCTAACCTACAACATTACAGTGAACTCTGCAGATGGGCAAGGACCTCTGAATCAGCCAACAGCAGGAAAGTCTAAACTGATTAAACTTTTAGAGCAGATTTACGTGATTAACCATCATAAAGGTTTTAGTCATATTATCGAAAATGATCCTATTAAATTGTATCTTTGTAATTAACCATGTGTTTTATTAAATCCACTTGACTGGTAAATGAATTCTTAAAACAGGGATAAAAGAAACCTAGACAGTGCAATTATCCCTCCAGTCCTGAGACAAGCCTTGCCAACTGCTCGTGATTTGGAGAAAGTAGAAAGAATTTCCAGAGCATATAAATATAAAATAGCCTGCTGCTCGTTCAGAGACTTGAGAGGAGAAGGAAAGTACCAGACTTTAACAAGCTGCCTTTCAGAACTTCTGCTCCTGCAGTTTTTTGTTGTTTTTGAAACAGAATAATGAGAACTGGTGCCTTATACAGTCACTTCAGCAATGTCTATAAAGATACCAGAATAATTTTTCTTATATTTTGTTGCATCCTCTTTCTTACACAGGTCCACAAGCAAACAGAATTAAAAGTTATATATATTGTAAAGTCAGGCATTCAGAAGTTAGGGTAAGCTGAAGTTATATATAACATGTAGGAGCAACATTAATTTGACTCCAGCTTGTGCACATTTTGCTTTGTGAATGGGTTCAAGTCACTCTGGGAAAAACCTCAGGTAACCCTGCAGCCGAAGCCTGTATCATAATATGTAGGAGCAATGGGGGCAGGAATAAGGAGGGAAGCTGCGGGTCATTGCATGGGCCAAGGGTATACACTCAATAACAGGGCTGACTATTTTCCTTTGCTACGGCTGATCTCACACTTTTGAGAGGTTCTTAGTACAGGCTGTTCTACAGCGGCCAATGATTTGGTTTAACGGGTGGTAGTTCTGCTAAATCGAAACAGAATTTCCTGGGACAAAGAAAATACTTTTCTTTTTTTTTTTCTTTCTGCAAATTTTCAAAGCCTTGCTGCACACAGCGGAGATGTTAGAGCATCTCAGAAAGAATAATAAGAAAAGGTCATCTGTATCTGCTACAAGGGAACATTAGAAAATCGAAGAGTTTTGCTTTTGTCAGTAAAGCAGAGATTTTCAGAATGATTTCAAGGTTTTTTACCTGATGGGTTACATTTAGCACAGGATCAAGCACAAATAGTGGTTCATGGATACTCCTTCCAATCTGCATTACTTGTTTTATTTGCTTATCGCTTAGTTTTCCCTGCTTCCAGGCCAACCAGTTCTTAGCTTTGCAAACATTATCAGTAAGCCATTAGAGCACTGAAATTTCAGATACTCCTTCCCTAAATGAATCAATTTACATATTTAAAATCCCCCATGTACATATATACATATGTGTATATACATAAATAAACATGTATGTGCATATACATAATTATATGCATACACATTAAATGTATGTGCATGTGTATATATGTATTAACACTATGAATTGATTTACTAATTGTCTTTTTTAGGTCAGCAGAAAGTAAAACATTGAGCTGTAAAGCTCTGAAGACTTAATTTGTAAATAATTTTGCAATTTATTTGTGTTTAGCACAAAGGAATGCACTAAAAATTCCTTATACTTATCAATTTGACATATTTTTGTTAGGTTTACTGCTCTCACTTTACGAGCATGGCAGAAAATAGCAACTGTCTGCTGTGTGTCACACTTTGCAGAGATTAATCCATAAAAATTTGTGATTGCACTTAGTTCTCTCACTGTTTGTGGCTGGGAAAGCTCCTGTGAAGAATGGTGAATGGATTACCCGAGGACATGTTTACAGGGTACACAGTGGGATACAGTCAAGTCGGGTCTCAGGGTATAACTTCGAAGCATCACCCTGCAAAGAGAATAGGATGGGTTGAGGGAGAAGTAGAGCTCTGTAGGTGGCACAATATCAAGCTCATTACCATCTGCCTGCCAAGGCTCTCAGGAGGACTGATGAGGAAGGGTGCAGTGATGCTCTTGGGGGTTAGACCAGATTAGACCAGACATTGCACTCTGTTCAGGTGCCACAAGAGCTTTTCTTTGAGGAATTTGACTTTTTAGACGGGTTCTTTTTCTTGACTTTTTAGACAACTCAGTACCTTGATTGACCTTTTAGTTACATTACTTACACCAGTAACCTTAAAGGGCCTGTACAAGGTCTTTGCCAATGAAGAGTTTCTCTACGCACGGAATTTTGTATTGATATGACAGGCTGGGCCTGTATTTGCTTGTCTTGCTGGCCTGCCTACATCAGGTAGGTATTAAAAAAAACACACAACCTTAGCCGCAAAAAGACATGTACAAGCAAAAAGTGTCTTGTAAAGGTCACTAGCAAAACACTACTTCACCTTGCACAATTATTCCAGTATACTAATTTCACTAGGAGAATTGCTAGAAAATATAGAGAAGTACCATATTGGCAAACAGTGATAATTTTCCAACCAACATTTGAATCATTCTGTGATACTATAAACTATGTGTCTACTAGGATATACCAATGCCAGCAAGCTCTCTTAGGTGCAGAGAGGTAAATATCACTTATCAAAAGCATAGAGGTCTGCCTTTAAAGCTCCTTAGTGAGGACACTCTTCTGCTTGTGAAAAGAACTGCTATCATTATAAAGCTCTTCATATTGATGTTTCCTACTTAGAGAGAAAGTTGCAACAAATCACTAAAGCAAGCTATAGATCATCAAGTCTACATTCTTATTGCAAAGCAGGACCAACAGTACCCTTACCATTTCTAACAGACATCTGCCTGGGTTGTTCTCTGGGTCTCCTGTGATGGTGTTCTGTTGTTTTTGCAATGAACCTACTGCCACTGCTTCAGTCTCCCCTGTGAAGAAAGCTTTTCCTAATATCTAACCAAAAGGTCTCTTATTAAAGTCCATTACTTCTCATCCTCATGACATTTAAGAAGATAAGTGGCTTTTTCCCACTTTAGAATAGCTTTGGAACATTGAATTGTTTCTTAGGTCTGTCATCAATTGTAATTTATCAAAATCCATTTTTAAACCAGCGTTGTTACATTTGTAGAAAAAATGACACCATGTATATGTGCAGGCCAGAACTCATTACTTAAAGAAATGACAATTATATGTAAATGACACAGCCAGTGATTAGCAAATTGTAATCCTCAAGCAAATATGTGGATGTTTAGTAAAAGGCGTCTAGAAAAAGGAAACCTGTTGTCAGTAGGTTAAATGCACTACAAAGGGGCCAGTGCCTCAGCCCAAGATCTAAAAAGATTCTTAAAAAAAAGAAAGCATTGGGAACAACTAATGTTTTGTTATTCATTCTCAAATTAGGTGATTTACATCTAATTTGGGTGTGCTGACTTAACACTGAAATAATACATGACTGAAGACATACAAGAATATTGTTTTGTCAAAAACAAGAAGTGAATATCAGTCTTTGCTCGTTAAGGCTTGTTGTCTGTCTTTTTAACCTATATACAGAGATTCACCTCGGGGTGAGTTCATCCAGCTGTGTTTTGGACTGAAAGAGAGATTATCAAACAGGAAACATGAGTACATGAGCATAATGGAAAAAAGAAAAGTACTAAAGGCTATGAGGCAATATGAAGTCTTAAAAGTGTCAAGCTTCTTAAAGGAGGAAAGAAGATTTAAAAGTGACTAGAAATAAAGATCCAGAAAGATCATGGATATTCAATTCAAGGAAAATCTTCCTAAATTAGGATGATAAGAAATTACATAAAAAAGAATTATGGCTGTTTAGGAAATAAGTTAGAAAATGTTTCTGGCTGTTTCAAACAAAAGTCATCAGCACAATTGAATTTTTATAGATCATACATTGTAAGCAGGTTATTAAAGCCTGCAAAAAACAATTTTTGTAATGGGGGAAATCTTAAAAATCCTATAATTGAAATTTCACTAGAAATTATTTTTTCTTTCAGGTTCTGGTAAAAGGATTGGTTTATGAAGGACTGATTGAAAAATTAGGTTTTCTGAAAAACTAAAACCTTCTCCAAAAGTGAAAAGCTACTTTTTAAATTCAGAAATTCCTTCTGTAACTACTTACTGCAATATTCTCTGTGTTTGGCTATCCTTAAATATTTCTGAGACTTCACCATCTTTTTTTCAGGCATCTCAAGGTTAGTGTAAAGTATACTGTAGTTAAAAGTCAGAATGTTAGTTAAGTGAATAAGAAAAAGGATCGAACTGTATAATTTAGTAAGATATCTACAGAATTTATAACTAGAACCCTACAAATACTGAATTCTATAAAAAGATCCTCCTCCCTTATTAGATATGATGCACTGGGTGTTTGAAGACAAGACACGGACTACAGGAAATCTGCCTAGTTCAGGAAGAAAGGAAGAAAGGCAGAGAGAGAGGGAAGCAGGGGGAGAATCTCTAAGGCTTTATATCAAGAAGGAAGATTTTATTTCTTTCCTAAATACTCAAAACCAAAACTGAAGCTTTTTCCTCTGAAATCAGTAGGACTTGACTTCTTTGGTAATCTGATTAGATTTATGTTGGCATGCACCAGAAAATATTCCAGTAAACCAAAGAGAAGACAAAGCACATTTTAAAGATCCTGCATTTCGCAAGAAACTAGTTGTCACTCCTGTTTATCCATCCCTAGCAGAGTCAGCTTTGGCCAGGTTGTGAAACTTTACATTTTAAAGAAAGCAATAACTCCAAGACAAGACATGAAAAAAACTCATGAAAGGCTCTGGAAATTGGAAATAACTCTTAAATTTGACTCCTGCAACTTCATGAAACTATAGTTTATTTTTATGTTAATCTCTGTAAAAGGAAATATTTGTTCTGCTTGTAGTTAAACAGGTAGAATCACTGGAAGCCTCCTCCGCAGTGCCAAAATACCAAGAAATCAATATAATGTATTCAAGGGGTTGGTGCAAGCATATACAGCAATTTAAAGCAGAGTTGTCAACTCAGGTTAAAGCTGCTTAAGCTGTGCTATAGCCAGAGTAAAAATGCAGATCTCTTTTAAAATGAAATATTGTGGTTATTGTTTAGTACAAAAAGGCTCATAGCAAAAGTATCACATTTTCCATGGAAAGTTTCATCTGCTAGTTTGATAAGCAAGCCCCATCTATTGCTATGGTAGACTTTGGGAATGTCTAGAGCAGTGTTAGAAATTACTTTTCAGAGAACTTCCATTTGCCCCCTCTTACAGTCCTTGGACTCACGGTGTGGGGTGCTCTGAGAACACAGGAGCGGGACTCCTCCTGGATAAGATGGGGGATACACACCAGGAATCATCACCCCCTGTGCTCCGGCTGCTCATGGGAGCGGTACGTGGGACCTGAGTGGGACCAGCCTGAAGGAGAAGCCCTGTGATCCTGCAAGGGTGTCCCCAGAGGTACAGCCCTAGCTGTCTCCCTAGCACTTCTGCTCCTCCAATGCTGTGTGGCCCATTCATATAGATACACCCTTTACCTTGCTCAGTGCTTCACATTTTTCTTTGCTTAAGGTTGAGTAATTTTTTATATTCAGTGATGGAAGCCTGTAAATACATATGTATTCAGATATGTCTTAATGCAGTTTTTCCTCTTATGGTTACATTTGTAAGACAATGAAGAGGAGTCCCCCTGAACTGATTTTCTTGGGTGTCCTCGTGGTAGGTGTGAGATCTGGGTCCACTGAAATACATTTCCTGGCAAGGAGAACATGGAAAACCTCTCATATCTAAGGATCCTATTAGTACTATACAGACAGTACTTCAAATCCTGGGTACTTCAGCACTCGACACAAATGAGAGGAAACCTCTTGATACAGGATATAGCCTTCACAATAACAAAATGCAGACTAAGGATACCTTCAGATTTTTGTTAAGAGTTCCTGTTATGGGAAGCAATCTAATTTGCTACAACACAAAACCTCTGTTTATAGAATATGTTGTGAAGAAACAATTGCTGCATTCACTTGATTTTTTTCCACAGGATTCTCTTCCCATTTTCTTAGGTTAAACCTTTTCACAATGACGATAATGTGAATATAATCAATGAGAGCATAGAACTACTGCTGGATATATTATGTCAAACCTCAACTTAAAATTATTTTTACCTGATGAGGGAGAGAGAGAGAACCAAAGGGGCCATGATCTAAGGCAGGTTGCTGTGTCTCCAGTCTCTGTTAGTCTAAAATGTATTTGTCCATATGTGGTTCTGTATATGTATATTACAGGCCCTTCTGGGGATAAAATGAGGAGCTCTAACTGACTAAATCAAGTTTGATTCTGAAGCTGACAGTTTATGTTCATCTCAGCCTCAGTAGTGTGTTTTGAGAGAAGTCACTATCTTTTACAAAAAAAATAAACACTTTGTTAATCTTCATTTTATGTGGCAGGTCTCCAGAAAAAAATAAAAAAAAAATCACATGCTGTGCATGAAAGTTATTGCAACTTCCCTGCAAATGTTTTGCTTTTACATTAACTCATTTCAGTCTTCAATCTTGTTCATCTTTTCTTTTGAAGAAGAGCATGACTTTTACTCCATGTGAATATTATTTAAAGATTATATTCAGTCAGGAGTAGAATAAAGTCTTATGAATGTGAGTCAGGAAGAAAAAAAATCGTTCTATTGAAGAAAGTATAATAAAAAGAACATATTTCATATTAGAAAATAACCTAAAAGTTGCAAAAGCTTTTCAACTGTGAAATTGAGATTTTCTGTGTGCATCAGAATTCTGACCATGAGAATTTTTAAAAATTAACTTTTCATTCTGTTTTGAAACAGAAGACATTCAAATGGTTGCAGTTTTGCACTCCGCTGAGGACTTAGCATGTGTCCGGCTCTCTATGTGTCTTGGGAAGGTGTTAAATCAAAATGTAAACAAAATGATAAAAACTACACCCTACAGCCTCATCTCTTCAGTAATATCCCCACAAGGGATTACTTTAACAGACTAATTATCTGCTCTCATTTAGAATCATAATCACTACAAATGGCATCAACTGCTAAAATCTTATATGAAAGCTAAAAGAGTAAAGAAAAACTGCTTCGATTTTCACAAAAAAATGTTGAGTTTGAATCTTAATTATTCTAAGGCCATTTTTTACCACTTGGATAACACACAGGGGATTTGAATTGCTAATTACATTCATTTCTTTTACATAAGGTCACTTTTTAATACAATATGGCTGCAAATAAGCTAAAGCCTACGAAAAAAAATGGACACACCTGTGACATACATTTTTCACATTACAAGACTGTATTTAGGTTACAGTTTTGCAAAACATGAAGCTCCTTTTCAGAAGACTCTGAAAAGTGAGGACAGCTTTTGCAATCAAACCAGAGGCAAACTAAATTATTCATCTTCACTAAATTTTGATATTACAGCTCAGACATTTTCTGTTGTCAGAGGAAGATTTCTGGACGAGACATGTTTACAACAGTTCCTACTAAATAGTCAAGCTACTTTTGATTAAGTTGGTGAAGCTGCAGAATATATTACAGGACTGTAGGTTAACAACTCAGCCAAGGCAAAATGAGCTATACAGTCACCGAGGGGTGT
Source organism: Limosa lapponica baueri (assembly GCA_002844005.1). NCBI lineage: Eukaryota > Metazoa > Chordata > Aves > Charadriiformes > Scolopacidae > Limosa > Limosa lapponica. The sequence continues at coordinate 2,044,571 of KZ505647.1, read as the reverse complement.
AGATTTACTAAAAGGTCTAGGAATCTGAATCAGACATAGGCAGACCAGAACCTAATAGGAAATTAATCTTGTGGAAAGACACACAAATCAATAAAACAAAAATAAAATTATTTCCTCTTACATTTATTTCTTGAATAGCCATCATTCATGAGTAGGGGCAGAGTGTGCAAAGAAAATATAATATATAGGCATTACTTGCATGAGTGTAGAATTGATTTAATAAAGGCAGCTCTTATCTTATCTTTAATACAGGCAGTTCCCATCTGTTGGGAACATAAAAACCGACTGCTATGACCAAAATAAACACAATGAATATGTAAGAAACACTAAATCAGAGTTGAATAAATGATTGAAATGGAGACTGGGATTTTCATAGATATTTGAATAACCCCAAGTTTAATTCCAAAATTAATAGGATGCTTTCCTGTCTAAAAATTTTGCAGGAGATTGTCATGGCTTAGGCTGGACTGGCCACTGAGACAAACGACAGATGCTGTCCCCCACCTCTCTCTCCAAGGAGAGGAAGGAGAGAGAGAAGGAGATTTATGAGTTACGGTGGAGAAAAAGGAACAGAAACTTGAATGAAAGTTGTGCAGACAGAACTAGAGAGCTGGCACAGCTGGGTCCATGCCATCCCTCCTCATTTTGTAGCATTTTGTAGCCTGTTTTTAACTTTTGAACAAACCGAATGAATCTTGTACATTCTCAGGACTTTTTGAAAAAGTCTGGGACTCGAACAATGGTAAACTGGAAAAAATAATGTTCTTTCTGCTCTTCATTACATCTATCCCTACTGCAGTTCAGGAGTTTTATTGTAGTGGCTTTGAGGTAAAGCAACGAAGATATGAGTAAGGCAATTTAAAGGAATGATTATGAGCAAGAGAGCTCTGAAGCCTGAAAAAAAGCTATGCACTGTGCCAGTAAAATACTGGTTCTGTAGAGTGATTTGCTTCTTGAAATGTGTTATTGACCTTTTGCAGGAAAGACTTAAAAGAGAAATACTTGTTTGATTCATTAGGATGGCTTTTCTTCTTGCTTTTATTTATTTTTCTTGTTCTTTTGCTTATAACTAGGGATGATGAGAACTGGTTTTGCCTTTTAAGGAAGTATATGGCGAACAGTTTTCTCTCCAGATTATGAACATTGTTCTTTCTCCTTTCCCATTAAACTTCTTAGCAGAAAAGCTCTACACACTGACAAATTCCCAGTGCCACCTCTTTCTTAATATGTTCAAGCGTAAGGCAACTGACAGGCACAGGGTTTGCTGGTGAAAGTGGAGATATTAATCAAAAAATAAAGACATTATTCTGATGGTGAATAAAGCAACCCAAAATCAAAGAGATGACATATAGACTGTCTAGCTGGAGCTGAATATAGTAGTCTGCCTACACCCAAATGACCTAGTGAGGCTTTCACAAGAGCCTTCTCAAGCTAAAATATATTGTGTGATGATAACTTGACTGTCCAACTGGCATCATTCAGAGCAACCTTTTCTCTAATAGGATATGGAAAGGTAAGACACATGTTTGTGATTATATTTGATTTATGGTAAGAGATGAAGGATACAAATGATATGACTAAGAATTTTATTATTCATACAATATCCTATATGAACATAATGTGTAATAGGCCATCAAATAAAGGTTGATTTTTATAGAACTTGTTAATCATAAAGGTACAGAATTTCAGGAGTTATTGATTTCAACAAGAATGAGCCATTTAAACACCTCTGAACATCTGCTTTTAAATTAATGTGGGATGATGTCTTTAATTCATACTTAGGTAGAGAATCCATTGACTGATTCGAAAATATAAAACCAGGTGTGTAAATAGAATACTAAGGTGACCTCCTGTTCTTGTATCAAATCACAAGTAGTATGAGCTATTTTTAATAGTACAATAATTTTACATTTTAGCTAAAAACTTCTATTTCAAAAAGACCTTGTCCTCTGAATTTATAAAATTCTGTTTAGGTAGGTTGAATCACCTTCAGAAAATCTCTGTCTTTCTCCATTGACTTTGCAGAAAACCTACGATGACTAAGCTCCCGCCTGGGTTAAATGGAGTGGCATTAATTAGGTAGGATAAATTGGGGACTGAAGACATCAGCTATCTTTGAAACTCCCCAGGGATCATGATTCAGCTGCAGGACCTTAAGTAGTTTATTTCGAAATGTAATGGTATGTCCTTTAGAAAATATAGGTTTTTCTATTTCTAAAGAAATAGAAAATATTTCTAAAGAATATTTCTAAAGTGTTTCCTTCTGCTTTTTTTCACACCATTTCTCAGTTTCATATAGATTTTAATACTGAGGTCAGAACAAAGACTCTGGGAGATAATGCAAATACTCCTGAAAGAACTGGGTTCAAGCCTATTAATTCATTTCACAGGTTCTGATTCAACAGACAGAAGCTTTATTAGCACCACCATGAAAAATGATTGCCATAAAACCCTTATGATCAATGGCTTTAGGTCTAAACACAATCACACTTTGGCTTTGTGTCTACACTCAATCATGCTTATTACCCTCAGGAGTTAATGCAGGGCACAGTTTAGGCCAAACATCTGAAGGTCAAGGAGAATCCCTTGAATTTTGTTAGCTTTAACATTCATTTAAATTTATTTTTATGCCGATGTGGATGAGACCAGGTTTTCCTTGCCAAAACTGGCTGCCCCTAGTAGCCCATTTGCACTGCAATGATGATACACAGCCAGCATCAAGCAGACAAGACTGCCTGGAAGCCTTCCTAAAGGGGCCTGGCATAACTTGCTGGAAAGACAGAGGGGAGTTAGGGGAAATTTAAGATTACATCACCTGATGTAAAAAAGAAACTCTGATTTGCTTAAAATTGTGTCTCGGGACTGCACCCGGCTTTGTGTCTTCTCACGTCAACCCAAATGACAGAGAGCTCTGAGGTATAATGCACTTCTGACCTCTTCCAGGGCTGACTTACAAATTCATGAAGTAAAAGACACAGAAGACTGGACATTATTTCAGTGAAATAGAAGGTCACATAGCACAACATCAGGGCAACGGGGAGCTCTGAAGACAGGATAAAGGACTTGAACTGTCCTTTTACCTTCAGGAAACAGTGAGAAGGATGGTTTCCAGCATTTCAGCTGTAGAAACAGGTAGATGAAGGAGAGCAAAATACTGAATATATTAAAAAAGTAATGTTTGAATAAAAATTCTAATAATATAGTACATATTATATAACAAGCATGAGGAAAACCCATGTGCTTGATCACAAACAGCCAACAGACACTATTTTAAGTAAGATATTAATATAGTATCATATAATTTGGTTTTGTAAATTGGTATGATCTTTACACACAGTGTCAAGACAACACAGTTCTGCACTCTCAAGTTCACACACAAAATTTTCTCAGTCTTTTCTATAGCATATTTGGCATAACCTGGGAGACTTAGAAACCATCCTTTTACAGCACAAAGTATTAAATCTTGCCTACATTTTTCTTCAAAGGACAATTTCAAGGAAAACAAAGACAAATGAGCAACCTGTGCTACTACTAAAATGTCTTGAAGTATTTAGCAGAAATCTTCAGCACAGTAGCAGAAAGTCCAAGTTCGTGTTCTCCGCTAGAAATGTAAACAGTGATATGCTCTCCAGATGCTGAAATCCAGAAGAAAGTTTGACACTCTCCAATGTTATTTTTTGACAATTGCTTAAGGCTTTTTCAGATTTCTAGTGCTGACTTGAAATATTTTACAGCCTTGGTTTCTCTCCAAATTGTATCTCTTAATCACAACAAACTGTCACACATTGTCAGTCTCCACCAGTGGAAATGATAATGAGCAGCTTCACTTTACAAAAACACATCTAACTGATTTCAGATTGATGGGGATGGCAAACAATTTTGCCCCAGCCTTTGATGAGCATATTTGTGCAGCTTGGAAATTCCATCCCAGAAGACTAAATGTGCTCTTGGCAGTTGGAAGACAGAGAGCACTTAGGCTCTCTTCTAGTAATACTGAACTAATCATGGACCAGAAGTTGGTTTGCATTGTTGTCTAAACTCTGGGCCACCATTAAGGCTGCAGTCTCAAATGGCTACTTCCACATGTAGTAGTAGATCCCTGAGTAACAAATCATCTCCTGGGAACACAGTCTTACAAATACCATAGTTGTTTTTCCAAAATCCCAAATGTGACACGTGTCTTTACTCTTTGATTCCACAAGGATTTTGCTTTCCTTACTTTATTACTTCTGGAATGCAAGTACATGGTTAAAACCAAGTTCAAACAAATAAACAGACCCCTTATAGGATACACTTGCCTTGTTGGCATTTATTCAGGAGTCTTTGTGTTATACCCATTCAGTCTCTGGTGACAGGGGAGCATATGAAAGTTGACAACTAAATTACAAGTCCTGCAGCAAGTCAAAGTATACTACTCTCCTTCACAAAGGTGAAATGTTATTTCCTATAGGAGCTCAGAGAGCAGGTTGGTGGCTATACATTCTCTCTGCTTGGGCAACAGCTTCCCCTTCTACCAGCAATATAACAGGAGCTGGAAGTGGGGCTTTGTACAGAGCCATGGTAGTGCTAGTCAGTGCATCTTCCTTCTGATTTATGCAACAGATACGACTCAAGCTCCAAATATCCTTCAACTCACATTCAAAGAAGAGCAATGAAGCTGGTGAAGGGTCTAGAGCACAAGTCTTATGAGGAGCAGCTGAAGCAGCTGGGGTTGTTTAGCCTGGAGAAAAGGAGGCTGGGGATAGACCTTACTGCTCTCTACAACTACCTGAAAGAAGGCTATAGCGAGATGGGTGTTGGTCTTTTCTCCCAAGTAACAAGTGTTAGGACAAGAGAAAGCAACCTCAAGTTGTACCAGGGGAGGTTTAGATTGGATATTAGGAAAAATTTCTTCACTGAAAGGGTTGTCAAGCATTGGAACAGGCTGCACAGGGAAGTAGTTGAGTCGCCATCCCTGGAAGTATTTATAAGACGTGTGGATGTGGCACTTAGGGACATGGTTTTTTGGTGGACTTTGCAGTGTTATGTTAACAGTGATGATCTTAAAGGTCTTTTCCAACTTAAATGATTCCGTAATTATATGATTCTAACTCCCTCCAAACTTCAAGCTTTTATGATGCTTTCCTAATAGCTTGCAAATTTAAAAGTATTATTAAAATACCCATTTTTGGCAAACCATGGTGCTCACCCTAGCCTCATTTCTATAATATATGATATGGAAATCATTCCCCTGACCCCCCAAAGTTGAAAATCCATCATGGTAATGTAGCAGAGTATATCCATACTACTGTTTTGGACATAAAAAAATAACTCAACCACAGATGGAGTTGACAAGGACTTGATCATATCGAACATAGTGGACCATATTGGAAAGGTCAAGCACCAGCAAAGGATGCAAGGTCAAGATCTCTACCTGTACACTGCTTCTATCTGCCCTCCATTTAATTCTACTGTGAACAGTATTAAGGACTCGCTACAGAGTCAAAGTAATTGTCTTAAATGCACATAACAGCATAATACATTTACTACACTCTGTTTTCCAGCAGATTTTTGGAACTCATTTACCGAATTGTAAATATTCATGTAATGACAGCTTTCTGCACTATACAATGGATAGTAAGTCTCTAATTACATTTTGTCTGTAAAACCTGACTGTAACAAAAATGCTTTCTCCATTGAGAGAGAAACTAGATGCTTGCTCATTTGCCCACACTATGCTATAATACGACAGAGATCCCAAGCTGCTTGACTTTTCAAAGGTATATTTGAAGGAAAGTAATGATATACTTTCTGCTTTTTTTTGTCATGTGAAGGAAATGAAAATTGAGCTTCATAAAGGAATTGATAATTTAAGAGTCTTTGAATTAGTCCCAAACACACTACTTTATGAAACTTGAAATCAGAGCAGTTACAGTAACAGTAGCTGCAGAAAATTGAAGTAACTTTATAACTAAGTATAACTATAACTTTCTAAGTAAGTACAGTGGGTGTAATGGAAAATTCGTCATTTAGCACAGTGGAAGGTGGTGTAACACCTATGGGCAGTGCGGAAGCTACCACAGCTACTGAGCACGCCTGGAGAGGCAAGCGATGTTCAGGACAGTAAACAACAGAGAGGGTTATCATCACCTTGCTAAATTGTCACAGATTACAGATACTTATAACCAATTAAACTATCAATGCAGATATTGTATAACAACACTTCCAATACTAATATTGAGATGGATATAAGGTTTTTGGAGAGCTTTCTGTGCAGTGGGTAACTATCCCTGCAGCATATTTGTGAGATAATTGAGATACGGTTATTTACGGAGAAGAAAAATGCTGGAAAAATGTGTTTTCAGAGTGACTGAGTTGTCTTGCCTGACATGCAATAGCTAGAGCATGTTTCAAAAGCTACAAGAATCTGGAGTCCTTCCTAAATCCAGTGGAAGTGTTGGCCATCAGCTCATCTAAAAATCAGGTGCACACACCTATACACATGACTTTAAATGATGGATGAAATAAAAACAACTTGTTCTGTTCCTGTTACGGAATCCATTCGTTCTTTTACCATGGTCTGAGGAACATCTGTACAGCATCCTGCTGCACACTGGCCTATTTCAGGCATTTCCAGCATTTGGCAGAAAGCAACCACTTTGACAAATTCAATACCATGAAGTCAGACTTCTGATTATAGGCAACTAAACACTTTTAAAAAGACAAACGCTAGTGATTTTCCAGGTACATCACAGAAAATCAGTCACCAAGTCAAGTTTAAGAATCAGATGTTCCTGGCTTCAGAAGTTATTGACTAGCCTAAATTACTAACTTTAAAGATTGACTTGAATGACTACAGTTGGACTACAACACAGCTAAACTTTATAGACCTGCACACTTCATCCTAATATGGGGACATCTACCACAAAATCTTCACCAGTTATGTCTACCTACTTACACCCATCATCACTTAGTATCATTTGGCGTAGCAAAAATTTACAGGTGAATTCTCCAAATTCACTGCAAGAAGCCAAATCTATGTCACATCAACATCTGCTAAATAAGGAGAACCTGTGCAAAGGATGAAGGATCAAGGAGGTATCACCACTCACAGAGGCTGGGGATTGGCTGGAAGCATATGGGTAGCCCAACTACTCCCTTGAGGACAGCCGCATTGACTTTACCCTTGTTATTCAGAAGGCCACAGCATGACTAGTTCCTTATTTAGCTCTTAGCAGCTCCCTTACCTCACTGCAGATGAATATTCACTTCAAGCTGGGTTGCTGTCACGGTTTAAGTGAATTAATACCAAGCTAGCAATAGCTGCAGGGGGCAATTTGATGCCAGTAGAAATCCTCTCCCTCTTGAGCTTTTTCCAGACTTCATCAGAGATGTGTAATCCCCTACCTTAAAAGCAGCAGCAGGAGTTTGTGTTTGGGCATATTTCACCAATGAGCACCTCCTGTGCCCTCCACCTTGCCTTCTCTATCACCCCAATAGGAGATTTCCTGTCCCACTCTGAGCAGCGATGAATTTCTCCTTCCAGTCTTAGCAGCCTTTTGAAGCAAGACACGCATTTGGCCAGTGTTGCTCGTTTAGTACATAAGACCATGTGCACCTGCAGTGCTACATAAATAATAAACTTCTTCCAAGTAAAGTCCTTGCGTCTCCCTCCAGTGTCTACTTGAGCTACACAATGCTGTCTAAAAGATTAATTTCTTCCCACCAGCAGCACATATTGGAGAAATTTAAATGACAAACATGTGCTCTGTCAGGCTTTTGATGGAAAGCCTGAAATACAGCTTTCTAGTTCTGTTTCTGCATTCAGCTGAAACACCAGGAAGCTGAGAAACTAAGAGAGAAGTGTAAAGGATCTGCGGTATATATCCACAAGAGAAGGAGGAAAAAAAGGAAAAGGAAAGACAGAATGTTTGCTTTCTTTGTGTTTTTCTTTTCAGTACCATTTTACTTTATTCTGGTTTGTTCTTTAGCTGTATGTTTTAAGAGATGTTATCTTTGCTTATGTATTAATTATGGTTTATTTTGAATCTATGTATGTAATATATATCCCAATGTTTAAAGGGTGTACAAACATTTTCCTTTTGCAGAACTTTTCCTGTGCAGTTGTTCTTTTATGCCATTTTGATCACTTTTTTTCTGTATTCTAGGATCATATGAGAAATGAGGGCAGGTCTCTTCTTTGCCAGGGAATTCATGACTGTTTCCAAAAATACTATTTTATGATAATACCAAAAGTGTATAAATTTTATATAACCCTAATTTTTTATTGCTTAACTATCATGGAAAAATTTTCCAAAGCCCTAAAGTAACCATGAAAGGAAGACAGTCCGGCTGTCCAAAACCCAGGGTTTAGCTTCATCTCACTTGTCCATTGGAACTTACTAGGACTTTTCTGGATATTATCTTTGCATTTTTATTTCCTTTGTAGTTTTATAAGCCTCAACACCATAAATCCTAGTAAAAGAGAAGAATTGTTGAATTCAGACTTATACCACCATGTTCTGCTAAGTTAATAATGAACCTTTTTCATAATTTGTAAAAGGTGTCACAAGATTTGCTATTTAAAATATTGAATGCTAGAACATCAACTGAAATGTTAATAATGGTGATAGGTCTAAACATAACCACTTCTATATGACCACTAAACAAGTTGTGGATTTAAAGAAGAATATACACTCATTAAAGTATCTCCTGCATGCAAAATTCTTTCTTAGAAGATGAAGTTTTTAGGCATGGTGGCTAAAATATTTTTTGCCCTTCACATTTTTTTCTTTCCAACAAATGTATGACTTTTTCTTTCAAGCCACATCACGCCAACGCAAACCAGCAAAGCAAAGCACACAGTTACGATACCAATTATTTTTTTCTCAGCTGCTGCTTAGTAACAATGAATGTTTATTTTTAAACTACTTTGTCACCTTTAAAATCCTAAAATTAGTAGAAAAATATAAAAAAAATGTTTTGTTCCCAGAAAAAGGCTTTGGGTGTCTAAAGTACATGCCAAATTAAATATGAATTTGTTACCATTATCTAATCAAAACCAAGATATTTCTGTCACCTCATTATGGTTTCTACTTATAATATTAAAAGATACATTATTATAAAATGCCTGTGACTATTTTTAATCTAGAATTTTTAAATGCTATCTTTTTCTTGCCTGTCCCTTAATAAAAGTACCTTAAATGAATGACAGTATCACTTCTTACCTTGTTCTAAGTATTAAAATATCAGAAACAAGTAAGAAATGAGTGTACACTCCACACTGTAAATTATTCTCTGAGCTGTTACCTGTTTGGACATAATTTTAAAATTTGCAATTGTTGATGCTGGAAACCCATTTCAGATTGTCTGTACCACTGTGTTTCCTACTGTTTTTGTAATAACTAATTTCCTTTCTATTTGCATTTACATCAAAAAAATAGTATGCAATGTTTATTTATTGACAATAGAAAGCTGTCAACTCCTTGTTCATCTTGGGGCAGCTTGAGAATTGAAGTGCAAGGGTGATTCACAGCAGGTTGATAACCTTTTTAAATCATGTAACTTATTTATTTTTTTAAAGAACCAAAAGAGACCTTACAGAATCCAATATATTGCTTATGTCCTTAATCTCCAACTAGATTTCTAAATTCAGAAAACCAAACTAGAAAATCTCCACTCTGGTCTTTCAGATGCTTGAATCAATATATGTATCTGCATTTTTCAGTGAAAACTGCTTTCTGTCTGTAAATCTGTGCTTTTGCACATGCCAAAGGAATCTGTTTCTTTGAGTGATGAAACCTATTTCCTGCTTAAAGTTTTGTGGTTTCGGGAACTAGGTGATTCTTACAGTTATTTCCATGGAACATCCCAAATTATTCAGTGCATTCTAAGTGCTGACGCTGAAGCATGGGATTCAGAAGTCCTGCTCAGCGTTGTTTAAAAGAAACATCAGGTAAGGCCCATGTTTAGTGGGCCCAGGCATAAAGTGGGACTTAGTTCCCTTTGCCCCCAATCAGTTTACAGGATACTGTCCTAGTCACCCAGTGACATGTTAGACAGAGGGAGACCTTTCTAATGCTCTTCATCACACCTACACCACTCTACAGACAGGGATGCAGAGGAACCCAGAACCAGGAGATGGTCTCAGCGGAAGCATAATTTCATATCTTGGCAAATGGGCTCTCACGAAAGAGTGGCTCCTTCCCTCCTTGGTGCTTCTGTGATTTTCCCAATGGATATCTAACATAAAACCCCCAAAACCCCACAGGGCAAGTAGTAGTTCCCCAGCCCTTCTCTTTCTCACTCTCTCAGGACTTCTGTTCCTGTTTACACTGAGCAAGCAGAGGGGGAGAAGGTGCCTCCTGCCAGAACACTGCAAGGACCCCCAGCTACAGCTCTGGGTGGGATCTATAGGTTCATCACTTTGTTCTTCTCCTCCCCTCTAGGGCTAAATCAGGATCTAATTTCTTGTTTCTCAGCCAAGTGTCCCCAGCACATCAGAAAGAGAATAAATAAGTAGCAGTGTGACCTCCTCCATCCATCTTCTAGGTAGAAATGGTAATCTGGCTGTCCTTGTTGACATAAACTGTCAACCTGGTAATGCTGGTTCACTTAACCAGACGGCCAAGTCAGGCAGTAAATCTCAGTGAAGGGGCTTCAGTTGCACCACTGTCTTTAGTCCTTCTCTTAATTTGGCACAGGTCTTGTCATTGTCCTGCCTGAAACTCAGTCAACTCAGAAAACGTTGTACACTCTACTGCAGAGCATGAAGGCTTTAGACTTTCTGAACCACAGATGATACACAAACCAGTATCATTATATGTCAGATCTTCAAATGATATAAATTGGAGTTGTTCCAAGGAGAGGAGCACAGCTATAATGACTTCTAGTGTCTAAGGCTTCATGCCAGCAATGCAATCCCTTGGAGTAGCACGGACAACTTCTGTCGCAAACAGCAATTAACCAGGATGTGGGTGTGGTGTACAGAGCTTTCCTGGTCAAGACAAGGCAACTCTGAAAGACTTCAGTAATTGCTGGGTTAGTCAAGATACTTTGTCAGTGACTCCTCACATTCAACAGAAAAATATCATGCCTAGCAAGACTTGTTAGATTATAATTCTACCATGCTCCTAATTTTGGCAACTAAACTCCTTCTCTGTGTTGTACCACTCAACTCAACACTTTAATTGCATACAGGGAATTCAAACATGGGCTTATAGCTACCTGGAAGTGGTTTGATGTTCAGTCTTTAAAAATAGAAGCCTAGTATTTATGAAAATGAAAATAGTTCATTAACAGAAAATGCAAGTTCTTCTAGTCCAAAACAACAACAAAAAAACCATTTTGCTAATTGGGAATTGCTAGATTAATGACCAGGTTACAAACACTCCTAGAAAAAATTGAAAAGGGAATGTTACTCAGTAAAATTTAACAGACTTTTTCAAGAAAAACAAAATGGAGCCCAGATTAACAGGTAAAATGATTTCAGACTCCTCACCTTATTCAGTAAATATCTGGTGCTAATTTGGGAACTGATAGGTTCCCATAGGGAGAGGTAGTGCACAGTTGCCCTGTCCCAGAGAAAATGCCCAGCCCACGATGGATATTGTGACCTACAGAGAGAGCTGAGTGGCAGCGTGAAGTGACCAGCAAGGCTCCCTGCAGCTGCAGCAGCTATTTTCTCTGGCATTATGAGTGTCATTTAGATAATACAAATATAACTATCCCATTACTCCCCCAGAACATGCTCATAGCTGAACCACTGAGGAGCTGGCAAATTGCTTTAAATTCTCTTTGCTGAGAGCTTATTGCTCACAAGGGACTGGTTCTTCCTCTGTGTTTCCAGCTGTTAAATTGCCTTCAAGGACACTTTTCCACACAAGCATTTGCTGCAGTGACTTCAGAGGAGTTGAGGAAGTGATGTGGTGAATGTTGCTGTAGTCCAAGCCATGTGAAATCTGGAAAAATCCCATTTTAAAAGCATTTTTGCAGTTGGAAAGTCAGAAAGTACAAGTACATTCTTTATTTTTCAAAGTCTTTTCTAAGTGTGCTTTACTACCAATCATATCATTCAGGGCAGAAATCCCCTCCATCAGGTAAAAGATATTCTCACCAGAATAAAATTGATTGATTGTGTTACCTTTGATAAGCTGTAAGGACTGTACTATCTCCGAACAGCTGGTACATGCTAAGGGTACTACGGTAGTTGAATCCTGGGCATTCATTTACTACAGAGTGGCAACATCAAAATAACCCCGTAAGCAAGTCGCTCCCCAATCCTCTCCTATCAACACAATGAAAGAAAATTCCCTTTGAAATTCTAACTTTGTTGTGGAAAAATAATAAGCCAATACAAACACTGTTTTGTAAAAAAGTGAAGGTTAAAGTCAGAGATGAACTTATATTTGTATTTAAAAAAAATTAATTACACTGAAGCAAAGGTACAAAATCCACATGCAGATATGCACTTACATCTGTAAATATTAGCATGTGGGCAGACTCACTAAATGAAGATTACTCATTTGGAAAATAAAGGTGAGCTATTTGGAGTTTGAAATTCTCATGATACTTTTACACTGAGTTCAATATTATTTTTTTAATGGCAAAAGTAAAGGGTAATGTACTTTAAAGAGACTTTCTAAAGAACAAACAGATCATTAGGATAAATGACTAACCATGTGCAACATAAACATGATACCTTAGTGCTATGTAAACATTGATGGTCAGCAGTGCATGAGACAGGAAGGTGAGGAGGTTATGCCCTCAAGCATCAGGTGTAATAGTCCTAATAATAGTCTTGTATTCATTATGCTGACAACCATTAGTATGTAATGCTTTGCATGCATCATATATCAGACTAGAAACTGAAGTGGGCAAGGGAGCCAGTTCAATGTTCATCAGACAACCTTTTCGCAAGACCTGGAAGTTTCACAGGTGCCCAGTACTGATTTCCCTCCCAAAGTTAGCCCTCTGCATATCTTCTGATCCCAGCCTCAGATGCTATAAGAAATCAACAGCACATCCACTGGCCCAGCGACATGTTGCAGACATGAAAAGAGTCCTTTTTTCCAGTTTGGCCCTGGAAAACAGTTCTGTTCCCAAAGAAGATGCTAACGTTGTTAAGGCTGCATCTTGGAGACAGAAATAAGAAAGAAAGGATAGAATGTAACTTCTCCTGTTTGGTCTTGCTGCAGTAGTGGAGATCCGGCCAAGACATTAGGCAGCAGATCAGTACGACAATATGTAAAGATTACTATCAGGGACATCTCGTTTGTGCATTCAGTTGCTAAATAGCTCTTTCTACTCAGCCATATGGGCATCCTACTGTGTTTATGTAATTTAGGCACAAATATACAATCCTAGTGTGAGTCACCACAGTCTCCCCAACGTGTTATGAAATTCATTAGACTCTATTCCCCAGCTATAAAACAAAACTAATGCTTGTCTCTCAAACACCCACTTTAGTGTCCTTGATTTTCACACAATCTCACCATGAGGTATCTTCTAGCTTTCAACACGGCCCCTCCAGGACAGGGATTTCAGATATTATGTAGCTGTCTGCCAGCCCTGGGAACCACCAGAAGATGTTTCAGCTTGTTAGGAAAGTTAAGCAAGCCTCAGCTCTCCCTGAAGGATCCCCTGACACAGGGATGTCCAGGGTGCTTGAAACACTCCTGAACCATTGTGCCTCTTCCTGAGAGAATGCAGCCCATGATGGGCTGTGTAGGAGGCAATGGCACAGCATTAGCTTAATTTAGCAAAACCCTCATCCTTTGCAACAGGATTTCTATTGTTTCCCTCTTCCTTCTTTGTAGTTTCCCAGAGACATGAATTCAAGAACTACCTCTCTAAAATGCAGCTGCTGATCATATAGCCCCAGTAATGACCTGATGTTCACAACTAGCTCTCAATAAACTCTAAAGAGTTTATTGTAAGCAGGCAGGGATTCTGCCCTGGGGCTCTGAGTGCTCTTGGCTTTTTGCATCATTCTCTGGAAGGCACCAAAATTGCTGCTGAACTTCCTGAGCCAGATTGGGACTAAGAGCATTTTAGCTGTTTTGGGGTAGCACAAAAGCCGGAGTTAATCATATTGGAAAACATCACACACAGGGCTACCTCCAGTGACACTGCATCCCAGCTCTCATACCACAAAAATCAGGGACCATGGTGTAACCAGGGATCTTCAAACAACTGGCCTGAGTGTCTCTCCACCACGCACAGTACCTGTGTAAACAGTTTTATCCATTCTAGCTGTCAGTGCTGACTGCATTCATACTCCATAGGTTAAGCTAACCCTTTTGTTAACTTCATGTACTTTATATAAATTAGCAGGAGTTCTTTCAACTCTGATAACAATGTGTAGTTGAGATTAATGGCCTGATTTTCCTAAGTATTTGTCAGTAACTATGAGTTTTTTGTATTTGCAACAATATGGGAGCTTTCTGAATGCACAGAGAGGCTGACTGGGAGAATATATCTCTTAAAAGCACTAAGCATCCTCAGCTTCCCCTCTGATCAATATGCTTCACTCTATATATGGGCACATGCTCATGCACTGACTGAGGGACTCTTGTTGCTGTTTTATTTATACCTATTCTAAAATGTAATTATACAATATGACAATTTCTTCTCACTAGCACAGGCACTAAATGAGGGTTTTAATAAACCATTTTTATTGTTATTGCTCTGGTATTTTCTTCAAGCTTCTTGTTACAGAAAAAATGTTTTGTAGAGAAGTCTGATGTTTATATCGCTAAGTGCTATCTGATTTTGTTTGGGTTTGTTTGTTTGTTTGTTTTTTGATGGGAAGTTCAGTTGCACTCTGCTACAGGATCCAGTGAGAGTGGTAGTAGTACTTGGAGAGTTATTTTAATGTGATTATAAAGATGAAGACTATATTTTTAGCACCTCTTTTCAGATACATTTCCAATATCCCTGAAAAAAGAAAAGCAGTGTGGTGCCACAAAATTGACATTTTTAAATATCAGTTTGACTGTGTGCGACTGCTCCCAGATTGCTAGAGCAACTACCTTTGTGACATTGCAAGTGCCAGTTCAGGATTGGAGCAACACATAAGAGCAAGAGAATTTGAAAAATAAAGATTTAGGATCCAAATCTGCTACTTTTTCTATTTCTTGACCAAATATATTTCCTTTACACAGTTTTATATAGCTTATAATTATACTTAGAGGAAATTGTTGAATGTCTATTGCAGTAGAGTTGTGGGTCATCATACGGATAAGAAAACATTGCTGAAGCTTCAGGACAAGTACCCAGGACTCTGTGACAGTTCAACTGGTACATAAAATCTGGAATATTTCTCCTGTTAAGTAATTTACAGGTGAATTAATTGTATAATATTTTCTGTTTTGTTGTTGGTTGGTTTTTTGTTTCTTTTTTTTCAGAGGAGTGCACTGTACTCTTCATTGTTGAAAGTGAGCAACTGAAGTATGCATGTTGTCAGGGAGTGCATACAGTAGGGTAAATATTTTGACAAACCCAGAGGACCTGTGTAGAAACTTCAGGAACCACAAATTGTCAAGTAAATGTGTTGCCATAACATTCATGTTGAAGTGATCAACAATTAAAGAGTTAATACACGTCAAAATGTTGCAAGTACTTGGCTATGTGGTATCCCACTGATGTAAAGACAGCAGTTGCATTTCCTGAGGATGACAGTTTCAAAGTCATGGCACCGTTGCAGTGCTACGGAAACACTGTAGAGCCCTGATGGGTAATTATTTTAAATGTAGTCATTACCTTTCAAAAGCTACTTAGTGATACCAGGTCAATTTTCTGGCAAATTCTATGGCTTCAAGGCAACAAAGACTAAACCCCACACACTAAGTATATCACATTACACTTCTGTGAGGCAAGTACCTGTTTGAAGTGAATAGATGGTCAAGAAAAATCTCAGACTAGAAGCTCAGAGTTCATGATTTGGACTTCATCCCTGGGTTAAAAACATCGGCAAGTGTTTTAAATCAACTGTTTTGATCAACAGCCCCATATTCTGATTTAGGGTGTCCACAAAGCAGCACTGTGCCAGAGCTGTCAGAATCGAACTGAGTAATCAGCTCCTGAATTCAGTCAGCTCCTGAATTCAATCAACTCCTACTCCCCTAGCACAAATACGTCAACTCGTTCACCTCCTGGTGTGTAGATACATCTCTTATGTTACTGGAAGCAGCTGTGCTGAGGTTGACACAGGACTTCATCCCCTGTGAGCAACTGTCTGGGACACACTGCTGCCCATCATGTGTAAAGGCAGCATTTCTGCCTGCCTTTCCTTCAGGGAGGCAGGGATGACTCTCTCAGTCCTTATGCAGATACTTTTTTGCAACTAAAATTTAAAGGACCTTTAATATCCTAATCCTCTTTTCAAACAAGACTGCAAACATTTAATTAACTGGTTCAGGAACTATCAGGGGAAAGACTGAGAGACAGATGCACGACCAGACACACAGAATTTATTTTAGTCTCATTTTCTTAGGAAACCAAGGCTATAAATACAACCTAGTTGCATACAAACCTTTGAGTTTCTCTTCATGTCAATATTTGTTCAATGGATACAACGTCTCTCTGCAATCGGGGTGAAACATCGTTATTCATTTACTTACCTCAGTGCTCATTTAATCACCTCCTACCACATAAAACCTAGGAAGTTTTTTATATAATCCCCAAATACTAGGAGAGAGGACAGATGAAAAATAGACATACCATTTTTAGACTTTTCCTCTCTGACCTTTTCGAGCAGAAGGCAAAAACTTCCACAAAATCACTCACAACAGCTTTCATTCATCTCTTTGACATCATTTTACAGCTCTATGGAGCACATGGAGCACTTGGCAGGAGCATTTTGCACAGTATCTGCCATTGCCTGTGCAGCAGGTCACTTGGGAAAGCCCTGAGAAAACTGCATTGTAATAGTGAAAGGGAGATGTCATAAACCTGTGAAAGCAGATCCTTTCCTGGCTGCTAATCCATGTAAATACAAATGTAGGCTTGTCTTTTTAGTAGAGAAAATGTAAAATCAGGACCTGAAAATGTACTGGCACAAAGCAAAGGAAACAGAAGTTAAATGTCAAAATTCAGCTCTCAGTCTGTTAGGATCAAAAAAAAATACAGTAAAATGTAGCCTGCGATGGAAGAACAAAAGTCCTTTGAGGACCGTAGGCAGTGTTGATGGGGCTTTCAGCTTGGGGCACCATGCACAGCAACAAGTGGGGTCTTGCCATTTGCATAACTGATAAACAGCCAGCATGTTCCAGTTGTGAGTAAATTCTCCTAGTAATGAGTGATAAATTGGATAATGGGAAATACAAGTAATGGCCAAGCACAAAGCCTTTAGGCACTACATCTGGTAGACAAAGTAGAGATTGATGAGCTTCATTAAATGACCAATTTTAGCTTACTCTGAAGGGAAAAACCACACCATAACAAGGTCCTGCAGACAGATGCACAAGCAGGGGCGCAAAGGTGAGGAGCTGAATTAAACCAGTGCTGAGATTAATAGTAAGCAAAGAAATGCCCTGAGAGAAGTCTGGCTGTTTTCCTTATCAGCTGTATTCCTCACAACGGGGCAGAACCAGGCAGAATGACATTTCATTTCCTGGGTACTTTCTACATCAGAACAAAACCCAGATACTTTCTAGTGCTCTTGTGAAATATCTGTCTTTGGATTGAAAAGGTGTGGGGTTTGTATTATTCTCCTTCTCTCTCCCAACCTCTTCCTCCCTCTTTCCTGCTTTCAAATAAAAATTGATAACAGAATGCTGCTCTGAAAAGTCACACACACACACACAAAAGAGCTGAATTTATTGTGTCCTCATGAAAAGCTTTAGCTAAGCATGTGTTCCAGCAAAAATGCATTTCTCTGAAAATGTTCCAATCAACTCAATTTTTCTTCTTCTGGTCCAAACACAAAAGAGGGAGGCTTTGACTGATTCTACTCCTACAAGGCAGCAGTAAGGGAGGAGCTTTTCTGCAGAGCCATCTTGATGATGAGCAGTGGCAGGCCCCAGCCAGCCAGAATTGGCAGTGTGAAAGTTTAGGGCCTTCTCTGAGATAAGAAGGGAGTGAGAAGAGAGCTGGGAGGCTCCGCAGAAGTCTGAGTGAAGACCCAGCTCCAAGATAGTTTAGAGAAAAATGTATATTTCTCAGAATGATTGTGCCTTTAAACATTGTAGCATAAGCTAAACGTAAAGACAAGGCAAAGAAGCCATAACTCTCCCCATTCCCCATTCTGCTGAAATCAGAATCTTGTAGGGATGGAGTACAGTTAAATTAACTATATTATTTTATCCAAGAAAAATAGTATGAATTTGTGTCATGCTGTATTTTCACGTGTGCATGACTCTAACTTAGCTATGGCACATGTTTCAAACATGAGGATTTTTCAGGAAAGTCATGAGGGACTTAATTTTTGAATGATATTTGCACTCTTTTTTTTTCTCAATGGCCAAAACAAGAATGTATTTTTAAAAGTATACTCTGGGGGCCTGATGCTGCAATAACTTCAGTTATTTAAATTATAGACTTTGACTCTAATGAAAGCAGAAATTATCCTTGAGTGAGTGATTAAAGTGAAATGATATGCTAACAGTATCTCCAGACTGTATTATCACTGCAACAGGAGGAACACGTATTCACAAGATTAGATGGCTGCAGATCCAGCATTCAAAAATCACAAAAAAGCAAAAAGCATCATTAAGATTTCCTCATGAAAGATTTGCAGAATGAAAAAGAATAATCTTTCATGTTTGTTCTACACAAACATAGCTATTCAATCATTTAAACTGGCTACTTCAGCAGTTTATTTGCCAAAGTGAGATTTTTTATTCCTATTGCCTACCAGAATGCACTTCTGGGAAGAGATTTTGTGAGGGGCATTTCCAGACCTCCCTGTACTCCTGGTGTTGCTTTGGATGCAGGACTTGACATGAATATTTCATGTCTTGGTTTTCATCTGCTGCTATTTCTGTCTTATGGTAAAGAAAACCCAAGGGGAAAGAAAAAGCCCTCAAGGAAATGACTTCCCAAAACCCAGGTGGATTTCCAACTTCTATTTTCAGAAACAAGGCTAAAATAAATTCCTTCATATTACTAGTGGAACCCTGGACAAAGCTGTGTGTTTGTGCCTGTGGGGATGAGGTTGAGGCAATAAGGTAAAACACAGAAGACTGGCATTTCAACAGGCATGTCTTGATGTCCCCATGAATAGTATTTCTTGCAGGTACCATCTTTTGTACTTAAGATGCCATATATATGGCAGCTGCATGTCATCCCTCCTCATGCACTTTCTGTGTGCTACAGGACACTGTGAGCATCCTCATTTTCCACTGAGGGCTTGGCACAGGTATGAAAACACTGAGTTATGAAAATACTGCAGTAGGTCTAACTCCGTGGGAAAAGAAGATGACAAGATATAGGACACAAGCTTCCTCATGTGAATGAGGGTAGACATTCAAGCCATAAGCCATTGCTTTTGTACACTTTAGAAATCTAAGGTTAGAATACAATGACAGTACAGGCAACACGGAAGCAGAGTAATTCCTTGGTTACTAAAAGATACATAGAAAAGCCCCAATAGCATTAACAGCATAAGGGTTTTACCTTTACATTCTTCATTCCAAATATCTTCCTATCACAATTCAGATTGTCACTCCCATAGCCACAGTTGGTGGGAGGTCAGAGCTTCACTGCTATTGTACCCAAATTGTCCCTGTTACATCCTCAGCAGTTGCAGCCAACTCTGGATAGCTGAAATCAGAATCTTGTAGAGATGGAGTAGAGTTGAATTAATTTTTATATTATTTTATCCAAGAAAAATAAATAATTTTTTAAAATAAATAACTCAGCCTTTCATGGCTTGAGATTTATGGCTTCATATGCCAGCGTCTTCTAATGTTGGAGAAAACAAGGTTTAAAGTGGATAGCAAGGAGCAGCAAACTTGGCATGATAAAGGACTGGTTCTCAAGGCGTAGCACAGTTGTTGTGGGAGTGATGAGTGGTCCTTCCATACTGGCACAAGAGTGTCTTGAGGTTGTCAGCAATTGACAGGATATGCTCAGAAATTCTCAGTACTAAGCAGTAGAAGAGTTGTTAGTGTCAGATACCTGCACAGGAATAGCTACATGTGGTCTGACACCACTTAGACTATTTTGATTAGCAGGAGACTTATCAAATTCTCACGTGAAAAAGTTTCTGGAAAACTTTTAGGGCTCACAGGAAGACCCATGCCTTGGGGAACTGTCTGTTTGTCCCAGACTTCCCAGAAGGCCATTTAACTGCTCTTTCTCCAGAGGTTGTAGTTCTTCTGATAGCCAGTAATTCCTATTTAAAGACATTGCCCATTATCAATCTGCTGAGTGCAAATAGAAGTTCCTGATAGTTATTTTTATTTTACTCTTTTTCTAAAAGCTGATAATATCCCACACGGTATCATGCACAATCCAGCTTTGGACTACAGCTGAATTTCCTAGGCATTACTGCAGTAAAAAATGGTCTGTTTAATAACACATAGTTCAAAATATTGAGAAATAATCTTAAGATTTCTTATTTTAATGATTATAATAATGTGACTTTGATTAGGTCTTCCAGGCAAAATTTGAAGTGCTATCTGAAATAATATATCCAACATTGAAAAAAAATTATATATAAAGTGAAGTTTGCCATGCAACAGCAGCTAACTACAAAAAGACCCTAACATAATTCTGTGGTAAGAAAAAAAAATATTAAAAACCTAAGAACTGCTGTACAAAAGCTTTTATTTAACCACTCCATTACTTTTCTCTCCCCGTCCTGCTGAGGAGAGGGAGTAACAGAGTGGCTTGGTGTGCACCTGGTAAACAGCCAAGCTCAACCCAGCACAAAAGCATTCAGTTTGAGACATCATGTTTGAGCAGACCATAGTACCTGACTAATCTAGTGGCCTTCTGTGATGGAGTGACTACATCCAGTTCTGGAATCCCAAGTACAAGAAAGACATGGACCGATAGGAGTGGGTCCAGAGGAGGGCCATGAAAATGTTCAGAGGGATGGAACACCCTTACTATGAGGACAGGATGAGAGATTTGAGGTTGTTCAGCCTGGAGAAGAGAAGGCTCCAGGAAGACCTTATTGCAACCTCTCAATATATAAAATGGGCTTACAAGAAAGATGGAGAGACTTTTAACCAAGGACTGCAGTGACAAGACAAGGGGCAATGGTTTGAAACTGAAAGAGGATACGTTTAGGGCATAAGAAATAAACCTTTTATGATAAGGGTGTTTAGATCATGGAATAGGTTGCCAGAGAAGTTGTGGATGCCTTATCACTGGAAGTGTCCAAGGTCAGTTTGGACGGGGATTTGAGCAACCTGATGTACTGAAAGCTGTTCCTGCCCATGTCAGGGGCGTTTGTACTAGAGAATCTTTAAATTTCTCTTACAACATAAGCCATTCTGTGATTCTGTGATTCTATGATTCTATGATAGTGAAAGATACTTTCAGAATTAATTTTATCATTTCCAGGTTCCATACCAATACTTAGTGGACAAGATGATTATGTTATAATATGAAGTCAATATCTATTATTAGTCATTTAAAAGCAACTGCTAGTCCATATTTATTTTCTTCTTTGATGCAGGACACTTAAGTAGTACATGAAATATGAAATACAGTTTTCAAAATTAGAACTAAAAAGTAATTTCAATGAAACAGATAGACAGAAAAAACTATCTACATGGAGTTATGGAGTAGAGAATTAATATTTCAGCAAACCAGAATAAAGTAAAGGTCCTCAAAGGGGCATCAGGTGCTAAGCAAATGGAAGCAAGTTAAAGCTGTTGTCTGCCGTGCTGAATGATTACCTGCCTAAACAATCAGGTAAAAAGCTGAAATATCAAAAGTGGAAGAATCTCAGAAAAAAAAAAAAGAGAAGGAAAATAAGAGAAAATGACTGCAGCAAATAAAAGACTAAAAAAGAAATATGTAGCATGACAATACTTTGACTGGTCCACTGTTAATCAACTACTCATTACTATTATTAGCATAATTAAAAGTAGCATAGTCTTTCACCTTTCCCCAGTAAAACAAGTAATTGTCCAGGTAACATGGGAACCCTAAAACAAATAATACTAAATTAGCCTATTGGTCTTTAATTTTGAACACAGAGTTTCTGAATAAAACCTGATTTCTATAAGCATCTCAAGAGAGTTTCAGAGCTATTATCAATAAAATAATTCGATCTAAATAGTCTGGGTTTAAACATTTAATATAATCAAAATGGTTTGTCCTAAAAATTACAAGCTTTAGAGAGTTAAACACTTGTGTCTAGTGAGAAGCTGATGGAATCAGTATGGATCTGCATTTACTTTGCTAAGTAACATATATTCACAAAAAGTAAGTTCTAAATCATAATTTGGTTTGCGCCACAGTGAGTTTAGGTAAATTGTGGTGCATGGTACTCAGCCAAAAAGACCACAATTTAGTACAATCATGGTTTTCTTGATTTGTTACAAATTGAGACCGTCTATGAATGCACTCAGTACTTCACTGTGCTTTCAAGAGAGAAAGTAATTTTTCATTGCAAACACTAGTTCTGGGCTTCAGTGACAGAGGAAATGGCAATGCCATTGGCTGGTGAGTAGGATAGACTGTACCCTTTATGAGTCTTTTATGAAGGAGTGATTCAAAATATTCACATAGTTTCCTAAAGAATCTATTCTTTGGTTCTACCTGGGGCACAAATTGTCAGTCTTTACAAAAATTGAAGTCTTTTCTGGATGTGACAATGTGTTCCATTTTTTTGTATTAACCTTCAAGATAGGGTACTTTTGAAAAAGCTCCTCTCTCCACTGAGAGAATTCAAACCCCTCTGTCATCTCTCTGGCCAGGAAGAGAGTCATCTACCCTGACTTATTCCTATCACAGTCAGGTCACAGTGCAGAAAGCAAGTGTAGAAGGCTGGCTAAGTCAGGGTGGCTTCAGAGGCATCTGGAGTTCATGAAGAAAAAGTATGCTGTCAGAAAAAAATTTCCCAGTGAGTCCACAGTTCAGATATAGTTCAAATAAAATCAACACCCCTTTACCATCTATTATGTGTAATATCTTAGAAGGGAGTTCACACTGGTACAGAAGGTTTGCCGGAGGCAAAGGCTGGTAAATGGGTCTGTGAGTGGATGAACCAGGGTCTCACACAGTGTGATAGAAGGTCTCTGAATCCAAGACAGATATGGATCCAGTACGGGCTTCTGTGTTTAATTCTGAATTGAAAAACACTTTTGTTTTGGTGCACTCTGAGTTTTTGCATATCTTCTTTATTGGAACAAATAGAAAAGGCTTGAGTAGCCTTACAGATGGCAGTTCAAATCAGTATAATGCCTAATAATACACCTGGCCCAGAGACAAGGGTGTGCTCATTTGTGAGCATTTACAGGCCCTGTTTTTCAATTTTCCTTCCTCTTCTGCTTTCCCAAAGAGAGTGTACAGTTATTCCTCCTTTTATCAGTATGTCCCCTGTACACTTGTCAAGAAGCTCTGATCATCACCCGGATGGGTCAGAGGCAGGTATCTGCTCCTCTTGTAGCAGGAAACAAAGAACAAAGACAGTCTTTGTTCAGAGCCCAGTAATATAGGTGCTTTCAAGTAACAAAGGAAGGCCAGGGCAAGGTGTGACATCTGCAACGACAGGAGGTATGCTGAAAGAGTGTACTCCACAGGTACATGTGATGGCAGTCCTGCTGTAAGCCTCAAAGTTTGTGACTGAGGAAGCTCCTTTCCTTTCTCTGAATATAGGCCAATGAATATAGGCTGCAGATGTCTTCTACTATTAGGTTTTTGGTTGGATTTTTTTTCTTTTTTTCAATGAAATTCCTCACTGAAACTGTTGATGAAACCTTTGTCTTGCCACTTGTTTGTCAGAACACTTTTACACCATTTTGTAATAGAATTCACTGTCTCCACAAAAAGTGAGTTTTCTGTTATCACATATATTTTATAAGGACAGCCAGTATCCTTCCAAGCTCACAGCTTTGCTCCAGATCATTTCTTAATTTCTTTTCTATGCCATTTCCTGCTGCTCCAGAGTCTCTTTCTTCCAGTCTTCTTGATTCCTCCCATACTGTTCCAATTACTTAAAATATCCTTTCAGGATAAATGTCAATTGCTTTCTCTCTATTCAATTCCTTTCAACCAGACAGCATTAATACATTTACAATAGAAATGCTGCACAACCTGAATTTCAAAGAAAGGTAGAAGCCATTACTCCCTGGCTAAGCTCTCCTCCAGGTAGAGAGCTGCCTGTTGCTCTTCAGCCTGTCCATTGCTGATAAACAGCGGGAAGGAGCCTACCCTTCCTGCTCGTGATGTCAGCACAAAATAACATCTGGCAGCATTGTGCAGATTTTATTTTAGTTTATTTTACTGTAGGAGAAAGCACAGTTTGTTACATATTTGTTTTGTAAATTCCATTTCCATTTTAATTAGAAGGCAAGTTCCTGCAATTTCCATCATAATTACCATAATCGGCTTACAGTCAGTATGATGAGTGCAGCCAGGAGAAGCAGCTGGGTTACATTTGCTTTATCCTGGGTAGAAATCTTTAAACAGATAAGTATTGGAAATAGTTCCACAATCACTCT
Organism: Limosa lapponica baueri; assembly: GCA_002844005.1. Lineage (NCBI taxonomy): Eukaryota > Metazoa > Chordata > Aves > Charadriiformes > Scolopacidae > Limosa > Limosa lapponica. The sequence goes on along the minus strand of KZ505647.1, from coordinate 2,019,966 downwards.
TTTTGAGACAACATCCATGTGCAGGAGTTACTTGATGGATTGTGTATAGTAGGATCTGTGTAGCAGGGAAGAAACAGTTTAAAATGTGTCTCTGGATGTATAATAATAGTCATAAGCAGAACTCATTTTTTCTGGTTTTGTTGTTTATGGAAGAGATCACATTGAGGATGCTTATGTTTTCTTGGGAAATGACTTATATGGGTAGGCACATATTATGGATTTATTCACTATTGAATTTTATGCCCATGTAACTCAATTGAGTCCAGAGTTAGAGCAATACAGCAGTAAATCAGACTCTATTATTCTTAGTTACTTATATGGAGTCACAAGCTAAATTCACTGTGATATAACCAGGAAAATGTGTGTGGGAGGGTGCTTTAAAGGCGCTCTTCAGCAAGAGCCATCAGTCTTTCTGATTGCACTCACCTCTTCTCCACAGCACACTCTGTAACTAAAGGAGAGCTTCAGAGGGTGCTTTAGTAGGGCATCCTCATCTCCTTGGAGCAGAGAAACTGCTGCAGAGAAAGTGGGAGCATTCAGTGCTCTTTCTTACCTGTTCTGGCTTCACTCTTCGTCAACATCATACAGCTTAGCTGTAAAACTGATCTAGAGGAAAAGAGTGTAATAAAATTCAAGGACAAGGTTGGGGAAGAGAGGGGTGATTTTATTTCATGAAATCTCTAGGCAGGTTAATTTTACCCGCTCAGGCTTATTCTCTCACAGCACCCTTTCACTTACACTGTCATGTCTGTATACTTACAAGCCCGCAAATGTGCATGCCCAAGTGGTCTGGCCATGATCAGTTGTGTGCAACTGGGAGGACAAAAGGCTCTGCCTGATGAGGCTTCAGGTTTTTTTAGTTCCTCTTGACTGGTGATGAAAAACCAGTTTTCTTTTATATTCTTTAGGAATTACAGCTGTTACAAGGTGGTCCTTTGCTTCAGAATTGCATGTACTTCAGACTCCACAAATCTTAGGCAGGGTTACTGCTTGTTGTCTGCCTGACCTTGTTTGAAATACATTTTTGAAAAATATGTATCTTTACAGTTATTGTCTGTTTTCCCACTGGGCTGATACAAAAAGGAATGGCATACATGATGTGCTGTAACCTCCTTGCTCCCATCCTGTAGTCAGAAAGTGAGGTCTTCTCCTAACAAGGCATCTTTGCTGGGCTCTCAGCAGAGTGCAAGCCTTTGGGGAGGGAATAAGCATCATGTTGCTCAACTTGATTGACAGGGAACAGTAAGTGCCAATACAGGTCAGTCTCTTAATCCTCACAGCAACCTTAATATTTTTTCAGTCTCTTCAACTATAGCTCCCCCTAAAAAGAAAGCCAACAAAACACCACACACCAAAGGGATGTCTTCCCAGAAGCTCTCAATAGTGAATAGGTTTGGGTCTTTGATTGATAGTGGACTTGATTTTTTTTTTAAATTAATTTTTCGATAGTGTTACAAATTTATAGAATCAGAAGCAAAAAGCATTTCAGAAGATCTTTTTAGTGTTATTTAGAAAGGTTTTAAAAAGATTTGAGCAGAAGTTTAATACTGAAGGAAAACTAAATCTGAAGTACTATTTATGACTCTCTAAGACATGTTCAAATAGTCACTTTGACTGCCCGTACTTGTGGCCTTAAACTACTCCATGAATGTCTTTAAGTTTTTCAGTGCTATGTGTTTCAGGTTAACTGCCATTTGCTAAAGCTAAAATATAACAAATTTGTTTATTAATTATGTGAAAGTATGATTGTCACAACCTCCTATTAAAAAAAAAAAAAAAGAAAGAAAGCATGCTAAATTGCCCTGGTTACCATTTACATAATGTTTTGCCTGCATTCACCATTTGAACAATCGTGATTTGTTTGGAAACCTCTTTGTGTGGATGTATTGAAGCAGCTAATCTGAAGTTAACCACGCAGAAATTGATTGTTTAATTGAATAAAAGCTGCAAGATTTTGATCAGGATTCCTTACTGCAGAAACATGAAATGTCCAAAACATTTTTGATCACTGGACTAGTAAAATTAAAACAACCAGGTTTGCTTACTACTTAAACTGAAGCCAAGGTCCCACAGTTGTTGATGTGGGATTTGCTTGCTACCAAAACATTTAGAAAGACAAATTTGCTCTGGCTTAGATAGAGGCAAAGAACCACATTTTTCTTAGTTATAAACTATATACAAATTATTTCAGACCAAATATTGCCTTCTGTCCCATAGCTTTCATAAAGGCATAAAGCTAGCATTAACTGTTGGAGCCAAGCTAATAAGCTCCACAGTCTGTGAGAAACATCCCCAGACACACAGGAAAGACAGTTTTGATCATTTAATGTCATAAATCTGATCCTATCCCTGCATTTAAAAAGTACACGTGGATATTATGTGTCCCAAACCTAGTGATTAATTAATTTGATGATGAGACCTATCTCGTGCACCTTTGACCTTGTGATGGATAGGGAGTGAGATAGCCTCTACCACCACGAGAAATTAAGGTATGAAGGACGTTATCATATGAACTTCCCTATATATGAGGGAGGAAATAAATATAATATATATTCCTTTAAGAAATGTAGATAAATAAAACAGCCACAGTTTTCAGATATTCTGCAAAAGTGCTTGTTTGCTGCCATAATGAAGTGGAACATCCAAAACTCGGGTTTTGGCTGCATACAGAGAAGAGGTCAAGCACATACTCTCATTTAAGAGGCGTTCTTGGCTTCTGAGCTTGTGCAACTCCAAGAACAGAAAGGCCTGACTTCACCCCAAGCTACAGTTTTCTTGGAAAACAATGTGGGTAAATTCCATAATAGAAGAGACAGAGGAATACCTGCCAAGTGTTCAATGTGCTGCTGCCTCCACATGATTTATCATTTGTTCTCCATACAGCTTAAACTTCAGGCAGTTTGCTACTGTCTAAGCCCCTGACTTGGCTCAAAAGTGGAAAACGTTAGCCACACCATCTGGGTCTGGTACGAATGAAGCAGAAGGCAACATTTTCAAAGTGCCGGAGGCACAGCCTTCTAAGTGTTCAATCACTTGTAGCTCTTCCAGTCTCACTTTGGAGAAGCTGAATTTGTTTTTCCCCATAAACCCACTTATTTTCCACAGATTGATGATATTCCACTATGTTTTGCAGCTTTTCCCACATGCACACACCCTGGGGTATTATGTGAATCTCAAGCAAAAGCAATGACAAGCACAAGCCTGTGGGACCCCACAGAGGCCTCTGATCCACCGCTGGTGGAGAATTTCCTGACTACTCAGATGCATGAAAGAGGTTAATTTGTTGAAAACAATGTTTCTCAAAAACTCTCACTGAACTACACGCAGAGTTTGGCTGGAAATCTGTCACCACTTCTACCAGTGCATCATCTCACACATGCTGGCTGGCCTGGCTTTGCCTGATTCCAGGGCAATCTTAGCCCGTGCCATGCCCCATGTTGGAAATCACAAGCTTTCACTGTTTTCATGCCAAAACCCCATGAAAGCCCTGATGTTAGAAGAGCTCTGTAGCAAGGCATCCGGAAGACCCACAAGCCCCAGACCAAGCTGACTTCCCCTCCCATCCGTAGGAAGCAACAGAAGGCTGATCACCTTTGGTTAAGCTGGTGGGCTGCAAAGCTCCTCACTCATTCATCGCTCCTCATGGCTTCAGGACTTCCAGTGCCTGACAGCATGGATAGGGTGCCACAAGTGGCCTCAAAACTCCACGGAGCAAGCTCAAAGATTCAATTTCACCTTTCAAAGATTTGAATTAAATATTGCTATTAATAAAAAAAAAAAAACAAAACAAAAACAAAACAAACCAACAACCAAACAAAAAACCACAACCAACCAAAAAAATCCAAAACAAACAAATAAAAAAAACCCCAACACCTCAAAATATACTTTTTTTCCCCAAAAAAGTAGGAAACATTCAGAATTTTAGAATTCCTGATTACTGACTCACATTGGACCAAATGAATGACAACTCAGCACATTCATTCCACCAGTAGAGGAAGGAGAGAAACATCATCCCTCCCAGAGACCAGGACTAAGCAAACAGATATCCTGGTAATTCCATAGCCTCCATCATAAAACTACAAATAAAGCGTACCCTTACAGGCAAAAAAGGATTTTTACTGGAGTAGAAGGGTCAGTGTTTGAAGCTTGAGTGAAGCTCATTGCCTTTCATTAAGCAAACCCTAAAAATCTCCAAAATCAAAATTCTTTTTCCTTTTTTAAAAAAGTATGAATGTCAAGGATTTCATGACGCAAAGTTCTGATTCTTTCTGCTGTGCTCTAAACAAGATCCTCCGACACAGGCTTGTTGGGGTTTTTTCACTAGGGGTTGAATTTCTGGCAAGCGCTTTGCTTCACTCTTCCTAAGGCCGTATTTGTTTGCAAGATGAGAATTAACTTGCAAGGTGGCAGCCCACAAAGTGTGCAGATAGTGATCTTTAAATAGGATTCTGATGAATTCAGAGGGGAATGGAATGAAGCACCACAAAACATTTACCTTGAAAAGCTCCAGTTTCTTAAATCGGTTTCCCCAGAGTACATTTACAGTAGCTGTCACCAAAGATAGCTCATTGCTGATGAGCCTCAAATGAGCACTTCAAGTCCGTGAGACAGAAGGTGCATAAGCAATCACACTAATGATATCTAACCAAGCTAAATAGCATAAGACAATTTTAATTTGCATGCTGACAGGAACTAAATTGCAGGGTTCACCTGTAGCAAAAATGAAACACGTGGTGATCATTGCTTTTGCTTTTCTTAAATTAGCATCTGCCAAGTATACCATAAAAATATGGTCACCTGAAGAAAAACATATTCTAAAGCTAAATATCATCATTACTTTAAATTACTGTGACTTTTACTAAATAAAGGAATATTTGGTAACTTCCAACAAAACAGTGGCCTTTTCACAGTCATCTGCAAGAAACAGTGTTGATAAAATATGATACATTTTTGTAATGTCACAGGCTCTCAAATACTTGGAAAAAAAATCCCTGATAACAGATGGAATGTTTTTGACATTAAAATATGCATTTTTTACACATGGTAGTGAATGAGAAAAGTGTTAGCTTAATAAATAATGGTGCTTATGGGTACTGGGTAGTTTTAGTTGGCTTCTTTTCTGTCAAATATTCTGGCTTTACGATATTAACACAAATTAGGAATGGCTGGTAGTTTTCACTCTACACATTGCTGTGCATAAAGGTCTTTTGTATAATGTCAGGATGATCAGCTGTATAATGTAGAACTACTGACATAGAAGTTATATTACCTATACACATATTTTTAATGCAGCCGCTCCAAGGAACTCTAAAAAAAATAATGCCCATGACAGTCTGCAAGCTCAAGCAGTAGCAGCGCTTCCTCTCAGAAAGGAATAGATCTCCTTGTGTTCGAGACCTTCATTTTCTGATAAATGTGCTCATAGCTGAAGATGTTGAAAGATGTCTTTTAAAGGACTGGAGGGTTTGGGGGAGGGAGGCAGTTAATGGGAAAATGACTCTTCAAAATCAAAGCTTTTCACATGAACATGCCTGTTTAAATAGAAGTTCCCTCTGTGAAACATTTCTCCACATCAGAGTGGAATTTCCCACTGAAATAAAAGAAATACAGCTGTCTGCATGCTGAATTGGCTCTCTCTTGCCCTGGGTTGTATATCACAGCTGGTTTATTTAATCTACTGGAATCTCCCTGTCTTTTTTGTTATTTTCCCAGAAAAATTTGGATCTTATTGTTTCACCCTGAAATTTCAGCTTCGCATAGGGTGGCAATCTCTACAACATCACCCCACTTAGCAAATCATCAGAGAAATTATCAGCTACTTGTTTTTGCACAACATTTTTCCTTTCACGCTTTTTGACTTGTTCTTAGTTTAATCGCAATACCATCTCTTTTGTATTCCTTGGCTGAGCATTGTGAATACCCCAAACCTCATTTCTCATTGATTCTAGTGTTGTAGCCACAGGCATTTCAGGCAACAATGGACTCCAGAGTGCCTAGGGAGAAAAATCAGATAATATATAAGAAAATTTTCAATGTAATTTTCCTAATTTACATAAATCCTTTGCTGTTTTTTGGATGCATTAAAGGCAAGCATTACTGTGAGTTAATTAAAATAATGCCATGAATTTTGAAGCAATTGTGCTGCTACATGATTTCATGTTGCATAATCAAAGAGCTTTGTACTGAAATCACCCACTTGATTTCAGTATGATGAGGCCCATGGCAAAACAGAAACTGAAGTGCAACCTCCCACTTCCCTCTTGCTTCTAGGAGAAAATTAAAGAGAACTAGAAGTCCCTAACAAAGAATTCTAGTTTAGAAGGTAGAGAGAGAATGTATCACAATTTACAATTCAATCGTTTTTATTGCACAGCAGTTCCTCTGACAGTTATTTTATAAACTGATATTGGGTGTTCCTTTTTATGCATTCCAGAATTTAGGTTGAATGGAGATAGAATACCTACCATGACGTAAGAATAAACCACACAGTAACAAACACATGTATATGGCAAACCTTACACAGATGTAATCATACAATGATAAAGATGAAATAGAGGCATTCAGTGAAAAGCTGCAAGGCTAACCTGATATTTCAGTATTTAATAAAGTATTTATAAGTGCAAGAGAGTGGAGAATCAAGATGACAAGTATTGAGTGTTCTAGCTAGAACTATAGCATTTGTCCTAACGTTGTTAGTTCATGAGATGTACTGCTTGGAATCAATATCAATTTACACTAAATCTGCACATATATACCCCCAACCCACACTTCAGCTTTTTCAAATGTGTGTAGATACTATAAATGCCTTGCCTGGGAAGTTTCTTCTAGGAATCTGAATCCAAATGGAAGCTAGCAGAGGCAGGAAAGATTCAGCCTATCTCTGCAAGGATTTTAAGCACTACTCAAGTTGCCTGATAAAAAAGTATATTCAAATTTTTCTAAGCCAGACTCACAGTAAGTGAGCAGATACTAGATAAATGAAGATTCATGCAGCAAAATCAAATGTATGCACCAAGAATTTCCTGTAATCAGATATTAGAAGTTATAGTTTCATTTCTTTCCCTCTTCATCAGCAGTGAGACAAAAAGTGTAGGCAATTACCATACCCTTTTCTAACTGTCTCATACAGCCACAGCTGAGCCCTCACATACACAGCATTAATCTCCTTTTTAAAATTAATGAAGACTAATTAAGGAAAATAAGCCTCCACAAGAAGAAAAAAAAAAAAAAGAACTTGCTTTTGTGTAAAGATAACTCCAGTAACTACCACAAAATGTCATTCCATTGGAGAAAGCCATATACAATAACTAAATGTAATATGAACTAAGGAATGCTATTGCTTTCCAAGCAGATAAGTGAATCAAATGCTAGTTCTAACTCTTACTTTAAATAAGGTTATTATAATAAAAATGGTATGGAACTGCTGGATTATTTGAGCCAAGTAAAATCAAATGAACGAAGCATAGAGAAAAAAAACATTATTGAGATTTCAAGAAACTGTTAGAGATGTATTTTACACCACATCTGGATATTATAAGGTTCAAATTCTGAAATTTGGAGAGAGTAGAGAGGAATAAAAAGAGATACATTTTTTCTGTGGTTGTATTGAAGAAGTTGTTTTCAGAAAAATTATGAAACAGTTGCATACCAGTTGTGGTATAAACCAAACCTCAGAAATATTCAGCCACCTGCTAGAACTTGCCCCCACAAAGAAATGTGCCAACTAATGAGGACTTTGGAGATTGTGTAATTTCTCTCAGGTAACACTGAGTCAGTCCGACCCCACCACTGTGTATTAATATATATGAATTTATATTCATATATATGAACATACACATAATTAATTGACATATACTGATATATATTAACATATAGATATATAATATGAATATGTAATATAGACATATATGAATATATATATCTCTCCACTGATATTCAGGGCAAAATCTGCAGGCATACACCCATTTAAATATACTTTTAAGCTCATCTAAATCTATTATCCCAGTATCTACCATGTAATCTCTGTGATAAAAGCTATACTCAAAGGCAAATGGGAGAGAGTAATTGTGTCCTGCTTACCAAGTAATCCTCACAGAATTAAGTTTTCACAAGTGTAGGGGTAACATCACTACCACGATGTCTTGTAAATCAGCTGTATGTACACTGTGATTTATCACTGTCATTCGATGCATGACAGTCTCTTCTTTCACAGTCAGAATTCTGAACATCAAATCTGGGATCTCTAAATGCAGTATGGGTTTACCAGAGATCATTTACCCCAAACCAGGCTGCTATCTGTCTTTAAAGAGAGAGTTGAATATCTAGACAAGTGAAAGATGGAAATTGCACCCATTTGGCTTTTGACCTGGCATAACATAGAATTTCATATAAGGAATTAGCAACTATACTAGTGAAGATGAGTAAAATTGTGAGGTTGATAAGGAAATGGTTCAAAAGAAGATGAAAACAGGGCAACTAACACATTGAATGAAACATTTTGCTGAATTTCTTAAAAAAAATGCTATGAACCTGAGGACTCTCTGGACAGCACTCCCTGTGTCACACTGGCAGAGCAAAAATCATCCTGATTTCAGAGACAGAATATTTTACAGGAAGAACTGCCTGACTTCAATGTTTAGGGTAGTATTAAATACATATCAGTACAAATATGCAAAGCTTTAACTGAACTGAAGTTTCTTCCATTCTGCTGGAAATGAAAGAAGGCTGAGGCCTGAATGTAGGAGCTGATTGTGAAATAACACTGAACTCATTTCATGAAGCAAATTCAGTCCTACAATACATCCAGTTTGGTATTTCTACCAGAGACAGGTAATTGCTGTTAGAGTTTTGCAGAAAACCTGATCTGGAAAACTGCATGTTTCTGATTGGCATTGTCAAAAAAAGATTAATTTAAGCTAGAACAAAAACAGAGCAAGGTTATGAGACTAACTAAGGAATTAAAAGGGGATCTTAGCAGGACATACAAAGAATTTAACTTGTTTTGTTTAACAGAACAAAGACCAGAAAAAAAAAATGTTTTTCTATAAATACCCTAGGAAAATATAAAATAGGAGAAAACAGCTATATTATTGAAAGGGCAATGATGGTTTAAAAAAATATTAAAAATTTAAAGATTATAGATCCTCAGTGTCTTGTCTTTAATTTTAAAAAATATTTCTAACCCTCTGAGCAGTGAGTTCAACAGCTACAACTTTCCAACTGGACCCCTGGGACCAAACAGATCACAACAATTTTAGGAATGATATTGTCTAATGTGTTCAGAGATTTACATAATAAGCAAGCAATAAAAGAAAAAAGAGGACTACACAGGGCCATTCTGAAGTAGGAATGAGATTAAGGGCCACTTTGATTTGATTTCTGTTCCAAGCTGATTGGATGAAGGAAATTTGCCCAGGTTACCAGCTCAACCAAATGCAGACAACATAAAAGGATCAGTGCTGGTTCCCACCCACCTTCTTTTTAAGGCTCACAAGTCGGTTCTCCTCAGGTTTGAAATCAAGCATTTTGTTTCTTAACATATATCACTGAAACTACATTGCAAACTCTGACTATCCTTTCTTGTAGTTAATGTATTCCTTCTCCCAGATGCTACTGAGTCATAGCACTGTATTTCATAGGACTGATTTCAGTCTTTCCAATATCCTGAATGTAAGATCCTGGCATCAGTCTGGAAGCAGAGCATCCCAATTTCCTCACATTACAATACAAGTTTATTCCACGGAAACAGTGCACAGAAATTTTAAGCTAATTAGAGGAAAAGAGACCAGTGATCTGAATGTAAGTATCTAAAATGTGCTTAGAGTACAGATGAAGCATTTTGAGAAAGCACTGAGGTCCACAGTCTATCCTGATGTGATTATTCTAAACATTGGATGAGTAGGATGAGATGCAAAATGAATGTCAGTTTTGGACATGATCAGAAAAAAAATAGAGAACAGAATCTATTTTAAGTATGAAACCTGAAAGGAAAGACATCAGATCAGAAGAGCCGGTAAAACCAGAAAGACAAATTCTACTAAAACATTAGAAAAAAAATCACAAGAAGTTTTGACGACAGGTAAATATGGTCATTGAGACAATACTGCAACAAAGAAGCTCTGCTGGCCAAGCAAGTATAAAGACAGAAGCTTATTGTTTGTAATGAGTAAAATCATGATGGAAGTAATAACCATCAGATTAAAGGTAGTTGTAAAGGAAACAGACGATAAAGGAAACACCGTCTCAGAATATGCTAAAGCTGCACTGGTCTAAAGAATACAAACTGACAGTTAATGAGGTGAAAGCAAGAATAGGATCAAGAAATGTCTTGGTATTCATTGACTTTTTGAAGCCAGTTGTTTCAGGGAGTACTATGTAAAGCTAAAGAATTATATTGCAAATGTAAACACTGTACAAATTCTCTGCAGGGCTTTAAGAACTACTGGAAAAAGAAGTAAATGACTCAAGTCAAGGACAAACCACCACTTTTTATCCTGCTTTTAAAGCAGTCATGGTGAATGTTATATGCAATGAAGAGCATAATATTGATGATCATGTAAGTGCCTCAGTCTAGGCAGATGACAGCACATCACCAGCATGAATTCATACGAATGACCCAGGTGCAGTACTTGCGCTTGACATTCTTGAACTTCATAAGGTTCACACAGGCCCATTCCCCAAGCCTGTCAAGGTCCCTCTGAACAGCATCCCTTCTCTCCAGTGAATCAACTGCACCGTGTAGCTTGGTGTCATCTGCAAACTTGCTGAGGGTGCACTCAGTCCCACTGTCAACATCACTGATTATGACATTAAATAGTATTGGTCCCAATACAGACGCTTGAGAGACACCACTCATTACTGGCTTCCGCTTGGATATTGAGCCATTAACTATAACTCTTTGGACACAGATGTCCATCCAGTTGCTTATCCGTCTAACAGTCCATCCGCCAAACCCTTCGCTTTCCAATTTAGCAGCAATAATGCTGTGGAGGAACTTATCAAATGTCTTACAGAAGTCCATGTGGATATCATCGTAGCTTTTGTCCCCTGATGCAGACACTGTATTGTAGAAGACCATTAGATTAGTCAGGAGTGATTTGCCCTTCGTGAAACCATGTTAGCTGTCTCTAATCACCACCCATGTCTTCAAGGAAGATACGCTCCATTATCTTACCAGGCATGGAGGTGAGGCTGGCTAGTCAGTAGATGTCCAGGGTCCTCCTTTTTTACCCTTTTTAAAAACAGATGTGATGTTTTCTTTTTTCCTAGTCACTGGGGTCTTTGCTTGACAGCCACAACTTTTCAAATATGATGGAGAATGGCCTGGTAACTACCTCTGCCAATTCCCTCAGAACCCTGGAGTGCATGTCGTTGGGTCTCATAGTGCATATGTTCAGGCTCCTCGGGTGGTCTTCGATCAGGTGAAAGTGATGCCCACAGCATGGGAGAATTAATATCTGTGTTGTTTTTTTCAGGGCTGGGAAAAGGCATTTGCTGACCATGTGTTGGTGTCAGATGGAAATTGGATATTTGCAATCAGTTTCAATTTTCACAAATTATATAATTTTTAAAAAGAAAAATGTGGTTATCTGCTGCATGATTACACTAATCCGGGGGAATTAGGCAACTATTTGCTACAAAACAGTTTGAATTAAGTCCACCTGTGAATTGCAGCCACGATAAGAAAGCCAAAGCAAAGGTTTACCTTGATAAATGTTAGCAAGACAATTCACAGAATCACAGAATCACAGAATCGTGATATCACAGAATTCTTGATAAATGAAAAGTCTTTTGGAGCTAAAAAGTTATGTAGCAGTCTAGATGAAATGTACCAGAAATTGATTGAATTTATAGAGTTTTTAATTTATTTTGGAGTAGGAGGATTGTGGATATCAGTAAAGTTGATGGAAAAAAAATTTATGAGGGTAAATTTACTGTGTTAACGAACTCAAGCTATACCAGCAGAAATGCCTTCTATTGGCTTGTGTGCTGATCAGCCTCATTCATGACACATAGGCATTTGGTCTGGTCTTGTAGAAGCTTAAAAACTATACTGTTACAGTAAACGTATATTCCATTTTTATCTTAAAATATTGTGAATAAAGTAGAAAGTATTTTTGGTTGCCTGTAATGATGTCTTACAATTTTCTAAGGCTTTTTGAGTTAAACCGAAATAAAGTAGAGCAAAGCATGAAGCAAGCAGAAATAAACTTCGTTACTTTCAGTGATCGTTGTGACTCTTCTACAGTCACAGATTTCCCCAGTGACCGAGGAAGTCTTGTCCAGAGGGGCTAGATTGTTATGACATTACTCTAAGGGCTAGCTGGGATTTTTAAACACTCAACAGATCCTCAGTTAATTTCCTATAAATTGAAATTGATTAAAAGATCCTGCAACAGGAAAGAGTACTCAGGAGAAACAGTTACCAGAATACAAGCTGCATATTTCAGTTTAAGCACCTAAAATCCTGGGTTAAAGCCCACAAGACATGTATTGTGTTACCCCAGGGTGCTGCTCTCACATGTCATTGCATCTTTACCATTATAGCTCTCTTAGAGGAAGGGGGACTTCCTCCTTATTAAATGAGCTGAAGGGGGAGGAGATCACATGATGTTTGGCTCAGGACGTGAGTAAAAGCAAGGTGCTTATTTATAACATTCCTCACAGAATCTGAACACTAAAACATGTCTGTGCGATTAGAAATGCATATGTTGGCGCATGCAAATGAACAGGAATATGAAAACACGTATTGAAATTGTGCCAACGGCTCTTAGTATCACATGGGAAATTATTAGTTAGAGAGAAAAAAATAGGAACGTACAGAAGAATTGAAAGTTTGGAAGATATACACTACATTGGACAGGAATAGGATCAGCCTGGAGGAAGGAATTAGTTTTAGTTCTGGCATAGATCACGGGCAGTGTTGAGGTGCACATCAGCTCCCAAAATGCTGTCCTCTGCTGACACTGTTGGAAGCATAACACTGGGCTAGACATACCATTGGTCTGACTCAGTAAGGTATTTCTTCTGTTCTTACAACTGCTTAATTTTTCATTACTGACTGTAACATGAAGTTTGGAAAAGTGCTAATGAAATCTGCCAGTAAAATAAAGCTGTCTGCCAATGCAGAGTAAGAAAGGACTAACAAACAAGAAAGCTCTAGGTAACCTCAAGGATGGCAGCAACAGAAGCATCATTAAACTTATTAACACAAGAATGAAAACTCATTAATATTTTGCTAAGGATTTTTGCTTTAAACAATAGCTTGATACTGGGAAATGACAAACTAATATAAAGACTCAAAAGGATGCAGCCATGAAAATGTGGATGTTATTATAGAAGAAGTATCTTGAATGGAAGTGGGTACATATTAATGCCATTTTAGCTGTATTTCTCAGGAATAATTTTTGGCATTCCAGACATGTTCAAGAAAGATTCACCCAGGTCATACTGGTTTCAGGAAAGGTCTATTAGGATGCTCACAGGAACAGCACACTGATCTTAGGAGAGGAGGCCAGTTATCTCTAAACTGCAGTCACAGAAGATGATACGGTGCAGTGTAGGAATACTAGCTTTAACCTACTAGCAAGCTTGGGTACTGTCAACAGTCTGACTGCAACAATAAATAGTTCGGTGTGGGCTAAATTACTGTCAAGGCTGCTACCCACACTCATGCTATCTAATTAAAAGCTGCTTATGTATCTCTGCTCTTCACCCCGGTCACAACAGCAGCAGCAAGGAGGATAGATATCGAGTTTTCCATAAGGGTGTCATTTATAGTGACAACCTAAATCAGCCTGATTTGTTAGCTTAGTAAAAAAATACAAATAAAAATAAAACCGGGAGGAGACAAGATTGCTCTCAAGACATGCAAGGCAAGCATCATGAAGAGAGCTTGCCACTAGGAGCTATTTAACCTACTAGACTATCTTAGAAAAACAAATAGAAGTTAAGTGTCCATGAATATATTTAGCTTGGAAATTAGAAAAGGTTTCTAAGAAACCAACCAGTGAGATGCTAGAACAGTCCTTTAATCAGAACTGTGGGTATAAAATCTAACTATTTTTAATATAGAGCTTGATTAGATTAAGAATAGGATTTAATGTTGAGATTGCCTGTAATGACTGCAATCAAGAAAGTTACATATACTGTTATGACTGAAAACATGTGTAGATTGCATTACTGTGTAGTACTTTTGTCTTTCTTTAAATACTAAACCATCTCTCTCTCTTTTCCATCAAGGCTGAGATGAACCCAATGCCTCGTTGTTAGTCTGTTCCTTTCACAATCTCAAATTGATGAATTCTCATGATCAAGATCCTGTACAAGAATCCATTTTCTCTTTAAAGCTTTGTAAATTACATGATACAAGAGAAAATATCCAAAAATTACAAGTTCATTTCTCACTCAAATTCAAAGGATTAAAAAATACAGATTTGTATTCATTCTCTTTCAGTCTGTGCATAAACATTTTACTTAAAAAGTATTCTGCCGGTATAAAGACAAGCAAACAGAATAATTGTTTCTAACTTACTGTGAATTCTGATATCTTATTAGGACCCTTGCTTAGGATCCCTTCAGATACCATTGTGACCTTATTGTAGTATAAGTATCACTAATCAAGAAGCAGAAAATTGTCAAGTCTCTTTGAATGTGGGAAATCAGCTGTGAAACACAGATGTACAAAAGACAGATTGTATGTGTAAATTGTACTTTTGATTTTTTTATTTCTTTATATAACAGTGGTCATACTTCTGAAGGAAAATCGAATTTCTTGTTCCCTGCTACAACCAATCTGCAGAGGGAAACTCTAGAACTAAAAAAAATATTTACAATATTTACTTTTTGATGTAATGACCCACCATCTGTCTAATAGTATTTTTCTTCTACTACATCATCTACTACATCTACAAGATGAAGGACTTCAGGCTCTTCCAAATCAGCAAGTGACTGGTGTTCTGAACAGTGGAATAGTGGAGGGCACAATGCAATCCTGGGAGCATATCACAGGGAAGAGATCAATACAGGCAATAAGCCAACCTGCTAAAGCTGAAATAAATGTCAAAGTGCCATCTCTAAGGTAAGGCAAGCATATATGTATATGCATGAGTATAGATATGACATTTCCCTCTTGTATATGTATTAGTGACTCAATCACTGCCTAGCAGAATGTCAGTGTACCCCCCTCAAAAAAAAACAACAGCAAAACCCAAACTAGATGAAAAAGGAAATACAAGTGTTTTTCAGGGGAAATAAATGTGGTGGAGTCAGTTTCCGGTTTAAAATTAATAAGGCCACAAGGACTATGACCTCTTTCTGAGAGGAAATTAGATTTCATTTGAAAAATCTGCCATCTGTACTATTTTGAATTTCTTTATGTTGATTATCTTTGTGAGACAATGTCATCTGTACCGTAACAGAGAATCGTGTTCTCGTTTACAACTAAGCTCCTTTACACTGCTTAAAGAACCTTTCCCATTCACTTTAACATCTTTCTATGCTGTCATACAAGTGCGAACATATCTACTTGAAACTGGATGAGAATAAGGCTCAGTATATACATATGGAACAGAACCATAGGGAGGAAACCCAGACATGTGGATTGAAGGAAAGAAAACTAAGAAAGAGCAAGAGAGCTAAGCCCAAAGGTGTTAACTCTGGGGTTGTTGAATGAAGAATTTCAAGCTAACTGCATTTTTTTGTTTGTTTTGTTTTATTGGAAAAGAACTACACAGAGCTGTAATACTTGTTTATTTTTCTGGTCTCTGTGGAATGGGAACCAGCATGTGCATTGCTGGATTTTATAAGCCCTAAAAATAAACTGGAAAAAAAGTCATTAATTAAACTAGGAGAGAAGAATAATAGAGTGGGAGTCTGGCCTTTGGGACTCATTACTCTCTGCTTCTGTATCAAACATCTAGGGAACAGGAAAGTATCTTTGTATAACATTTCACAAACTAATTTGGTCTTTGATCTGTGCATTTAATCCAGCTGAGTAAATATTATTTGCAGCCAACTGAATAAGCTGTTACATTAGCTATAGTGAAATTACTGATTTTGAGCACTTAGAGTGGAGAAGGTCAATAGCAACCAGGAGAATTAATAGGCATGTGGTTTTTATGAAGTTCCACAAAGTTTAGCCTCCCCTCATTTGGCAATACTACTTGGTTTGAAGCTATAATCTGCAAAGGCAAGGTAATACTTGCCTTGGGTTGCTGTGACAACCTTAACACAGCTTCTGTGAACAACCTGAAATTGTATCTAAGGATACAATACAACTGCAACTCCCAGCCAGACTTAAAGGTAAGGGGAAGAAAGGGGAGAATTAAAGGAGAGGGTGATTTTTATGGGTTTTATTGTCTTTGCTAAAAGAATCTAGGAGATTTTTGAACAATAAAATATAGAATTTAACTTTTGTTGGTTTTGGCTTATTGATTTTTTTTTTTTTGTATTACAAGCTCAAGGTCCTCATTATCCTGGAAGGTTATGTCTACATTGAACCACCAGTATATTGAACCAGTAAGCTTCACAGTTTGTCCTGAAGTCTCAGCTTAGCTAGAGCACAACTTGGCTCCATTTTATATAAAATAACTATATTTGCTTCCTAAGGAAATTAAAGTTTATCAAGTAAGAGGAGTGGAGCAGAGAAAAAAAAAAAAAAAAAGAGTCCAAATTTAACTGAGATATTTGTGCAGATCGAGAAGATGGGAAATATTCCTCAGGCATCCTTGTTCCACACTTTAGATCTAGCCAGTATTGACATAAGAAGGGAAATTAGAAGAATTAATAGGATTAAAATGACTGGCTTGTAGTCACATAGCTTCCACATAAAATTCAAGAAACTTGAGGGTGTATCTGTTTTCTATTTCAATTCCAGTCAGACAAATAAGAAGAAAGGACACATATAATATATATTCAGTGACTATTTTTATTGAAGGATTAATACACCTAAACATCTGAGAATCTTCTAGCATGTCAGACAAAATCCTAATAGACAAACTTATTATTAGTAATACTAACAATTCCGGAAGAAATTATACAAAGAGAAGCAATGGATTCAGATTCTGTGTATCATGAAGAAGCAAAAGCAGGCAGAGATTTTCTTCATAAATATTCATAAAATAGATTTCTTCATAAATCACCCTTTGGAGCAACTTTGGTAGTTGGAAAGTCTGTTCTTCAGAGAAACTAAAAACTCAGACTTCACTTTGAGAGGATGAGGGCCTCATAAATTGATATTTTGAATGTAGTTAGCTTTTTTCTTTTTTTGTATTGACATTGTTTCCATTAAAGCTAGATTAAAACTAGGAGGGAAATATTGCAAGAATCCTCTCAAATGTCCTAAACAATTCTGTTTCCCCTGTTTTCATGGGTCTACCTTCCATCCCACTGTCCCTTTGCACACAGCACACATAGAAATGCACTTCTGACTAAAAGGGTTAAACAGTGAGACCATCATCTAAAGAGCTGATTTAAAATGAACATTGCTGAAGAAAAACTAATATTACAGATGTGCACCAGAAAGTTAAGCCTAAAATTACACTCCTCTGACTAGGGAACAGAAAACTTATCATTTGTCTTATGTCTAATAAACGCCAGCTAATCCTCAACCAGATTCTGTACCCTTCTTCATATTGGTTTATTTTATTTCACGTGGATTCAATGAATATAAAGGCAGAATCATAAAAATACACAAGCCCAGATATGCTCATATATTGCAGTTACACAATAATGTGGAATTTGTGATGTACTCCTGGATAAATAAGGTATATTAAAAGGACTAAATGAATTAGCAAGATTAGCTTTGTTTATGAGAAATACTGTCACATATTTCATACAAAAGTGCATTGATAGTACTAGATTGATTTTGCAAGCCTATGATCTCCAGAAATCTGTACTGAATCCTTTCAGTTTCCTGACGGCACTTTCCCATAACAATAGGGACTACAGATTTGCAGAAGCATTGTCATGATAATAAGCTCTATTTCAATGAACAGCAGTTTTGCTCAGGTAATAAAAAAATCTGAAAAACTAGTAGGCGTATTCTCTAACTGCTTTCCAAATTAAAAAAGGGCGCTCTAAAGAAAATACTTTCAAGTACAAAGTCACAGACAACTGAAGACCAAATTTTTAAGGGGATTATTAAAAACATTTTAAGAAGCAGCTGTTTATTAAATGAATTTTATATAATATTAAAATGTATTCTTTCATTATAAAAACTAAATATCAAAGTTCAAAATTTTTGTGGAAGAGGTAAAAAGTCCATCCTGAGAGGACAATTAAAGTTGCTCAGTTTCAAATGATCCTGAGATGTTCCATCAGATAGCTGTTAATGACCTCCCCAGGGACCACGTGTAATTCTCTTTGTCCATCATTTTTAGAAGATTAACACTCTCTTCTATTTCTCCTAAAAGCTTCCGTTCCAGCTGCAGATATGTGATAGAGGAATCAGAAAGGAAGAAGCTGGGAGAGAAACTACTCCTGTTTCTGTGTCTTTGTGATATAAATAGCATCCAGAGGCTGGTGCTATGCCGGTGCTAGAAGCAAAGGAAGCTTCCTCCATCTCCATCACTGTGAAAATAATCCTTTATGTCAATAATTTGCAGATGGTCCATTAACATTGAGGGAGTATTACCTTAGGTGAGAACCCTGTCTTCAAAGAGCAGGTCTACCCCGGTCCTTGGTTCAGCAAGATGCCTACTCACGCTCCTGGCTTAAATGCAAGGGTGACCTAATTATTCATTACTATCAGTCAGTGGCAGAAGTAAACAGCAGCTCACACAGCAGCTGACCGAGGGCTGAGGTGAGGCTCTGATAACCTCTAGATTACAAATGTCAAACTGTTACCACCTGCCCTGCTGCTAGTGTGAAAACACTGGAAAACAAAAACAATCTGGCAAACCGACAGTTTGAGGGGAGGTGGTTTGCTCTAAGTGACTACTTATTCATCCTATATTGTGGCTGTTTAATCTGTCATATGTGGTCTTGAGCAAAAGCCAGCAACATACCAATTGCTTAGCAGAACTGTTGCCCCACAGTTGCTTTTTTTGTGGTTTATGGTGTGTGATACCTGAAAAGAATATTTCATTCCTTGTATGATGCTCTCCAAAGCTAGAGGAACTGGCTAAATTTGAAATACAAAGGACATCCCACCAAGAAGGTGAGTCTGAGGGAAAAGTGAGTACTCCAGAAAATGTTATGAATAGAGGAAGAAACAAAATGCTGTCTCTTCACCCCGTTTTCAAGGAAAGCAGATTAAAGATGAGGCAATCTGAAATCTGCATTCAGAAAATAGGGGCTACTGTTTGAGTTAAATTCATATCTCTACTGATAAGAAAATCACTGAGGATCTTAGCTTAGATATTCTGACTATTAGAAAGGTACTTATTGTTAAATATTGATAGTAGACACATTGATATGCTGTTCTTCTTGAGCACTTGTTTACAGTCTTATAACTGAGGCCTAACCAAAGATCTTGCTGAAATAGAACTTCACCTTGTTTAGCTCTTTGTGGAGTTATAAATTATTTCACAGGAAACACAAAAAACTGACTCCATCCTTTTGTAACAGTGAGTCCAGGTAAAGTTGCATAAGCACCAGTAAACATCATCCAAAGATGCAGGGACCTCTCACCTGCTGGATGTATGGCAGGGCTGGAGCATGCTGAGCTTCCAAAGGGGGCTGAAAAGTGGCTGAGTTTTTTCTTGGGAGAAAATACTTGCTGGGTAAAAGAGGAAAACATAAAACTTCAGGTTATTGGATTTCTTGTTCTTTATTTCTATTTAAGTTTTTCTACACATTTTTCCTTTAGTTCCTTCTTGTTGCCACACTCCAGATACACTTATTTGTAAAGACCAATAAGTTAATAGGTAATATGTAAAAAAAATTCAATTAGATATAAATTGCTGCGGCTATTTTAAGAACTGTCAGTACAGATTCCACAGATAGTTTCAGACAGAAATCCTGTAGCCATGTTACATCACCCATGCAGACAGCCTTTATTGTTTCACATGAAATGGTGTTTCCTAGTTTCTCTATCATCTCATTACCAAGACTTTTTAATTGTATCTGCTATTTGATACAAGGGAGCATGATGCTTGAATGAGCAGAAGAAAAACAGATTAAAAAATTAAGTCCTCTAAGGGCTTTAAGCTGTTATTCATGATCCATTTATCTTTAATAAAAAAGAGTACCCTCTAAATTATGCACATATATAAGGTTTAGACTAATACATATTCTATCTTCTTTTTTTTTTTTGTATTGCAAGGACTGCAAAAATTAGAAGTCAGTAATAATTTTAAGCCAAAGAGTATTCCCACTGACTTCACTTGGGCTACTCTGTTGCAAACAGGCACAAGTAGATGACAGGCTTGCAGAGCTGGGAGCTGAGCATGTAATTAAGTTAGAGAAATGGAGGACTGTTTAGGCCTGATTAAGAACTGTTCAATAAAATGTTAAGTCAGAAAATGCTGATGCATCAAATGGGAAATTTCTTCTGTAAATGCACAACATTTCTCAATCCAAAGCAATGGAAGACTTTCACATGGAGAGAAGAATATCAGTGAAGTTCACTCCTGAACAATCAGAGCACCTATCTGGGCCACGAGTGATTGATGCTTCCATCTCTCTTCTGCCTGATTAAAACAAAGAGGCATTAGCTAAACTGACTCTCCCAGTAGAACTTGCTAGAGATTTCCTATGTTCACAAACTTACTGACAAACTTATTGACACTTATTCATGCACACAACCTTTATCCACAAATACCTAAAAGGATTCTGGGATACATGTGATTACCAGTGGTTGTGTATATCAGAGTTTCCAGGATAAGGTATTATATGTCAAAATCAGTTTCTTTAGCCAGGAAAGGAAATAACACAGTACAAGTCATAGCTTAATCATTTGATATGCCTTACCTTTCTTATTCCTGCAGTAAATCCCATTCTGATTGTTGTGACCCTTCTTTCCTCTCTTGCTCAAAGTGTCTTCCCACATGCTATAATTTCCTGAGATTTGCACTTACTGTCTGAGAAAATAATAAATGACGTCTCACTCTGAACACTTTTCAGTTAGCACAGTTGCTTCTGTCCTTCCTGAGGAATGTTTATAGTAGAATGCAGCTCCACATCACATTGTCTTCAGCAACAAAGCCAACCAAAGTGATCTCTCAGTTGTGGCTATGTCTTCTGAAGTCTGCCAATTCTCTTTCCTGATCTTACTCTGTTTTTGAGGCCATGGTGTAGAGCAGACCTGTAAAGGAATTCCCTTAAAACAAATCCTCACCAAAGAAAAAGTCACCCACTCTAAGACCAGGAGGCTAGCATGCTCCTCAGACTTTGTATTTAAACCAAACAGCTGGTTGCAGGAAGAACCTGCAATCAAAGATTATTTCACCACTTTATCTCTGCTTAGTGCACTATGCATTGATAATTATGAACTTTTAAAATTATATATGTACATAAAGAGTACAGTTTTATAAGCACGTATAGGTTTTATTTATATATCACTGCACCTAAGGATGTATTAATTTGGGCCCTGGCCAATGCCTGAATCTTGATTAATTTTATCTTTCCTTTTTTTTAATGGAATATCTACATACTCCCACAGGTGTCAGAGAGGAGTCAAAGCAATCCTGTTACAGAAACTAAACACTGCGTCACTGCTCCCTTATCTAGTCTACTAAATGGAAAGCTTGGTGTTACCTGTAACGGTTCCTACTGGTCTTCTGCTTTATTATGGATAGAATGTAAGGAGTTTGCCACCTTACTATTAATTGTTAAGTCACAATGCTGTGTACTTTTTACATTTTCACTGTACTGTTTTTGAACTTGTTTTTAGAATCAGGCAAGTGTGGAAATTTGACAGTAATTAGTCCACTTCAAATAAAAGTAACAGTTATGTTTTCTTACCTTGAGCAACACTCTGTTTCCTTTTGCTTAATATGTGATGGTAACAAGTCATAGTAGTAATTTTCTCATATATTCAAAGTGAAAATTTCAGGTAATCAAATTTGGGTGTCCAACTTCATAAATATAGAAGATTTTAGCAAGTTTCAAATTTTCAACCATGATATTACAAATTGGAACTATAAAGGCTGTTATCTTTTCAAAAGAAACACATTAATATGTCTTGTTTAGAGCCAACATGCAATTTTCTCATTGTATTGGTCCACTGTTAATCTTTTCTGAGAGCAACAGTCACAATTACAACTTGCTTTGAATACTTAGTAGAATATACAGAACAAGATAAATTGTTTACAGTTGTTTGGACAAAAAGCTTATTCCATTCTCTCATAACTAATTTACAACAAAATAAGTTACAGAATTTAGTAACATTTGGAGATAAATGCCTTACTTAGCACAATGGGAAAAATGATACATTTAATCAGGTTTCCATTCTTAGGAAGTAAATAAATACAGCATATTAATTTAAGTATTAGGTTCCTCTGAATACATTCTTAAATATTGCTCTTTCAGTTTTACACTCACAATCTTTTTTTTACTGTGAGAGATTAAATAACCAATTTGCTTTACTCAATG
Source organism: Limosa lapponica baueri (assembly GCA_002844005.1). Lineage (NCBI taxonomy): Eukaryota > Metazoa > Chordata > Aves > Charadriiformes > Scolopacidae > Limosa > Limosa lapponica. The sequence continues at coordinate 1,997,430 of KZ505647.1, read as the reverse complement.
TTAGTAAGACAAGACCAGAAAAATGAAAATTTTGGCCACCACACTTTCAATAAAAATGTGAATAAACAGGAGAGTCCAGAGAAGTGTAACAATAGAAATCAAAATCTAGGAAAGTAGGAAAGAATGAGAGAGTTGGGGTTATTTATTACAGCAATAAAAACCTGACTGGCTTCAAATGTATGAGTACTTAAAAAAACTTAAAACACATAAAAGGCTTTTCCAAAGAAGAATATAGCAATTTGTTCTCCATATTCATCTTGCATAAAACAAGTGGTAATGGTCTGAAATTGCAACACACCAGACTTGTATTAAATGTCAGAGAAAAAGCAGAGAGAGTTGGGAGCTGAAGTAGATCAACTAAGGTGGTCATTACACATCTTAGAGGTGTCTTCAGAACCCAATAAATATTTGTCAAGAATGGTGTTGAAGGCATTGAACCTGCTTCGAGAAAAGGGCCAACAGGCTACACGATATTTCAAGGTCTTTCCAAATTCTAGTCTTTTGATTCCTTCAGGTTATGTACACAGCAAAATCTAGTCAACTTGGGCTTACCAACAGTAGCAAAGACATGGTGATATGGACTTTACCAAAGCTTTACTTACCAAAGCTTGTAACTTTACAGCACATGCTGTATGACCTATCTAGTCCCTTTTCTGGCTGCCAGCACATTTTACTGCTCTGTCTTTTGTTTTTAATCACGATTATTGGTTTAAAGCTGTACAGGTTACAATTGCTCCTCACTTTCTGAGAAGGCCAACCTGAACTCTACTATTCTTATCAAAAGTTTTGGGTTTTTTTTTTCAATCTTACGCTTACACACCTCCAGAGCTTCAACTTGCTACTTCTGAGTATACCTGCTGCTACTTAAACCCTTAGAAAAGTATCCTGTACAGCTGTCCATGACAATTCTCAAGAAATCATCTCCCACAGAAAAAAACTGTCATAAAGTTGGTATTTCTGGCCCACTCACCTTACCCATCTCCTCACAGTTCCTGAAGCAGAAAAACCCCACAACTAACAACAGAACTACATTAAAAAATCTTTTGATCCCGAGAGTCTCAGCTACACTTGTTTTAACAAACTTCCCCTCTTCTTGTTGCCATCAGGAGTAGCCTTTCAACTCACTCTGCCCTCTTCCACGGCTTCTGAATTCCCCACTTAAGCACTGGTGAGGGTACCCAACCATTGACTAGCTTAAAAACTGCTTAATATGGGGTAGACACACCTTTGATATATTTTTCAGTCCAAATTTGGTCAAAGCAATCTCCTTGTAAAATGCCCTCATCTCTCTGCTCTGGCATTAGCTTTCCAGTCCTTCTGTTGAAGCTGTGGGCTGGCAGAGCAGGGAGTATATGTTTCATGATGAGAGCTAAATGAAGAGAACTAATTTTTTTGCTTCTGCTCACATTAACCCAAATAAAATTTCTCTTCAAGTCCCTAAATGAAAGTACATTAGTTACAAAACTAAGATGAAATTCAAACTGAAAAAATACAGTCCCTTTTTTTTCCTCAGGCTAGTCTACATATTTTTCAGTCAATGACGTACAGAAGCAATCCCACAAGCCAAGACTAAACCCAAGGATCTACTTCTCCCCACTGGCTGTTCTAACTATTAAAGTCTCTCCTTTGCTCTTCAGGGATTACAAATTGTTTCTGCACAGGAGCACATATTCAGCACTCAAGGTGTGGGGAATGGAAACAAGGGGTGAGGAGAAAGAGCGTCCCCAGGTCAAACCAGACTAAACCTGGTCATAAGGTAATTCTCCTGTAAGTATAGACTACGTCCAGTGGGTTAACACCTTCAGTTTCCTGGGTGAGAGCTGTAACCAGAATGTAGGAAAAATAAGAGTCAGGAAAGGTACTATCATCTTCATCATTTCTTAAAATTAAAAATTAAGTTAAATCCACTTCTTCAAGTTGTAGCATCTCTCTGAAAGATTAAGATCCTGAATGGCAAACCTAATTAAGAAGAAGGGCTAACTCTAGTGATTAAGTCTAAAAGAGAGGCAGAATTTATGATAACTTTTTGTTATTTCTTTTTTTTCCCTAAGGAAAGCCTTGAACAAAGACATTTACTTGCTGAAACTCCCATTTTCCAAATTCAAGACAGTCACAAGGATGATTTGTCTTTTCCATGACAGCGTTTTTTATATATATCTTATAAATATTGCAGTATTTCCATGAATGAAAGTATTAAATAATACAAAAGCAATGAAACTTCTTTGTCCACTTGTCAAAAAGGAAAATATAGGAAATGAAAGGGAACCACAATGGGAGAAATAGTGTTCCGGTGTTCAAATAGCAGGAAAATCTTCAGTTCTTGCTTTTAGGTTTGGATCAAGTTTCTGAAAGTGCCAAATGAAGGAATAGATTTTGCAATAAATGGAGAAGCTTCTAGGAAGTTCACATTTGTGGGGCTGGAGTCAGGCAGAAGCAGAATGGTGCGACAGGAGCAGGTAAGGTACATCTTACTTGCTCATGTAGCTATCTATCATTTAATTAATAAATTTAGGAATATGGGGATTTACTTCACTGGATTAAATGAGACTAAATATGACCAAAATTTGGCCCTTAGTAGTGTAAGACCGTTTTTGAAAATTATTTTGGAAAACATTACAAGAAGTAAATTTTCCTTGAGAAAACCCTGCAATTTCCTGCAGCAATGGCAGGAGCTCTAACACACAAGATGACAGCAGCTGCTGGGGTTTAAACCACTGCATCACACACAGACCAGCTTTGCTCTGAGCAGAACAAGATGTGACAGGGCTACAATTAGCCAATGGCCTTTTCACACACTGGGCTTGAACCCGTGGAGGCAACAGCAGGAGTTTTCATGGAAATTATCCAGTACAAACACAGCTTTCTGTTGCCATAGTAGATACAGAGCTTCTATCTTCTTAGCTGCAGACAAAGGCTGGGAAAACAAATCATACCCTATTATAATATTTATACTCTGAGGCAAACAGTAAAAATAACCTAATGCGTTTATACACATACAGTTAGCCTGGCTTATCTTGGAGTTTGCCACAGGTTTTTCCATGTATCAGTTCTGGTTTTTTCCACTGACTTTCACTGCCTATGACAAGAGTTTATTAAACATACAGAAGCAAGTTCTTTTTTATATTAATAGGCAGTTTTTATTTCGCAATAAACTGATGAGTTCTTGTAATTTAGCCAAACGTTTTGGGTTTTTTAAAAACATACAACAGACTTGGAATGTTCACATTCTCAGGAACATAAATGTTTTTTGTTTATACTGCTGAATCTAGATATTGAGTAATTTTGACTGAGGTAGTAATTTCCTTATAGGGAACAGGATGCCCATTAAGCAGAATTTTACTGAGACCTTTGAGGTACCACTGCCTCTAACAGAAATGCTTTGACAGGTCTAGGACTGTGTCCAGGCAACCAGGGGTTAATGCACGTTCTGAAATCACCAGTTTAGCTGTTGGTTTTGCTATATTATGATGGCTTTCTGTGCCTCATCACGCACACCTCAGATCTACCCATAGGAAAGAAGCTAACCACAGGAAGGAACAGGGAAGTTTGCCATCCTTTCCTGACCCCAATATTTAAGTTTGGTGCAGCAAATATGATAATTTTACCATTACTTCAGACATGATGACTAGTGTCTCCAAACCATTAAGTTGTCCTCCCACTCTCACTGCTCCTTGCTCTGCCTGTATGATGCAGAAACAAAAGAACAGAATATATGAGAGATGATATGCGCAGTATCTTACTGGAACAAAAACATTACTCATCCCCTCTGGAGAGTTTGGGGACTCAGAGGAAGAAGACAGTAGCTCTCATCTCTGTTCAGGACTCATTTGAACCTTTACCCGTGGTCTGGGAGGGAAGGTGTGAGGTAGGTTCTACAAAGACAACTACCAATACATATTAGAAGTGAAATCAACTTTTACTCCTCCTCTGGAGCTGCACTTTTATGTTCTGTGCAGCTCTCTGCCCTATCACAGGATATTTTAGAAAGACAACATTATTATCTATGTCAGCACAAGGTACACAGAGCACTTTGTCTCATGGTTAGGTGAAGTGGTGCTCATTGGCCCGAAGCAATCCCACTGCTGAAGGCAGTAAAGAACAAAAGGCATAAGACTAAAGCCAAATAATTTCTTTATTTTTAGCACATATGCTAAAGAGCTGTTATGATGTTGTTGCAGCCATTCAAAAGAGTGGGTCAAATTCATCAAGTAGCTTTAGCTCAGAAACTTCTTCAGACAGATCCAAAGATTGTCTCGATAACCAAGTAGTTAGACCACTTGTTCAGTGTTCACAGACTGAGCGTCTGCACTTGAAGACCTGGAAACTACATCTCACATTTCTGAGGAGAGTGGTTTAAGTGAGAGTACTGGGTGTTCTCAGTGTCTTCTAGACCGTGACCTATTCTGTGCTATTTAGATAGTGTCAACTTCATCAACACAGTGACGCTGCCTTTCTGGCCTGGTAGGGAGTGCAGGTAGGACACAAGACTTTAATCTTCAATACAGGGAGCTTTCACATAGTTACACCCAGTTGAAAAATGCAAAGAGAATAAATGAGCTGAAAAACTTCGACCTGACTTCAGATGAAGGGCTATGAAGGGTTGAGGGCTACTCAGAGCGTGAAAGCCACCAAGGCCCTGAGTCATGGCTGGAAAGGATGCAGTGCCTGTCCCTCAGCCCAGTGGCCCCATGCTGTGGGATGCAAAGGTAGCAGCCACTGATGCTTTCCTCCAGCCCTCTCCAGACAGCATGTTAAACACAAAACCATTTTTCCTTTCCAGGCTCTCCCTCTGGACAGAAATCCTGAAGAAGTTCAAAAATGTAGTTTGAGCCAAATTTTGCCTCTTCCCCTCCCCATGCCTTTGTCTAGTTTGTTTGCCAAACTGAGAAAAGCACAAATATTTACTCAGCTTTCATTTTATGCCCTGGCATCCACTTAGAACCATAAAACCATACTTCTGCCTGAGCAATGTTCACACAGCAGTATCTAATACCATCAGCACCAAGCTTTGTCATTTAGCCACCAAGGCTGAAATGCATTCTATGATTCCTAAAGGGATCCTAAAGCAGCAGCAGAAAGTCTTTTCTTATTTATCCCTCATTGAAGGCATCCTCAAAGACTTTATAAACATCCCGCTTTGTACATGAAGTTGGGGTATTTGTCTACCCATAAATTTATGATTTACGTCACCAGAAGAAAGCAGAGTCTGACAGCAGAAAGATGAAGAAGAAAACAATTCTGGTCAAAGTATCTACAGCTTTGCTGCTTGTTTGTTTTCTTTCACTAAGGCCTCAAACTGTTGAGGAGAGAAACTAGATAACTAATCAAGACCTGACTTTCAACAAAACCCATCTCAGATTTTTCACGAGATCAAAGTGTAAAAGAAAATAATATAGTGGAAGTTAAGAGAAAAAAAATGAGAAGTTTTTGAGATGTTTACATTCTTAAGGACATGAAAATTTGCAAAATACTGGTAAGAACCATTAGCAGAGTAACAAAAAAAAACCACAGTCATAAAGCTGTGAAAAGACTGTACCATACATAGTAAATGGACTGTATTCTTCACTGACTTGCAACTCAAATGCCAGTTTTTTAAAGTAGGATTTCCAGTTTCCCTTAGAACATAAAGGTCATTTGAATACGTTCAAATACATTTAAAACATCTATAAAAACATATAACATCACATATCTTTTTTCAGCATCTTAATTTTTACAGATATTTTAAGCAATTTCCCAAAAAATCTTCAAGATATGACTCTTCTATCTTCTATAGAATTGAAGGATAGCATAAAGACACCAATGAGGCTAACAAAACATGATGGCCCAGCTGAGCTGGAGACAAAAATACTTATGTATCCCAGAAAACCTTTCCCCTATTCCAAAGTGGAATAAAATGCTGAAATCCGCCAAAAGTTTATGACTGAACCCTTCACCTTAAAAATGTGCTTTGGATTCAGCAATTTGCTTTCATTGAAACTTAAAAATTTTTTGTCTAGCTAGCTTAGGTTTTATAATGTAAAGTTCTTTCTGACATCAAAAACCTTGGAACTTGGAAAATCTCTAAGGAGAATATTTGTCAGTTTTGCATTTTTCTCAAATCTGTTTTCAAAACATGGCATTTGGTCAAGTACCTCTGCCACTACCTTTCTCCTGAGATGAGGTTTTGGAAAATACTAAGGAGCTTTTCAACTCATGGAAATTTTGTTATTTTTATGTTATTTTTGTTATTTTACACCTGGGAGAACATCACCCTTTCTGATCTCTCACAGCTTACCTGTTAACATAGAAAAATTCTTTTGGAGCTTTATAATTTCTCACCATGCATTTGCACAAGTGCACTGATAAGAAATCCAAATAATTTCATCATACCAGAAGTGTGAACAAGGGTCAACAAAAATGTTCTCTGGGGCCACTTTATGAATTTATTAAAACAGCATAATGAAAAATGGAATATATAAAAAAAGTATTAAAATAAATACACAGAGAACATTAGCTTTACCCATTACAGTGTGAGGGAGCTGGGTCAACAAAGCACTCATCAACAGCATAAGGCTCTCAGCAGGAAAAATAATGTGACTCAAAAGGATTTGCCAGTCCAGAGGAAACATTGCTACTTTATGATAATTCTTATAAACACAGGGAGCTGGTGGATATATTTTCTTGAGAGAAGAATATTCATGGACAGTGTCATCAAGCCTGTTTCCGTACAGTACAAATCAGTAAATCTTAATAAAGGTAAAACATAAGAATGTAGTGAGTAACTTAGAAAGGCATATATACATCTATCCTGTAAACCCTGTTCTGAGATTTCAGGACTTACACCCCCTCTAAAACAAACTTTATGTGATAAGACCATAACAATTGAAGCATGCACTCCTGGACTTGTAGCGGCAGATGACACTTAGAATTATTGGTTTCAAGGAAATTTTTATATTATTTCGTGCTAGTTGTGAGTGAATACCAGTTACTACATAGAAGACTAGATAAGGTTCAGTTAGAAAAATGAGAAGCTGTACCAGTCATGTGGGTTGAATAACTCAGAACTGCCCATGGTTGGAAACCACTGTTCCCACCACAGGGGAAAGGATGGGGATATTCTTCATCCCTTCACTCTGATGTCTGGAGTAGGGGCTTTCAGTTTGCCTATCAGAGGAGCTCAGAGGGCTCAAACTGCTGGACATGCGCAGCCAGAGTACTGGGTGGACACAACCCCCTGCACCACCTCTCTTTCTAAATGCTTCAGTCAAGAGCTAGATCTCAATACTTGTAAAGCACTTTGAAGATGAAGATTGCCAAGGATAACCCTGCTAATTCTTTGAATGCTTCACTGTGATGTTTTAATGTACTCTCTCCAGCTAATATTAATGAGCAGAGGTTGATTGATTGATTTTCAAAAGGGAAGCAAACCTTCGAGTTTGCTCACGCAAGGGTAGATGTTCTCACCCAGACCCCTCACTGATTCCACGATCTCTGTTACGGCCTTCCCAAAATGACAAGCCCCAAGATCAAAGCTCAGTTTTTGCAGCATCTGACTTTCAGCCCTCCATTCTTGGTGGAAGGGTCACAGCCTTCCATTTTTCCAAAGCCTGGGACAAGTGGGTGTCTCAGAGGGGATACACAAAGCACTGTGCTGTGGAGGGAGCTCACTACATAATCAAAAGAGAAATCCCACTGAAAAAGAAAGGATAGGAGAGCTTACACATGTCTTTGGGAATTCATAACCCAAATCCTATTTTGAATGTAGGCACCTTCCTACCTATATGTGACAATTGGACTCATATAACTAATTGAGTTTCCTAAAGCCTACTCAAAAAGTGGCCTAAACCTGAGGTGGAATCTGTCTGGGAGGCACTATGGTCAGGAAAGTGGTTTCCCCAGGATTAGGCTCAGCCATTACACCATCAGTGGGCTGACCCCTCCAGTGCCCCCAGAGGTAGGAAAGATGACTGTCTCTGTTCTGTGTGCAGCAGCAAAAACGGTCTTGGTGCTTCCCCAGAATGTGGGAGCCCTTGATTTCATTCTGTTCCTGGGGAAGGTGCAAGCCTGCCTGTTTGCAGGAGAATTCCCAATTGTACAAGTTATTCTAGGACTGGAAAACATGCTGCACTCTGTGCTTAGAGCTCTTTTTATCTTGAATGGCCTACTCAAGGACTTCAGACACTTCATAAGAGCATGCACCTCTGTAACCTAATAACCAATAACACAAGCTCCATAAGGTAGGTAGTTATGGAGGGAGAGTTCTTAGACATCTATCTTACTAGCAAGCTAATATGACAGCAGCTGGACTTTCCTGACCATGTATTTCATTCAAAGAAACTCAGTTTTACCTCCCAGCTCATCTACAACCTGGTGATGCAGCACCTTCCTGCAAAAATGCCTTTGAACCCACTCAGACTAGAATGTCAAAGCCGGGTCTCCTTCTTCTTGAAGACATTCTCAGAGTATATATTTAGGAGGCAGACACCCCTCTAAATACTGAAAAACTGCAATGACTGCTCTTGCGTTTTATGTGGAGCTTGATCCACTAGACAATCCTGAGAAAATTTTAAGCTATCAGCAGAGGGAGGGGGAAAAAGCCAAGATGATAATTTCTTTCTGAATCCAAATCAAGTTTGCTCAAAAGATAGAACCCAAGTAGCTCGGCATTGCTTGACTGTAGCACTATTAAGCATGGACTGAAGAAGGGTCTGGGGAACAGCTGTGTCAAGAATCAAAACAACTCCACAGTGCAAACCCCTCTCGTATTGTGCGGTACAGGTGGAGGTCTGAAGGGTGGAAACTAAACCACCTTTTCCAGACCATGTTTATGTTCCTACTATTCTTCACAACAGTCTGCTCTTCCAAATGATAATTTATCATCATGAAAGCATCCTGCGACTGCTATTTTTTTGCTTGAATTTGGGGGGTTGCACCCAATTCAGAAATGGGAGAAGAAGGGCTGCAACCTCCTATTAGTACTGCTCAATGGTGCTTAAAATAACAGGCTGTGGGAGATAGTACACAGTCTCCCCATCCTCGGCATAGATACATCTTACCTTGCTTACAAGCAGTTTAATTTTTCAAACCTGCTGTACTTACTATGCTTCAGAAACATTCCTGATACTGAAAAAAAATTAAATTGTGTTGAGGAGTAAGAGAGTGTTTTCTCATAGAGAGCCAAGAATGACAAAGTCACAGAGAGGATATTTTCGACATATAAGGATATGTTTTAGACATCCTTTCATACTCATAAGTATTAACATAAGCAGCTGAAAGATTTGCTTAGATGTCCATGCTTCTGAGCTTTTAATAACAGCATCGTAAGAAAAGATTTCTCAGTTGCCGACTTCTGGGTTCATCATTTAGAACAGAAGACAGCAGAGGCCCTTGAGTGCAATACCCTTTAACAATACCATCATATAATCTCAACCTCAACAATCTAATGAGTCTGTAATATTTTATTCCCTTAATCAATTAGTAATTAAGATTCAGAATGTTTTCTCCTTTTGATTCTCAGCTGTACAAAGTTATCATATCCTTCACATGTCTATTCTTCCAACAGGTTTATGAAGCAACAGTTTCAAATTGCCTAAAAGATTGCTAACAACTTATATACTGTTTAATCACGAAAAAGAAATATTGATAATTAGTTAAATAAGCTTCTTACATCTTCCCCATTAAATTTACAGGAAACAAGTATGAGCTTCATCTCTCACGAACTTAATCTCTCAAATCACAAGCACTCTGAAACTTCTGTTATTTTATTTAATTTGGGGAAGTGGAGAAGCAAATGGAAGAGAGTTCAGGAAAGGCTAATTATAACTGTGGCCATCCATTTGGGAAAAATTCAGTCATTTCAGTCATTTAGAGTGCATCTAACTGTAAGTCTCTCAGATTTTAATTCTTAAAAAAAAAAAAAGGAATAATAACTTGCAAGGAAATATAAAAAAAAAAAAACATACAGATTATTTAAATTTACAATATAGCTGCAAAGAACACTGTAGGGAAATTATTCTTAACAAGGTAAGGTGTCCTTAAACAATATATAGTATTTATAACTCCTGTGCTCAAAGTAGGTCTCATGTCCCATGTTTAAGAGCATTTTCATTCATTTGCTCAGTGATGACTCAGTCTGAGCAACAACTTCATTATCTGGAGCATAGTGTCAACAGGAGAATAGAGGTGGATACAATTATACTAAAGAAATAGGGATGTGTCCTGCTCAAGCTAGAAAAAGATCTCTTGTTTAAATCAAGCACTGGGTCCTGTGTGCCATGCCTTTCTGTTAAAATGGAAAAGAAACTCAGGGGAGTCCCACCACTTGTTTAAAGGCAGAATAATCTGGACTGGAAAATCCCAGTCTGACAACTACCAAATCCTACACTGGACAACCTTATCTGAAAATCTCAGTTGGGAATGGGCGGTTACTTATCATAAACTGTTTCTCTAGAGTTTGCAGTTTGAGGATGGTTTAACAACTATTAGTTTCTCCAGTTTCTCTATGGCACATGGAAGCCCACGATGTGGGGTGAGTTCCCCCGAGACACTTTGATTTATATACTGAAGTTGCATTGCTACAGCTACAAGTGTTTACATTTCCAGTTGTTAAGAAACAAAAATAAGTTTAAAGAAGCAATCATTTATTTTGCATTACTGCCAAACCGTACAAGGATATTAAATAACTGAGACCAACAATCAAATTGAGTATGCTTTGCAAATAAAAACATTACAAAGGAAGCAGGAGAACAGACTATCTTGAGAAAACAAGAGGGGAAGAGAAACTATACACACAGAAACCAGAAGAAAAGTTTTTGCATTAAAATGAGCTTTGCACAGACCATCCACATCAATGTGACCTACTAATCTACTTTGGTCAAAATAGTCATGAGTTAAAGACCTCTTGGGATTTTCTTCAGGAATTCAGAAGCAGCATGTGGAATGAATAATTGTCTGTCTGAACTACTGAGCTTTTACACTTAAGCCAAGAGCTGCTTTCCCTCTCTGGGTTATGAATTTGGGGTTATATCCATGTGGGAGCACTCTATGGAAGTCCTGCTACTGGGTACAGGATCCACAAGGGGCCACAGCTCAGGCAGCTCTGACTGATGCAACAGTAATTTCCTAACAAGCTGCAAGGGGCTGATCACAGCTACAGGATCTCAAGTTTGTCAGCAGACACAAGGGGAGACACAGCAGCAGCTGCCCAGGATGGGGGTGCCAGGATTTTCCAGCGGCAGCCACTCCTCAGGTGCAGGGTAATTTATTTCTTCCCTGAAGCACTGACATCATGTTGGTCATTTGCCCCAGTAATATAGATAGTGATGTCATGAAATTTACAGATATTTAGATGCTTTCCCACAAGAAGCTGGCTTGTTAGAGCTGCTCACAATAGATCATCAAGAAAATTTCTAGCAAGGGGAAATCCTCTGATGGCATAGATTTTTCTCTTTTTTTTTTTTTTTTTCTGCCAAAGTTACTAGTTGTAACAAACAAGTAGGAAGAGTAGAAGGAGTATCATTACAGAGAAATGCACAGACAGCGCTGTCAGTGGGATGCGTTTGCACAGAGCCCCAATAGCTATTAAATATTTCCAGTAAATTTCCTCTTTAAATGATTACTCATTTTCTGAGAGATTCAGCTCTGAAGAGAGTGATTTGAAGACAGATATAAAATGAAAAATTACATACGGCAAAAGGCACAAGTCCTTAAAAATTTATGCCAGGCACAAATCCTTTGTTATTTTGCACATTTTTGTAAATTGTTTAATTAATTGACCAAGCAATATTCAAAAGATTTTATAGAATACAGCAGGGAAAAAAAAAAAAGGTGCATGAAATTGGAAATGGAATAAAGTGATAAATACATAACTTTACACAATATAAATATTTTATGGAAAAATTGTTGATAGCCACTTGGGATTTACACATACACACTCAGTGTTTATTCACAGTTCATCCTCACTTAGATTTATATGACACAAGATGTTTTTCTGTAGTCAAGATTTGCTTATTGGCCCAATAGGAAAAGTATTTTGAGCTTGATGAAGGGACTACTAAAACTTGGTCATCACTAATCTTAGAATACCATCTGCATTGGCCATACCATGGCTATGTAAGGATATGAAAACAGGCATTGCACACACTTTCATGTTGGAAGTCAGAAACCTCTCTGGTTAGTATGAAAAAGGTTGTTTGCATCAAGAATTTCCCTCATTAATGGTGGGTACACCTTTTTTCTCCCTTCATTTTTCTCTTGGTAGGCTGCCATAGAGCCAAAGCCAGCAGCCTACAAACTTTATCTCTAAATGTTCTTAGCATTGGACCGACAGGGATTTTGCCCAGGTTCCTAAGGACTACCGAGCTATTTCGATCCTTCCCTGACCACTTTCTAGCAGATGCTATTAGTTTTGTTTCTGCCCAAGAATAACTTCATGGCCAACAAAGTAATTAAAATATCAAACACATATCATTGTTTTATCTATATAAATGCCTTAAGTTTCAGAGTGATAAAATAACTGATGAAAGAAGACATGAGCCACCAACTACGCGCCAAAGCAAGCAAGAGGTTCTATTTAAAGAGCACCACTGCAGCTCTGTCTCTACTCATAGCACACGCTATTGCGTAAGTGAAGAGCTTCATAAGAAAATGTCAAGCACCAGAGCGCTTTGGACAGGATTAACAGACACTAAGGTCCAACAAAATCATTATGATAATCCTGCCTGATCCCAGGAATGACAGGCCATATAATGAAAAAATTTAACCGCTCCTTCTCCAAGGTTTTGGGTACAAGGAACTGAGTTACACCAAAGAATTTTAAACAACTGCCCTCCTCTGAGGTGTTTTGTTACAGGATGTCGTACTTCAACATTGTGTCTACCAGCAGATGGGGGATAGCTCGTTAGTTCCTGCCTATGTAGTTTTAAAGTAAGATCTTCAAGAGCCTAAGAAATGTTGGCACTTAGATCTCTTTGAATGTGAAAGAGGTAGGTAGGCTGTAGGCTCTTCAAAACTGTTCGCTGAAAAAAATAAAGGATTTTGAAATTTCTCTGGATCTTTTCAGGTCATATTTTTACTTGAAGAAAAGTTTCAGATATTGCTCTAATATTCAAGTCAAGCTATTCCTTAAATTGGTCTCATTTTAAAAATATACAATTAACTTGAAAGCTTGAATGTTAAATGCCTCATGTGCATTTATGGGCAGTATCTCATGACTTTCAATCATGGTTATGACTGTCTTTTCCTGAAACTTATTATCTGTCCATTTTCTATTGCTGCCCTGTAACAGCTGAACATTTGGGGGGAATGAGGTGAGACTTCATGCAAAACTGAATGTTACAGAATGGAAAAGTCAGTAAAATCAGAAGCCTTGATGATATTCTCCATAATCCTTATGATAAAAAGCAATACTAATGGCAAATTTTATCAGACTGTATTTTATCTACTGCTCCAAATAGGGCACAGACCATATAGATGAGTTTATGTGTACCTCCTGATGAAGGATTGATTTCATTTGGGTTTTTTGTTTGTTTCTTTGCTGCCTTCTGTGTTCATCAGCCCAGCTATTTACAACTCACACATATGGAAAGGCCACACAACAACCTGCAGTGCCAGGATTTTTCTTCAGAAGTTTTGAACTGTAATGTTGATGAAATCTGACTCTTCTCTTTGGAAAAATCTGATGTCATGAAAGCCTGCGGTAGATCTATATCTGCAATACATTAGACCTTTCCAGGGCAGATAAAATACGTAAAAAACACAAAAGAGAAATTTCTCCTACAGGAGTTCCTACTGGGTTTGTTTCAACAGACTAGTCTAAGCAAGCAGCTAATAACCTGCTTGTCTGCAAGGATAATTTAAAATTACTGAAGGTCTTTGCTTCTGCCAGTTCCTGTTTTGCCCTCACTGTAATTTCTAAATACTGGTTTGAGTACTGCCATAAGTGTGGTGAAAATTGTCATGGAGTAACAAAAAATGGAGTTGTGGGACTTTGGTGAAAAGGATGGGGAATTCAACTGGAAAGGCTCAGGAAAGACTGAAAGGGTTTGGACAAAGGTAATATTGCAAGACTGGGGAAAGGACCTGGAGTAAATGGAAGGACTCTGGGCACATGATTGAGGACAGGTATGTCCAGGCTGGGGGAAGTCTAAGACCGAATATGCTAAGCAGGAAGGACATGAGGAGACAGAGACCTGCTCTCTCCCCATCCTCTTGCAACAAGGACTCATGTCTGGAGGAGATGAAGCATGCACAGGACTTCAGCCATGCTCCTTCCACTTGCCTGCCCCACTTGGTGCCAGGACAATGGCAGCTGTGAGCAGTGGATGTGTTTGTTGTATTAATTTGGCAGGCTGAACACAGAACACAGTCTGGGAACAGACGTTGCCTCCAGAAGGGGAAACTTTAATGAGAGCTGTTTGCGGAAACACCATGTAGCCTTCCTCAGAGCCCTGTGCTGGAAAAGAGCTGCAATTTATCTTTCTCTTCCCAGCACAAGTGCAGCTGGCCTATCAAAACCAGACTTGGTTTCTTTCGATTTTCTTTGTTTTTGTTTAATTAAGCTTCCTGGTACCTAAGAGGATAGTAAAGAAAATATTATTCCAATCCACATAACCATAAAACAAAACAATATGAAATAACTTCTTAAGCAAAGCCTTATAAGCCAGCACATTAACACAGAAGTGAAAGCCAGAAAAACATATTTTCCTTAAAATTTGCAGTGTCAAAGCTTTAATCTAGGCTACCTCTGTCATTGCATAAGTAGATTCAGATTGCCAAAGAAATAAACTCAAAAATATCTTTTGTATGTTCTTGTATGATGTTTGTTTCTGAAATAAGTTTCTGAACTTATTGTCAACTCTACAACATATATAAAAGAAAAGGAAGAGACAAACTTGCATTACTGCCCTTGAACATGGACTAGCTGGAACTTCATGATTTGGTCCCACACACATCTTAGCTACCTTGATTTCTGAAAACATTTGGATAAGGGTGCTATTGCTATTGTCATGCTGCTTATCATTAATCACTATTAATAATATTAATAGGGATGTACAAGTGGCTCCCAAACTCCTTCAGTGTGACACCAGGTTTAGAAGTCTGAATAACTTTCCTACTCGGAAAGGAGAACCAATAATACCCACTTGCTAAAGCAAGTTCCTCGCAGAGAGATGCTCCCCTGACAACACAGACTGTGCCATCGCTGCTCCTGCATTAAGGCTGGTGTGCTCCTGCAAGGGCTTTAAGCCCTTGGCTGAAATCATTCCTCTCCTTCCAGTTTTTTCTCAACAGCTACTGTAGTGCCTCTTTCCCTCTCTGCTTTTCTAATCCTGTTTTCTGCTTTTACTCCAGTAGTTCACTGCATTAAAAAAATGCCTTTTTTCTCACTAAGTAAAATTCCTAATGTGAAAAAAATAAGCAAGTAATTTTTTTTTTAAAAAATAAAGACTATTTGGGCTAAAATTAAAAACATTCTACTATCAGAAGGACGAATACTAAACTCAACCTAGTTCTTCCAGAGCCATGGCATGAGTCGTTCTGCTCCTATGTCAGTACTTCACACTGAGATGAAACAGAAATGAATACGCAATAAAGTATAAGGAATCCACAAAACAAAAAAAAATCCCATTTGCAACATGTATGGAATATGGACTATAATACATAATTATGCACTAAGAAATCACATTAAAAATATTTCAAGAGAATACTAATATATATGGCACCTACTCACAGAATGAGCCGTTTATAGCATCAGTGAGTAACAAAGGGGCTGTATAATGAAATAATTACCTCATTAAAAATTGTCTAGTTAAAGAAAATTTAGACTTCCAAATTACAGACTAGTTTTGTGGAGGAAACTTAGTAACTACCCACTCTGCAAGAGCTAAAGGTTTCAGAGTCAGACAGCCAAGAAGAGAAGGTGTCATCTCTCATGAAGGCTCAGGAATAAGGCAGTGGGAGCTAAATAAGCTGGGGAACACAAGGCAATGTACTAAAGCAATGCCAAACAGCAAAAACAGCTGCATTTTGACTACTGGCTAGAGTCCTTTAGACCCAGTTAGAAGGTGCTCCAACAATACTCTTCATGAGAGCCCACTCAAAGTACATGCAGAGGTGTCTGTTAGACCAGACAGGATCCTTCCCACTTGACTTTGACTATTTAGAAGTGCCTTATGACCATTTCTCTGTGTTATATGGGCTCCCTCTGTGTCTGAGGCACACCCTGAGCATGTTAAATCCCATCCAAAAAGACCTCAGGAGGAGGTTCTTTCTTTCTATTCACTACACTAGGGAAACTAGACGGTTCTCATTAAGATGGACACATTTAGGCAAAATTTGCAGCAAGAGAAAATTCAGTTAGATACTAGATTAAAAAAACCTTCACAATAAGGGTGGTCACATATTGGAACAGATGCCCAGAAATGCTGCGCAATCTCCACCCTTGGAGACATCCAAAACCTATTGAACAAAGCCCTGAACAACTTAATGTAACTTTGGAGTTTACATTGTTTTTGGCAGAGTGGCTCCAGAGGTCCCTTCCAGGCTAAATTATTCTGTGACTGCATGAATTCTTTCTGCAGAACAGTTATATTATTTATCCACCCACAGCTCCACATGCTTTCATGATTTTCCCTCCCTGGGCCATACTGTGTCTTCCCTGCACAGATCAAACTCTGAGAGAGCTCAGAAGGGTCTGGACATGGAAGGAGATATGACAAGGTTCAAGTCACCTCCCCACAACACATTTTTTCAGCCATACATTTTCACCATGTTACATCTGTGTTTGGATCAACATAAGGGAAGCGTATTGAATATTTTCAGCTACAGATAGCATCATCTCTATCTAAACAATAGCTATTGGGTACACAATTCTGGAGGGTTTTTGGCAAGTGAAATATATTAGCTGAGTGTTTACTGTGTAAAACAGTTGTAGCATTCAGAAACCAATAAACAAATGATATATTTATGAATGCATTAACTTGAAAAACCAGTTATTCTCAAACATATTTATTTGCTCACTTTGACAGAGAAAAAGAAATAAGAAATCAGTGGATGCATTTCTGACTGATCTCTTTAACCGTATTTGATACTTAGAAACTCTTTAAAATACTCATTTCTCTTTGCATAGACAGTTCTACATTATTTGGGGGCTTTGAGCAACGAGCTCTAGTGGGAGGTGTTCCTGCCCATGGCAGGGGAGTTGGAACTTGATAATCTTTAAGGTCCCTTCTAACCCAAACCATTCTATGATTCTATGATTTCTACAAGCAAATAAACACAATAAATGTTGAAGAATGAGGCATCGCTTGGAGAATACACCTTTTGTATTCCTAATTTTTCATGTCAGTCACATTTAATTAGCTCCAGTTAAGTTCCTATTATGCAAAGTTTTAATATGTTTAGTCAAAGATCTTGTGTTTAAAGTACCGATAGATATTGCTCAGCAAAGATCAGACTACGAAAAGCACAGTTCTAAGTAGTAAGTTGTATGAGACCAGAGAGTGAATTCACATGATGTGCCATGACCTCAAAGAAGTTCTGTCCCATGGAGGATTTATTGCACACAGGACTACTGAAAGGTCTTCTATTAGTGTTCGTCCAAGCTGATTCAGTAGAGGTGGCTGTTAAAAGCAGTGTCAATCCCCAAACCAACTGCTGAAAACTATTGCATCAAGCTCAGGTCTTGCTCTCTCTCCCTAGAGCCATGCCCCAAGCTTTACTCAGGAGCAGCCCCTCAATCTCCTCCCCATATCCCCATAACCAGGGCTCCGCTGTGGCCTTGCTCTGTGCCTCAGTATCCACTTTTTGCATCCTTTATAGTAACGAACTGAACAAGGTCCCTAGGTACAAATACTCTTAAACTTCAGAAGTGTTAAAAGGATTATTATGGCAACTCCTCCAGATCAGTCAGTGTGTGCACCAATACCATTTCCAAGCACAGCAACTAAAAAGGAAAGTAAGTTTAAATTAGATAACAGGCCTTAAATTAAAAATTGATTAAACATTAGACTATTATGGTTCACATACAGGAGTAGAGAAATATTTCACTGTGCTTATGGTTAAATGTAAAAAATTCTAATAACTGATATTGAGCTTGCAAGATGATTTGATTACATTTTCGATCTTAGTAGAATTAAATTCCATGCAACATATTAAATTGGCTAGGTAGAATTCCTGTAAGCATAAAAATTAATGTTATGTATATACCTGGATTTGATCAGCTGAAATACAGTATTATCTGAAATATAAACTATGTTTACTAAGCAGTACTCTTATGATGCTCACCTATTGAATCTGGCATAGCTGTTCTAATCAAATTTGGTACTAATAATATAATAGATAAAAAATAGCCTGATGAATTGAAATGACAGGGATGCATTCCTGTCCAGCTTGCTCTTGGTGAACTTACTTTGGCAGGGGGGTTGAACTAGATGATCTCCAAAGGTCCCTTCCAACCCCTACCCTTCTGTGATTCTGTGACTTCGCCTCACAAGTGCCCAGGTTACTTTTAGCAGAATGTACTGAGATTCAGCCTACAGGACCCTCCTTACTATCCTTACTTACTTCTCTTCCTGTCATGTGGAAAGAAGAGTATTCACCAAATAACGATAAAAAAGCATCCCTCTTACATGATAGATCTGCAATACATGTTTGGGCTCTCCGTGTATTCTAACACAAAGCTGGATAAATATTCATCAGGTGATGGGCAACATTTTGCTCATGACAGCCACAGCCTCTGGGTATGTGAAATCACAAAGAAGGTGAGAGTACCTTTGAGTGTCACTGTAAATATCCATGTGATGTCCCCTCAGAACAATTTTAAGGATAACCACTCATTCCATTATAGTACATTACATTATAGTACTGAAATAATGATTTGTTAATCTTGTTATTCATGTAGTTCTAAAAGTCAATATTAAATCTGAATAGAATATAATCCCACCTAGTTATGGGGCATTTCAACTTGTGTAATACACAAGGAACTAATTTAGACCTGTCTTGTAATCTGTACTTGCTAAATACTCCCTACAGCACAGCTATGCTACCAACTTCTTAAAGAATAGAGCAGTCCTCAGATTCATGTGCAGCTGTGGTTTGTCAGAAAAAGCAGGGAAACACCAACAAATCCTTCAGAGTTGTGCTTGGTATTTTTCTGAAGATACATCAGCCCAAAGTTTTAAGAAAGTCTGAATATTCAGAAAATCCACAGAACATAAACCACACAGAAAATAAAGAGAGAAATTAGGAGGAGTGTTTAAAGTTGTAAACCTCCCTAGTCAAAAGTATTTTCCTGTTAGACAGCTCTCACGCTAAGAAAATTAGTAAAGAACAGACATGTTTTCTGCAGCATGGCATGTGGTCACACCAGAAGGTCTGGCATCTTAAGTAACTCTAGGTCCTAAATCCCACTTTGGAAACACATGGCATTTTAATTCCCTTCAGCCAAACAGAGGGAATCTTAGTCAAAGTGATCAGGTACTATGGCAATCAAAATGAATGGTCAGGCTCTGTAACACCAAACCTTCATAGGAAGGATGTCAGATTCTTTAGACAGAAAATTTACTCATCATAAATGAAGACTTTAGTTAATTAAAGTATGTGTAAGTTCATGTTGAAGGTACTGAATAGCCTTGATTTTAAAATAGTAAAAAATACACTGTGATCAAAAAATTCACTCTTGCTTTTTTAAACTTTCAAAATTTACTTTCTGGTCATTATTTTTAAAAGGCTACACTTAAAAGCATATATTTCCAAACTAAATAAACTAGTTTATTTTAGGTCAAGGACCAGCCAAACAAAAAAAAATTGCTATTCTTCCAGCAAAACTAAAAGTATTTCAGCTAGTGATTTTACTCTAAACTACAGACTAACATTTTCAAGGAGAAACAAATTGGAAAGCACTGAAAGGAAGGCAAACAAGTGTTCTTTGCAAGAGGCAAATCAGCCCCAGGCAAATCAGTAAGGGGATTGTGACCATGATGGGGATGAAAAGGACGACATCGAAATTGCTTCCAGACAGCCCCTGCCTGTGAGAGGTTCCCAAACAGGCCAGGCTGTTTTCAAACTGTTTTTCTTGGCAGAACTGTAAAACACCACCTGAGCTCTCCAAGGATGTGGTCAATCCCAGCTGGACCCCAAAACTGCCATTTGCAGTGGCCTGCACCAGCAGTGACAAATCAGGCACCACCTCTTTTTTAAAACGAAACAATGTCTTTTTTTGTCTTTAATAAAAAGCAATCTCTTCATAGATTATGAGACCTCCATCTTTATGTTTGGTTTTTAATTCCCCCTCCCCCACCAGTTTAGCACTTACTTACCTTATATGTGTTCACTTTTCAGAGCTGGAGTGGCCACAGAGACCTTACAGGACAACAGGGAGGCAGGAGGTGAAGCTGTGTTAGTCTTCTTCCTCCCCACATCTATTCTCAGCCCTACAGACAGAACACTGTAGTTGGTCGTGCTTTTCTTCAACCAGTCTCTCTTTTGTTTTCTCATGCACTGGATCAGCACATTTTTTATTCAAAAGCAATGAAAAAGTTTCAGTAGACTTTTCCATTAGAGGATCAGAATCTGGCTCTACTAATCCATTCAAATGAATTTCAGACTGCCAATGATTTCACCACAGTTAGATAATTTGGCAGATAAAATCAGGAAGAGCTCTTGTGTCATGAAGACCAGACCACCCCAAACCAGGCTACAGAACTTCATTTTTACTCCTGTACTGGCCCCTAATATTTGTATTGAAGACACATCCTCTGAAAAGCAGCTTTATTTTAGCATTTATCATTGTTTTTTAAAAGACAAGACAAAGCAAAACTTGTTTTTCTGCAAGGCAAAAATGCAAAGTCTCAGAGACGTTTTGTAGGTTGAAGTCTATAAATGCAAAGCTGGTCTCTGCGAAACCAACATTTTGCCCCAAAACATCATTGTGCTGGTGGAAAACTAGTACGGGAAAAACTGAACAGGAAAAAACATTAAAGACAATAAAAACATTTTTCTGATTTTGAAAAAAATGTATTTCATTCTATATTCATATTTTATTTTCAACTGTACTTTTTCACAAAAGGGATTCTTTTATGCCCTATATAAGGCACTACTATGCCTTTGTAATCAGCCTAATAATGAGTTTTACTGGTCAGTTTTGACTATGTGTTCTTGTACAATTTTTTGGTAGGAAGTATAAGCAAGCCACAGTCAGATATTTTCTTACGCCAGATACTGTCTCCCCTTACTGCCCTTTGATAGCGGCTCTTTGTTCTTTGGGTTATCCTACTGCCACTGACATCAGTTTGCCAAGAAACAAGAGGGTTCAACCCAAAGACTTCATGACCTATGGAAAGAAACTACGTTCCCAAGAGCTGGGCTGTGGGCTGCACCACAGGCACCCCTTGCAACCCCACACAGAGCAATCACTTCTTCCTGGATCCGTGGAGAAGACATGGGAGAAGGCTGGGGGCACCAGCAATGCCGGCGCTGCAGTGGGTGAAGGACAGCGGCATGCTGCCACCTTTCTCCTCCCACTCCTGACCCCAAAAATCCCATGCTCCAAAGATGCGAGTTGAAGAGAAGAGCGTGTAACTGCACTGCGAAAGATCACATTGCAGTGTGTACAAGCACAATTGGAAATGCTAGGGTGAAACCAAATAATAATTCAAGCCTGAGGCAAGCACCTGCCTGAGAAAGTTGAGCCTGCACAAGGAAAGTTCGAAAAGCATCACCGATTAGGGATCTCTTCACAGTGGGCAGTTGATAGCTCCAGTTTCCAAGGACAGTCCCAGCACATGCATAACATTATTTCCTTCTGCCTTCGTAAGTATCTCTTAATTATAAGAACTGAAAGCCCCCTGGTTCTTGCATTATAGAAAAGTGTAGTTAAGCATACTTGAGGGTTCCCTGTACATTTTGCTATTCGATAAACCTTTTGATTGCAACTGATGGCCTAAGATTGAAGTAGCAAGGCCAGCTCTCATACTCCACACGTGTTTTCCAAACTGTGAACCATGGTCAAGCTTCAACACTTCACTCCAAGAGGCAGAGATGGGGAGATTTGCCCTATGATTAACACTTTAATTATGCTACTATTTTGTAACATTCCGCTGATTTGCAGTAGCTTTGGTAGTGGAAGAATCCTGGAAATATCTGTCAGTTCTCTTACATAAGACTGCCTTATATTCTATAAGTGTGTATAAAAATTTATATAGATAGTTTATATATAAGTATACATTAAAAAAGTTATTCATACATACACGCACACTTCTCCATATTTATCTCTTTAGTTTAATTTCCCATCCAAGGCCTCCCTGTATATAAGAATTCAGAGAGGTGAATTGTAAAGTGTTGCAAGACTGACCAGATAGATCACCATCTTCCTTGCTAAAGGTATGACATATTTTTCTCTTCCTTTCTCTCTTTCTTTCTCCCTTGCCCCCATGTCTCTCCTTCTCTCCCAATTAAAAAAGAAAAAAAAAATCAAACAAAAAAACCAACCAAAAACCACACACAGAAAAAGATGGAGATGAAAAACAATTAGTGGATTGTATCCCAATTCAATCAAGTGAACTACGGGTCTAATAGAGCGTGCACTGAAGTCACTAACTTTACACTGCTTTAGGGGAGAAGTCTGCAGAACCTAGCCCTATGAACCCATGCGGGGATGTGTGACAGGCTTGAGTACTTGCCCCTTTAGCAGTGCTCAGTGCCCCAAAGGAAACCACAAACTCAGTACTGGACTCAAAACCAGGTGTCCATCATAAAACCATTCAGAGGAACCAGTCTCAGCCTTGTCTAATTTTATATCAGTGAAACTGCGTCACAGTGCTTCAGAGAGGACAACATGTTCCTTGTATTTTTCTAGAACAGGGCTGATCGTAAATTATTTTGGGGCACGTTTTCCCTTGGGTAAATGCACTCTCCAGTAATGTACAATATACTTGAGAATATGCTTCCGCAGCTTGGCAAAACGAGCAGGAACACCAACTCACTCACCCATTATTGTATGTGAAACAGCTTTGTATTTGCAATTACCAGGAGAAGTGACAGGACAGTACCCAACTGGGAAAAGTGGAAGCTGCTGAGATTAATCAAGTGTTCCTATGACAAGAACTATTCTGGAATATGTACCAGGTTTGAAAAGAAAAATTGTCTGTGTTTCATTTGTTTGTTTGTTACCATACAATATGTGGTTTCCCTCCCCTCTTCTTTCTGATTTTGACAAGTGGGCATTTTGAAGAATGAAAACTTAAAAGGTCTACTTCCTCTAGCAGAAGCACATTTACTGTTTATAATGTCAGGTTTAATTCTATAGTGAACACTGGCAAAATTGATGAAAAATATTTTTGAGTTGTGGCTGAATAGAGGAAAAAAAATCCAACATAATAATTTTGCAACTGTACTTTAGAAAAAGAAAAGCCAGGAATCCTTCAGGTACTGATAGGTTGAGAGAAAAAAAAAAAGATTATAAGGCTTCCAAAAGAGCAATGTTGGTCAAATGATTACTGCCATAATAACACAGACATGGTTTATATTTTATACCACTGCTCCTGTAAAATTATACATAGTTGTATAATAGTTTACATAGCTGTAAAAATAAAGTATTTAAGTTCCAGTTAGCTGAATAGTTGAAACAGTGCCAAAAGTTGACTTTGCTCACAAATTGTTTTGATTGAAATAGTGCCTTCTGGTTGAGACAGACCTAAGATCCAAACACAGCAGATACCACGCACAAGTTTTTGAGTTCCCAATGTTTAAAATATTTATCAGTGTTTTTTCTTTAAAATACCAAACATCACAAAGAGAAAAGGTTAACAGGCTAAAACACTGAGAGTATGAATGCCCTGTGAATCAGCCTGACTTTGTACAACCATGTACAAAAAGCCTGGGCTGGGTTTAGATTCAGCATCAGCACCAGAGGCCTCCTGCCCTCGGTGTGAGCCTGCAGCCCCAAACTCAGTAGGAGCGTTTTTTGAAGCGAGAATGAGGGAAGAAAGAAGGGAGCCACGGTGCACGGGGTGCTACGGTGAATCCCAACAAGAATGTCAGTATGACCTGAAGTGTCATACCAAAGCTCTTCAAAACTGGATTGGCCCATTTGGGTACTACAAGAACAAAATCACACAGATTGTGGTGTGTCAGTCCATACAGTCCTAATGTGTTACATCCCTTTTAACTTCTTTGCTCCATGCTGTAGCCCAGGGCATTATAAAAGCCTCTTTGCAGGACTGAGGCCTCCCATTTCCATTAGCTCACAAAAAAAAAAAAAAAAAGCTCTCCTTCATTTTTCCTTCTTGAAAACACGCATTTGCTTCATGCTAAGCAGAGGATGATCTGCGATCTCATCATCAGTTTTCTTGGAGTTAATTTCTGGAATTAAACAGAGATACCTAATAGATTTAAACTCTAAAAATTAAACTCTAAAATTTAAACTCTAGCCTTCAGAAGTAGAGGTTCAGCTTTTTCAAGGAAGTTTATAAACTCTTTGGCAAGGGATATTCTCTCACACATGTATTCCAGACATTTTAAGCTGGAGTAATCAGTAATATTTTATTCCAAAGCATCATATGCAATTTAGTTTCCTTATTTGTAAATTCTTTGTGCAGTTTAGTGCAGAACAACGCACATTAAAACTCTGATGAAAGCCGTTATTAAGCGACCATCTCATTATATTTACTAAAGGTCTGTGTTCAAAAGTTTATATGACCAAAGGCTTACTGCGTATTTTCCTGCAGGCTGCAGATTGCATTCATTTTAAGAGTAATTAGCAGATTATTGGAAGCTTAACATGTGTACAAGAGGTGACTGGAGTTTATTTGTCAGAATCTTTAAAAGTAAATTATTTATTCTTGAATCAAATCTAAAGAGATTCTATAAGAAGCATTTTATTGCAGATGTTTATAATTTTCAGTGTGGCAGTGCCTAGAAATCTCAGTCAAGGACCAAGCTTTACACATACATCAATGTTAGACAGCCCATGCCCTAAGGGGGCATGTTTCATTTAAAAAGCAAAGTAATAAAATGATTCTCATGCACTTCCTAACAATTTTAAGAGATAAATCAATTCATTAAGCAGTGAAAGATTCTTTATTCTTCTTCTTATTATTATTCTTTTACTGGAAAGCAGAATGTCTTCTGGATGTCAGAAATCATTCATGGCATCTCATAACCTAAATAAGGTCTTGTCTTTTTCCCATTAAATTCAGTGGTAGTTTTTCCAGGCAACAGCATAAACAGGACTTTTGTGAGTTTTAATTAGCTTAAATTGTCCAATTGCCATCTAAAACAGACATTAAATCATCTGGATACCTACAGTGTCATTTAATAACATTTGTGTTTAACAGAGCATTAAAAAGCTAGACATTTTCTACTGCTAGTCTTTGTGTTTCACGGAGTCACGGAATCATGGAATTGTGTTTCTTGCAATTGTACCTTTAGTAAAATACTAGACTGTATTTTGTGAAGTATTGTATTTTGCTGATGACTGCCAGTTCTTTTCTACTCATCCACAGAATAATTTGGAGGATGCATTTTCAAGCTTATGTGACGTACTTGTGTAGGGGTGGAGGCCTTGTCCACTTACAGCTATTTCTCATCATACACATATTCAAATAAATTCTACAGGTGCTCTATTCAGAGCCTATAGTATCAGAAATGCATTTCTTTAAGTGCATGCCTACTCAGATACCATTATATGTGTGGAAAATAATAGCATGGTCTGAACTATAAATTATCAAAAAATTCTATCTAAGTGGAGCTCTTTTGATCAGTTCAACCATGTATGAATGAAGTTACCTCATGCCACTGCCTCTAAGTTCAGGTACATAACAGTTAACTAATAATAAAAATTATAAAAAATAAAATTTTCCAAATATTCTCCCTTATCAGCTATCATAAAAAGGAAGGACCGATTGAACACAGGATTTCTTCTATTTAAAATCATCTTTATCTTTCTGGATTTAGTACAAACAAGCAGCCTACACAATGAACAGCAATTATCACAAAACACTGTACAAATATGCAAAATAATGAGAGCAATCTAGGATGGATATAGGGAATCTCTCACAGGCTAGTCTGAAAAAAATTCTGATGTAGGGTGCATTTAAATGCACAGGAAAGGCTTAAGTTTAAAAATGGAAGAGGAAGATGAGAATATTTTGAGAGAAGTAAGATGGAGATGACAACTGCAGTAATAAAGAAAGAGAAATAGGGCTGCGCATCCGTTATATGCAACTGCAGAAAAGAAGAGTTAAACGAGAGATGAGAAAATGAGCACCACGTTGCCTTGAAAGTAATATTTCAGATCAGTATGAAAGAGGTCTCCTTCCAGCAAAACACTTAACCACATGCTTGGCTTGAAGGACACAGAGAGTGTTACTGAAGACAATGAGCTAATGTCTCCAGCAGGCAGTTTTCCAGGGTTCAGCTATATGCAGCCATTACTGTAGCAGCAGCAGACTCCTATCCGAGCAGACAGTTGTATTTACAATTACCTCGGTGCCATTTACCTCAGTTTAAAGCATAAAGAGGGAAGTCAGTTGCTAAGTCTGTACTGGCAGGGCTCAGCAGCAATCCTCCCCACAGCACTGGCCGCACAGCTCAGGGGTTTTGCATAAGACAGGGACAACTCCCAACAGGCAGAAATGGCAAAGCGAAGCTCAGTTTGCCAAATAGATATCAGTTATGTCATAGCACTTGTCTGCATGGCCAGGGAGTGTGTCTTGTCCTCTCTTATTTCCTAACGTAAATGTGACCAAAGCAGTACAGTGCAAAGATATCCAAATTATGGAATCACTGAATCATGGAATCGCGGAATTGTCAGAGTTGGAAGGGACCTCTAGAGATCATCTAGTCCAACTCCCCTGCCAAAGCAGGATTGCCTAGAGCACATTACTCAGGACTGCATCCAGGCGGGTCTTGAAGATCTCCAGAGAAGGGGACTCCACAGCCTGCTCCAGTGCTCTGCCACCCTCACTGTAAAGAAGTTTATCCTCATATTTGAATGGAATTATTAGCTCTAATTTGCTATCTCCGTCTCAGCTGCTGGCCTGCTTCTGTGCTACCCTCTGTAGCTTATTCAGGGAGGAAATTCTGGCATTGCACTAAAAATCCTGATATAGATATAAACCATGCACTGAGTTTATACTATGAACTTTCAACCTTTTGAGAAAGTGATCATTTTCCTGCATAGAGCACAGCTCCAGGGTATTTGAACCAGCCCTTTGGCCTTTTAGAATATTGAGAGGCCTGTGATTCTGCAAATTTTAGTCCCTGTTTGCTTTTGCTTTCCTGCTAATCCAGTATTTATAGTGCCTCTTACATTTCTTCCACTTAGAAACTAGTTGCAGCAATTCTAAAATAGAAAGCTTAATGGCAGCATTAGTGACGCTGTCTCTTACAGGTTTTATAAAGCCTGTTTCACCCTCTTCTCCAGACCTGCTGAAACAATGACTACAATCCAAATACAAGCACAGTCCTGACAGTTTCTTTGATGTTTCAATCTAGTTCTTGTGAACAGAGTATTGTATGAGCATTTGCAGTGCTAGCAACAGCTATGCAGAAGAAAGGCTATTATCCTTGTTTTACCTAAGTCTTGGATGATATGCCATGATTTGTTTTCAGTGAGTTTTACCAAGTTACTAAAATGATAAAGAGCTAAATTAGACTTTGTTGTTAAAGGGAATAACCCCAGAGGACTCCAGACCTAGTCAAGGACACTGTTAGGTCTATTTTACCCTGAACTGATTATGTATGCATTTTGCCAAAGCTGTGTTTCACACTGGGTGGACCCATATAATACAAAGCAAGCAGGTATGACCATCTTTCAAGCAGATCAAAAGGCCTGTGGTCATATCCATAGGATGACAAGCCCACACAAGCACACTTTGCTTGTTCAGATGAGCTGCTTTGGATTTGGTAGTACTTTAGAGAATCAAGAATCAATCTGTTTCAGTAGAAACAAACTTGTAGGAAGACCTCATCATGCATGTAGGCATACCTTGTATCACTGGCATGTTGTTGCCTCTACATAAGGATTACATGATTGGCTCCGTTGTTTCTGTGGGCTGATATTTCTTAGGAAACACTGTAAGCACGTGACCAGTAAGAATTCTTTTCAGAGGCTGCTGAAGTTTTAACTGACTTATGCTTCTTAAACTCACCTTTGGAACAGCACAGGATTGTTTTGTTATTAAACTCAATTCAAAGAAAACAATTTTGGCATTTAACACTGATTTTTTTGAGAATCCCTCTTTCCTTGTATTTCTATGTAATGAGTGCATTATTTTAGTTGGAAGGAAGAGATTTAATTGGATTGGTAGAAAGAAATAGATACTTAAGGAGATACAGGCCTTTTAGATACCACCAATAAAAAAGCCCGCATAGCAATTCTCAATGCGTTTTTACAGACTATCTAGTACAAAGGCAAAAAAAAAGCCAGCTAAAAAAAAACCAACAAAAAAACCTCAAACTTCGTCCAAAATTCTTTTTTCCTATAAAGTCATAAAAGGTGCTGACTTTCATAAGTTCTCTAAAAAATCAAAGTACATTGTCTTTTTTTATTATTTCACAAACCTCAAATTTGAGGGGACTAAAAATGTTTAGGGACAATGAAGAAATCTATTTCAGTTTTCATGAAATTATGTTGGTTTTCATTACTTCTATTTTTTCTCACACTTTTCCAAACATAAACACGTTTTCAGCCATGCCATTTTGTTTCTCAGAGTCCAATGGCCTGGTGCTTTCCCTTCCAGTGCTCTGACCACTTCTGTGTGGCACCAAACCCAAGGGGCCATATCCCAACACTTCTCAAATTTTATGTCAACCTGAGTTTTGTGTGACTGTTACCAAGTTAGATGGTCTTTCACTCAAAGAGTGAACCTCCTGATGAGTATTGAGTTTTAGTCTGTAAGTCTCAACGGCGGCAGCTGTTCTTATCACATGTGATCTTGGTGATTGTCATGTTTGTGATAACCAACAAGAGTGATACCTTTCTGATCTTTGCTTATAGAGCAGTTGCAGGGTCTTGCTCTACAAACCCTTCCTCCTGTGAAGAATTCTCTCGCCCTGCCCTGGCTTCTCAATGTAGCCTCAGCTCTGCCTGATTGCCAAATTAATCTCCTTCCTTCTGCCACATGACGCTTTTAAGAAATTGCCCAAAGAGAGTAAAAGAGAAAACACAATATGATGGTCAGAAAGTTGGTCATAATGTTAGGTACCATCATTTTTATCCATTCCTATTGCCATCAACGGCAGGTTAGCCATCGCCTTGTTGAGCTGTGACTTGTTGAGATCTAATTGTGCCAGTTTAGAAAGCCTAAGCTAGGGAATACATTATCATAGGAGGATACTGACATTTTACTTCCATCTTTTTTACCATTCAGGTTGCATAATAGTACGTTTCTGCCCAGTCTCTCTGCTCCTTACAGCTCAGGGCTTTGTCCTGCTGCTACCAAGCAGGTCCATTCATATGCAAGTCTTATTGTGCTTACACAATAGCAAAACAGCTTTCAAAATTACATAATTTTTGTCAGTTTATAACGTAAAGCTTTCCAGTTAGATTTTAATTCTTCCTTTCTGGTGAACTCTGAACTCTGGAAAAGGCCTGAATAGCATTTAGGTCCTTAGTTGCTGGCTTTGCCCAGCATCTTTTCACTTCACTGCCACCAGGTGCAAGATCAGTTGAGGCACTTTGATGCTGTCATATTTCCAGTTATTCCTACTTGACATAGTTTTCTTATGCTTATTTTTCAAAGAAGTGTGGAGTGAATTAGGAGACCATTTCATAAGCTGGTAGGTGATTGACTAAATTTAAAAATAACAGGGGGACTTATCTGGGTCTCCTATTCTAGGCTAAATTTCGAAGGAGCCCCAAGAAACTAGTGGCTGAGCAAGCTGCCTCGTTGATCCCTTCACTTTCCTCTTACATGTTTTTCTCATGAAGGAAAACTCCCATGTTGAAGCTGCCTCTACTGTGGTTTATGCTACCACAGTACATTCACAGTGTTCCTGGAGCACATGCAGTCAATGACCCAAGCTCAGCTGATGCCCATCTCCCATCTCAGCCATGGTGACCCAGGTGCCTGTGACTGTGTTGATGCTAGTAACAAATCCTGTTTGAAGTTCCCATAAAACAGTAGCCTTCTCAGAAACATCTGGCAGAAGCTACCACGCAGTAGGAGTTGGTGCACTCAGTCTAATTGCTATAGAACAGGTTCTCTTCTTAAAAGAAACATTCCAGTCACAGTGAAAAACATGTTTACAATGTATGACCCCCTCAACAGACAAAAAAAGACCTTTACACAGCAAGACTGAGAAAATTCTATTTTCCTTTTTGGTACCCCATTAAAAGGCTTTGGTCTCTCAGCAGATAAAGCAGCTCCAGCAGTCCTTACACTAATTTTATGTTTGGAAGAGAGAAAGATTCACAAGAAAACATTGTTAACAACTTTTTTGTTTGTTTCTCGCTGGTTTAGTTCCTGTACATGACCAGAGACTAACCAGCTGACAACATAGTTCTGACTTTAGAGGGACGTCAGTTATTTCTTCCTTCTAAGTTTCTTGTATGTCTAAATCATCTTGAGAATTATTATCCTGTTTAAATTTCTTCCTATCTGTTATAAACTCATATAAATATTTAGTTTAAACAAACATCTTCAAAGTGTCTCCTTACAATCAGTAACAGACCCTTCCCAGACAAATACAAATATTTGGAAATCCAGCATGATGAACTGTGAAAATACAAACCAAAAATTGCCAAGTGCACATTCTTACAAAGCTGTGTTTTCGAGGCAGTATTTCCATCCCCTGAAATATGAGCTGTTTATACTGCAGTGACTCTGGTAAAATGTGCAGTCCTTGGTGGATGGCTGAATGCTGACCAATGATGATTACAAGAAGACATTTTAATTTTCAGCCTGCTAGAACAGAAAACCTCTAAAGGGGGAGGGGGCAAAGGAAGAAAGGTAAGGCTGATCTTACTTTATTTCAGCTGTCTACAATTTATGTCTTCATCAGAGCTAGTTCTCATCTGTTGTGTTTGTGGCGAGTTCAGTCAGTGGAGCCTGGGGAATGATTTGTCCTGCCCATAAGCAGGTGCCTACATCTGAGCAGATGGATTTTATCTTGAACACTAGTTGACTAAATGAGATCAGTGATATATATAAACCTGCAACATGAATCTCCTCTTTAAATCATCCGCATTTTTACAATTGATTTAAAGAGAAGCAGGATCAATGATTTTCAAGATGTAGAAAAAATAATTACTATTGTGAAAACTTATTTTATTGCTTCTTAGAAAGAAGAATGTTTAAAGGGATATCAGTAACAAAAAAGTATGGTGCAAGATTATTTTAGATTCATTGCA
Organism: Limosa lapponica baueri; assembly: GCA_002844005.1. Classification (NCBI taxonomy): domain Eukaryota; kingdom Metazoa; phylum Chordata; class Aves; order Charadriiformes; family Scolopacidae; genus Limosa; species Limosa lapponica. The sequence continues at coordinate 1,966,100 of KZ505647.1, read as the reverse complement.
TCAATAGTAGAAATCATTACTTTTAGCATGAAGTGTGATACACCAAACATGAACATTTCTTTTTCCATGTTAAACAGCTGCCAGAAATTATCAATTCTCATTATTTGGCTTTTTTTAAGTTCACAGAAGGAATTTTCTTGGAAAGAATAGTTGGATATAAATTTTTACCTCAGCAAAGTTTATAGAATTTCTCTGACAATTGCAGAGTACAATGATGCATAAAAAATGTCATGATTAAGCAGAATGACCTAGGACAAGTTACATAACAGATGTTTTAGCTAGAGTAGCATATGTATTATACATATGACAAGCTTCTGTCTCTACAAATCAGTTGTTTGCAAAGCTACAGAGAAATAATGTCTTAGTATGCAAGAGAGTGTAGAAGGCAAAAAGAAAAATAAGATCTTCAGCAAAAAATTACATGTTTGCTACATAATTTCAGCTGTTAGAGAACAACTACAATTTAAAATGTAACAGATTGGAAGTCTTTTCACTCTTTGGATGCTACTAGCATCATCAGTGAGTAAATAACAGAAGCGCATTTCAAGTCGTTGCACTGGAATTTGTGTTTGCCAACAACGAGCACTGTCTCGCGGCCGTTACAGAGCATTCCTCCCAAAAGGGACGTGCTGGGGTACACACCGGACCTCTCGCTGGGCAGTAGCTAAGGCAATGCTGGAACGGCTCTGCCAGTCACTAATTAGTTTTAAAAAGCTACATGACCATACTTGCACTATTGCAAGTTCTCTCATGAGATCCAAGACAAGAAATCATCACAAATACCAGCAGAGCTACAGAAATAAATATGAATGTTAGAAAGCTGTGAATGTTGTATGTCTATGCCAGTTGTTGCCAACTAGCTCTATTTACTTCTGTGAGGTATATTGTCTTTACTGCCAGAGATGATTACCTTTAGATTTATCACATGGCACTTCTCAAGATCTAAAGCTTCTGCATCCTCTGCAATATTTCATTATATCTGTCCCTGCCTGCAAGGATAGAATGATTTTTTTATTTTTGTGTAGAGACACACAGAACAAGAACAACTACTATATAGTGGTCAGAGAAATGACATAAAGTGTGCATACATTGGGTGTATGGTTCACCATGGTAGGTCACAGAGGCCTCTTTTTGTCCAATGAAGTTACTTTTGCCTGCTTTCAAAGCAAGTGCAGGTGTCTGGATAGAGCTCATCGCTGAGAAAGGTTTAGCTACAAGTAAATGACAGATACATTCTGTACTGTAAGCACAGATCCTTTGCCCACCACCTGATTGATACCTTAGGAAAATGCTCCAAATCCAAAGGACAGCAGTTTTGGAACCAGGCAGTGCTCAAGAGTAATTAGGGTGAGAAAAAAAAGTCATAAACATTTTTAGTCAGACCTCATTAGCAAGAAGTGTTAATTCTTTTTGCCTTTTGCATAGCCATAGTCATATAACTGCTAATTTTCAGCCACGTGCAAATATTTAAATCCAATCAAAACAGAACTTTTCATAGGACTTGCCCTTTTATGCTGATGGTGGGCTTCAGGGGTCTAAGAGAAGCATTATAGATCTAAAGTTTAAGCTTTAAAAAACGTCAAGAAAAAGCAAGTTGGACCAAAGGCTTATAAATAGGGCTCAGCACCCAATGGGAATGGATCTGGAATAGACACTGCCCATCTCATTTCTACCCAAACACCTTTTATTTGACTAGAACTTTCTCCTGAGCAGACACCGACTGGTCCTAACACAAGTTAGAGCCACCATCGACCTGCTTTGACTTGTGTCTGTTTGCTATGACCCCAGGAGGCTGTTCCCACTGATGCACTCCCACCTCGTTTCCCCCAGGAGTGCCTCCCAGGCTGAATGGCAGGAGGAGGAGATCTGCACCGTGTGCTTTCTAGAAATGCCAGTCCCAAACATCGGAGACATACGTGTCTTCACTGTATATCTCAGTATTAAGCCAGTTCTCCAGCTCTTTTGTGCCCAAAGAAAGAGGGATAACCAGTGACACCACAGCTACATCAAAGATCAAAGTAGAAATCTGCCTTTAATTTCTCTGTCTATCAAGCTCTCTACCAAAGAATTCATTGGATCATGGCTGGAGTGCTGAACAAACCGTAAAATCTGGAACTAGCAAATGGAAATTGTAAATATTTATGGTTATTATACTATGAAGGAGTAAAAGTTACCCTGCTCAAGTAGAATATGTCACATAATAGAATTACGGCATGCTTACTTAAGTAACAGATATTTTGATAATACATGCTGATATTAAAAAGGCATCCAAAATAATGAATTTATATAAAGTTGCTGATGCCCAATATTAGACGTTGTTAAAGTGACTGGAGCAAATGGAAGCAGATGCCTGTCTGCATATGTCCAGTATTAATACCCAGGATTTAATGCCTACATCTACTTTATTCAGAGATGTCTTTGTTTCAAATGATTATAAGCCCTTTTATTGTCTAGTTTTAGCTTTCCTGAATTGCAATCAGAACAAGATCTGAGTATGTATCTGTTTTTTTCAGGTTTGTTTTGCCTTTAATGTTACTATTTAGTAATTCAGTTGAGATGGCTTGAAATTAAATTTTACTAAAATTACATTAAACTGGAGCAACAAACACTAGACAGTATAAAAAAAAATAAATATGTGATTGTTGGGTTTGCCTGAATAAACCAATTAGAGCAGCCTATTGAGATTAAGAGCAACTAAACAGATCTCTGGCATAAATGTTGTCTCTGCTGACTTAAAATGGGGGCCATGAATTTACCCTGTTAGTATATACTATACGATGGTGCAATGGGGAGTGAAACAGGGAATCACAAACTTTGTAACACAGGTGACATCAGAAGAAAAACATTGTCTGTGGACCCCCTTCTCTATAGACCATGGCAACTACAGTCATTAGTTCTTTAAACAGAAAATTAATTCCACCCCATTCACAGGTACGTTATATTTTTACAAGGAAATCACATATTTACTAACTTCATTTAGAGAAATTCACACCCTCCCCCTATTTCTAATAATTTCAACAGTAAGAAGACATGCTCTCCTTGGTCGTCTGCCATACTGGAGTGTATGCTTACAGAAAGCTGATCTAGATACAAGTCCCATTTTTCTTGTCTTTATCACAGCATGCCAGATTTAACCTCTAAATGCACATTTTTTCCTTTTTAATTTCCTCATTGTTTTCTTTTCAAAGCATCTTTTAAATATTGAGCAGTGTAAAGTAATTGCCATAAAAGCTCAACTTATTACTGGGTAGTTGAAATCAGATGTTTCTTCACTCTTTCAGCGCAGCAAATTGCCAAACCAGCCCTGTTAGGATGAACAATTTTCCATGGCTCCCTGGGGTTTGTTACAGTGAAGCTAGACTGCACTGGGAAAGTACTGACAGTTTTTTTACTTATTTTTGTGCAATTAAAAGAACGGAAACAAAGTGAATAAGCACCACACGATCCCCTGCTCTCTCCAGAGAGCATCCCACAGAACGTTCTGCAGATGACTGGTGGCCTGCAGAGCACAATTGAGGAGCTGCTGGAACAGAGGTGGTTTTGTAATGAGCCTGCTTTGCTTGCAAGTGCGTTAAATATGCATTTCAAAGTGCATTTTGCCACCATATATTTCAAATCCTGTACAAAACTCACATAGACTTTTCTTTAATTAAAGTTTCAGCACTTAAGAATACTTGTAAAATCACAATAATCCCTGTGTTTTTCACACTCTAGCAACCCACAGAATAACTTCATGGCATCTTAGGAATAATGTGCAGGCCATCTAAAGAGGAAGCATGCTGATGTTTCTCAAATCAGGACACTAAACTTCAGAAAAATTTTGGATTTTTTTTCTATTTTCTTCTTCCTTTCAGCTCTTTTTTTTTTTTTAAAAAAAAAAGTAAAATCTATTTACCCCAGAGTTGTTTGAACCACTGCAGTGATCCATAATAAAACATTCAAGCTTCTGCAGCTCTAAAGGTGAATTGACTGCAGCAACACTGAGAAATCTGATGCTTTGTGAGAGCTGGTTTTGCTTTCAGGTGTACAACATGGACTTTTCATAAGCAAGCCTCCATTACTACACTGTTCCTTCAATGTAAGTCTTTAATTTATCTGCACTCTCAGATAACACCCAGGAGTAACAGTCTGAAGAACTACTGGGAAAATGATGCCCTATAATAAAATTTGCTACAAGTAAGCACATGCACAACAGTCATGGAATGCCTTTAAAAGGCAAAAAGATAATCCAATATATACACATCAAAAATGTATTACTTGGCTATCAGATGCAGGTGAAAATACTTTATATACCTTTTTCTTAATAAATCAAAACAACAGAATATCTCTATTGTTTTTAGTTTCACTTGGGTACAGTATAACTAGTGCGGGGTTTTTTTTATTTTATTGCTCTAAGTATCAGTCCTTCTTCAGTATGTATCATCACAGGCAAAGCCTAATAAAAGCCTAATACAGGATTATGTAGTGAAAATTAAATTAATTTCACACGAGTGCACAGTCCAAATCTCACTAAAGGAAATGTACAGATCACAGTGAACATTGAATCAGATTCATGATGGATGATCTGATGCACACTAAGGACACTGAAATCCATTTAGGACTTAAAAATAAGATGCATAGAATTATATATATATATATGTATGTGTATATATATGACTTTAAGACTGCTAAAAATATAGCAAAATTATTATAGCTTTATCATGACTATTTTTAGCAACATATGTTGCTAAATATGGCATGAAATCAAATTAGTCAGGCTATTCAAGCAAATGTAATGAAACCATCTACCTTTAGGTAGAACTGCGTTCTAATTATAAAAAAGAAATGTCATTAAAATCAACAACATTGACATACTTGCTTTTAACCACAGAAAAATTAGAATGATTTACCCTCTTTCATTCAAAGTTGTTTTCCCAGCTGTGTACTTAACTGTGTTTATGTCATGTTTATTTTAGTAGAAGAAAGATAATTTTTTAGGCATTAGTACAACAAACAGTTTAGACTTAAAAGGCCTTCCCAGGACTTCTGTTTAAAAAAGATAGAAAGTTACAACTACAGGACCTATGGGCATACCTAGATGGTCTAAGGGTGGTGTCCCTGATGGCAATGTATAAACTGAATAAGCTTATAAAATAACAGATACATATACGTGTGATGGAAATTTGTCTGTTGAATCAAAGAGCCCTTTAACAGATGAGATCTAACCAGATCTGAAAGCTGATGTAAGCTACCTTCACTCTTAAAATAAAGGTATTCTTAATAGTGAGAGTAATTCACTAATGAAACAAAATAATTAGATATGTTTGAAGGCTTTGTGTTCTTTTGTTTCAGGGTGATAAGATTAAATAAGGTACTATTTAAAAAAACAAGCAAACAAACAAACACAAGCACACATGCTCATGACTTATTTTTTACTCTCTATTTTCTTTTTTTTTTTTAAGGATGACTGAAAAAAAGGACCACCTCATCTAATTTCAGCTGCCCACAAGCCGGAAGTCTAGTCTAGTCTCATTTCTTAGGCTCCCTTTATAGTTAACATCACCTTCAGAAGGAGATTAATTTTCCCTCTTCTGAAGAAATCATTGTTACTTTCAAAGCAAGCCACTGTGCAATCCTGGTCCATAACATCAATAACCGAGGTTCTGCAATCTGTGACCCCCCTGTATAAACAATAAAGTAGTTCACATCTGCCAAAGCCAAGTTTTCATTTTCCTGAACATTTGGTCATTTTCTTCTTATTCATCCACTTAGACTGTGGTTCTCTCTCATAACCCAAACACGACTTCCCTCCAGAAGTTCAATAACACGCAAATGACTGCAAGGAGGAGGGGCAGCAGGGAGGCATTGGCCATTGTAGAGGTTGAGGGATTTCAATGGACCTCATGCTGTGAGTAGTGTTTTGGGGATATCCACCATACACTATAAACCATTCCATAATATTAAAACACCAGCTTCCTGATCTTGCGCTTCCAGTTCAGTGTAATTGTCTTTTTTTTTTTCTTTGAATTTAGTTCTTTGAGGTTAGACCCAGTTGTCATGTCTTGAATACTAATAAGAGTGACAAGAATCTTCATATTATCCAGTCAAAGCCAATTAAAGAACTCAGGAAAAACAACCTATTAAAAAATGCCAAAGTATATAAAATGTCTAGCATTTTCCAACATAGAGTTTTCACAGATAACCTTATTTGACTAATTTGGCTTTTTGTTCAGGAAGTCTTTAGGATCAAATACTGTTCCAGGAAGGCTTGTGACTAACTGCAGAGAGGCTGGAAGATGAAGGTGTTTGTAGTATCACAGAGAATGAACCCACTGATTAGCATTCGCAAGAATATATGTAAAAGAGAAAAGCAACGAGCTGCAGAATACAGTTACTTTTATGACCTCTAAAGGGGCAGTTTAGCATGGTGGATGTTTACTGAATGACAGAGATCCAATACCTCCAAAGTAATAAGACATAAAAATTATTTCCTTGCTGTCATGTAGAACAGAAAAATGGAATTAAGTGGATAAAAATTGTGTCAATGACTGTATCAAAATAATTCAGCCTGCAAGTTTTTCCTCAGGGATGCAGAAGAGATGAAATGATTGTCAATTAATCTATGTTAAGTGTGCATCGTGCTATATAGAAGTGGGAGAAAAGATGACACTTCCAGCTAGTTTTCTAATCAATAATTAACAGACATGACAATATACAACTATATGTAGATATTTCAGTAGACATACTAAACATCTTCCATAAGCAGTTTTATTCTTTAGAAATTCTTAAATGGGGATTTAGGAATTTCTAAATGGGAATTATTTGGAGCTCCTCCACTTCAGGAAGTCAAGGCAGAGTAGTAGTTAGGTATAAATCCATACCTTACCACTGACTTCCTTAGCCAGGTATGCTCCAGAGTGTTGAGAAACCAGAAATATCCAATTCTACCCCATTTCCAGCCTAAGGTCAATGTAGATTTGCTTTCTTCAAGTTCTCGGAAGTCAAATTTTTAGGGGAAAGAGCTACCTTCTATAAAAACACTTCTACACAGGGACTTGATATGAAGTAATTCTTGTGCTGTCAGTTGATACCCTTAGCATATGGTTATATGATATTTTCCCTAGGGGGACAAGCTCTCACAATAAATATTGTCTTCACCAATGGGAAATAGACAGTAAAACTTTACAAAGATATTGTGGTCTCTTAAAAAAATAAGGATTATTTGTAAGTTCAGTAAAGATGGATAGGTTCATATTACTTTATTTATGAGAAATATTATTTCTTTATAGATAGATTTTTTAAGAATATTAAGAGATTTATTAAGAATATTACTTGAGTTTGTTTGTTTATTTGTTCAGTTATAGAGCAGACCATAAGTATTTATAGACAAAAGCACTGAAAACAACCAGCTTCTGGCAAAGATGTGACTGAACATACTGCATGAAGAGTGGCAATATTAATCTTCACTGTTTAATACAGCAACCCAAAGAGGCCATCTGCCTGTCATTTGCAAGCGTTTCATAAAACCTACTGAAGCATAGATGTGAATAGCTTGTTGGAACTGTGATAAGAGACAGGAAAAAAAGTCACGTGTATTAATCATACTCATTCCTAATTGCTCATCCTTTAGGAAATAAACAACACTGTTTCTACTGAACATGAAAGAAAAATGTTTAAAAATGCAGATGGGTGTGTGGGCACAATCAGTCGCTTACAGAATGCTTGAAGAAATTCAAGCCTGACATGTGAATCCCTTATCCAATTATTTGCTCTTCCTGCTCTTGGCTTATGGTAAAGAAGAAAAGAAAAAAGAAAAGAAAAGAAAAGAAAAAAGAAAAGAAAAGAAAAGAAAAGAAAAGAAAAGAAAAGAA